>BRZM01000008.1:6248620-6597387 GCA_033238685.1 Lates japonicus
TTTTAACCCCAGATTACAGTAACCGGGAGCCTCGGACATCTTTGAGACCACAGTTGCCTGGTGGTTTTCCTACCGTTTGTGCCGCCTCATGTCAGGTTAGCTCTGCTCTGGATGCCGCAGCCCGACAACACGTCCTTCAGTTAAAGGTCAAAGATGTCTGCTGGGCTCCTTATGACCTCCAGGTAAAAGCTGTTACATATTAAATATACTGGCAGTTTACTCGGGAATCTAGTCAGAAATGCAGATATTACACATTTAAAACTGATTTCTTTTCAGATTTATGCTTGTTTTCTGTTTCATTAAGTTTACATTGCGCATTTTTGTCTGGGTGTTAAGTCTAATTTATTTATTTGTGATAATTTGCTGCTTCGAGGTGTTTTTTAAGTGGCTTACTATCTGATTCTTTTAAACATGACTTAATTCATTGTTTATATTTGTATTCAGGATCCTTATAATAAATAAATAGCTAAAATTATGATTCGGATTTTTGTTCTTATTAAGACCATGGAATACATTTAAAGGCCTTATACATGAGTATGAAATAACTAAGGCTATTAAGTGTCTTATAATGTCTAATTCCTGATTATGGAAGGTCTTAAATTAGATTTTTGTTTATCTTTTTAATCTTTTTAAGATTTAAGGAAAATAAAATGACTTGAGTCTCATTGATGATTATGCAAGGTCTAAATTTTGAGATAATGCCTTGATGATCCTTGAGGCCAGACAGGAGTCTTATAAGTCTATTCATGGGAAATTGATTGTCAGCAAATACAGTATTAGTTATTGATCTGATCTGATGCAGCTGAAATAAAAATATTCTCTTTTTCTTTATTGAAGCAGGTAAAAGTCTCAGTTGAGTTTCAAATGAATCCCAAAGCAGCTGTGTGTCAGACAGTGACATCCAACCAAGATACATATACAGGTACATTTCAGAACTAATTGAATAAAGTAAAAGCAAACTGGACAGTACTTCTTAAATCCCTCTAGGTTTTTAAGTTCATAAAAAGGTCCAGCTGACTGTGGGAGGCAGTATGGATGGATGGACAGATGGATGAGGGTTTCTCTGTTAATCATTAATAACCTGGATTAGCCCCAGTCTTCTGTAAATATGATGAATGCATCGCCCGACTTCATTAGCTCAGCCTTCCCACAGCACAGCTTTATTAGTCTGAGGTGGCTCTGTTGGGGTTTATCAACTGCAGAGAGAGTTTTTCCATTGTTATTTTCTGTGAACAGAACACAGAAGATGCTGGAGACCGGGTCTGTGATCTTTTTTATCTTTTCCTGGATTTGCGTGAAGGAGGGTTTGACAAACAGTATTTAATGATTCGTTGCAGAGCTGGTTCTTCAGTCTTTAAGGACAAATGATCTGCAGTGGACTGATCTTTTTCACTGCAGACTGACTTCAGTTTTCTTCTTTTTCTATGGTTGATTTTTAAAATTTGATGCTTTACCATGCCGATGAAACGCAGCAGCGACAGTTCAGGCAGGGATGGAGTGTTTCTCATTCACTCTTTAACCAAGACTTTGTGTAGCTCACCAGAGGAAACACACACAGATTTTAATGGACAGACACACATTCCTCAGGAAGATGACTCTGGGATTAAATCAGGTAACACTCAGTTAATGTGGTTTTAAAAATGTTGGGAGTTCAGAGGAATAGGGCTTAGATTTTGTTTTATATCATTCCAATCCCGCTTATACTCTCTACTTTATCTTCCCCTCTTTTCATGATAATTTCTGCTCAAAGTCTTTAAATCTGAATGTTTTTCTGTGCAAAACTTCTGTGAAACTTTCCAGATATTCTCAGGTACAAAAGTAACACTAATCAACCACATGGTGGTGCTACAGCTGCAGACTTCAATGAATTGACAGCAAAATTACATTTATATTTTTCCTCAAACGTTTTGACCCACAAGTTTGAATCAGATAATAAAAAAGACACATAAAAATGACTAAAATAAAAGCAATCAGTAAATTGAGAAGACTCAAAAGAATAAATTAAGTCTTAAATACAGCTTTGTAGAATTAAAACATGTTTTTTTTCCCTTAACATACATCCTCTGCAGGTGTGTTTGCTTGCACTTTAATTTCAACCATTTTCCACCATTTTTAGTTTCAGAAAGTACACACGGCAAATATAAACTTCTAAAATATAAACTTTTTTCACAGTCATCAGCAAAAGATTCAGACAGACATAGAAAAAGGAAGGTATATACTCCTTATTTTTAATAGTAGAACTATAATATATGGCATATATACTGTATTTAGGCAGTAAAAACTACCTTTATCACAAAAGTTTTTAAAACAGTGAAACATTTCACCAAAACTGACGTGAAACTTTTTCGAAATGATGGGCTTCTCTTATTGCTGCTTGTTGCTGTGGTAATTATCAGTGGTATCAGGATTAAAGTAGTTCAGTATATTCTTTAACTCGTTGATTTACTTGCTCTGTTTTTCACTATTTCTACCTACAATTATTTACATTTATTTTTTCATTTTGGTTCACTCTACTCTGATGCAAGCTTAAAAAAAATTTGATGTTGTCAAGTTTGGCACAATTGTTGAGCTGCCACAACTTCACATACAACTCATATTTTCTGTTGCTATCAGCTCAACTATTTTGGTGAGGACTTTCAGGTGATATTACACTACCGTACTGAGCTCTTGAAGTGCCGTATTGCTTTTCTTAAGAGAAATGTTACCAGTAGATAAAAGAACATGTATTTCTGTGCTGTTTTTAAATGAATATTAGGACATTAATTCAAATTAATTTGGCTTGTTAAATGATTAGTTGTTGTAGTAATTATTTTCTTAGTTTCTTATCATCGTGACATGACATTAACAGTGTTCAGGTTCATCTTTTTTCTCACTGTGGAGTCTCGTTTGGTCCAGTTTTATGGAGCAAGACATTCTCCAGAAAATTCAAATTCTTTGACACCAAAAAGCAATTAACACATTCTCACTGAGCGGAATAACAAGTCGAAAATGGAGTTGGGCGTCTTTGAATGGCTGCTCTGGCACTGAATCAGAAAATAATGGACCATTATTTGATTCCTGTTAACATTGATCACACAGTTCATTGTTTACTGCATGAGGCACACCAGTAGCAATCTAAGTGAAGGGACATATGAAAGCACAAATCACTTTCTCAAGGTCAAAAAAGAACAAAAAAAACAAGACTTTAAACTAATTTCTTCTTCTTGTTCAGATTAACAAATAAAATCCTTGAGGTGTGTGAGGTTGCTATGGACAAAGATGGTGAAGAAGAAACAGTGAAACTGAAATACAACTGAAAATGAAATGTAAAATGCTCCATTAGAAAGGTAAAAATCTGTCTCTAATGTACAGGACAAACCTCAGATATCACATAGTCATGCTCATTTATCAAGTGAAATATCAGTGAATATACATTTCAAAGACTTTTTTTAACATTTAGCCATTGTTTTTGCTCAGCTATCTTTCCAATGGATGTCCACAGACTCACTGGACACGGCCACAAGGAAAGCTGTGATAGTGACCAAACAAAAAAAGTCCAATTATATCAGGAATTTAAGGTCTAAAATGTGTTTTTCCAGTGAGAAACCTCATGTTTCCTCCCGTGAACTCCACTGTGTGCTGTATTTGTCTGTGTGTTTTTTCTCAGAAGCTGAGGACAGTAACGAGACACCGTCCTCCGAAGAAGACCAGGACCTGGTGGACTTTAACCCAGACCTGACAAACATCAAGCAGAGCATCTCCTCGTCCAGGAAGACCATCAGTCAGATCATCAAAGACAAGAAAAAGCAGACACAGCTCACTCTGCAGTGGTAAGTGTAAGTTGCAAGCAGTTACATACTGCATCAGTATAGACGCACTGAAGGTGTCTGAGGTGACTTAGTGTCTTAAAGCTAGTACGTCCTCTATCCTACAGGAGGTTAGTGAGTGGTGGAGGACCTTTTGGGCTGTCTGAGTTACTGCGATGTGTCATTATAATATCATTTTTAATGCATCATGACTTAGAAACTGAAAAGCTGTAAGTATAGGTCATTTCTTTACACTTACAGCTGTTTTGAAGACTTTTACAGACTCTACAAAGACCCTTAGAAAGTACTATTCTGAGGCACTTGTACTGTCTACTTCTACTCCATTACATTTCAGAACAAAATATTGCACTTTTTAAGATAAGAGAATCCTTTATTAGTCCCACAGCGGGGAAATTTACATTGTTGCAGCAGCAAACAGGAACAACAAAATTGAAAAAGGTAAGATATAAACCCTGATAATATATAACTATATATTTTAAAAATATATAAACAGGACTATTTACACAATAACATTGAATACTGATATTGCACTGTTTGAAATAGTGAAATAATACTGCACAGTGAGTGATAGCAGCTGTTTGAGTAATGGCGTATTTCTAAAGAGTAATATTCCCACTTCTATTTGAGTAAAGGATCTGTATACTTCTTTCACCACATCTGTGTAGTTGAAAAAAATATTTTTGGTTGGTTGCACATTAAAGGATATTTAAACTAACTTCCCTCGTCGCTTCTGTTTCTTAAACCAAACAAAAATGACAAACAGAAGTGATTTCTTTCTCCTCGTTTGGACTTTTAATGATTGTTGGAAATCAGACAGTTGCATGGATTTTGTCTGTTCAGTCCATTTTTTCTCTTCCTGTCATGTTTTTTATAGCTGGTTTTATCTCTTGTTGTTAGAGTGTGGTTGTTTGTACTCACTGTATCCAGAGGATGTCTCATACATAGTTGTGATAATGATGCTGTCTCCAGGCTGGAGGAGAACTACATAGTGTGTGAGGGAGTGTGTCTGCCTCGATGTATCCTCTACGCCCATTATCTGGATTTCTGCAGGAAAGAGAAGCTGGAGCCGGCCTGTGCTGCAACGTTTGGGAAGGTGTGTGTCTTTCCTCGAACATTAAACATCCTCTTTGTACAAAATGTGTTCCATAGAATTAGAAAACAGGTAAAAACAGGCAGAGCTGAATTAATCAGAACTTTATGTTTCCTGTTCTCATCAGACGATTCGACAGAAGTTTCCTCTCCTAACAACAAGAAGACTCGGCACCAGAGGACACTCAAAGTAAATACAAGTCTTGGATTTTGAACTTTTGCAAAAAGTTGTCATGTTGTTGTTCAGGGTAATTTGATTAAAACATTTTATTTCTAATCTTATAATATTATTATCTTGATATTTAACAGGTATCATTACTATGGAATTGGCATCAAAGAGAGCAGCGCGTACTATCACTCCGTGTATTCTGGAAAAGGTTTGACCAGGTAACATTTTACATGATTTAGTCCTGTTTTTTTTCTTCCCCTTCCTCCTCTCCTTCTTCCCTCTTTCTCCTCTAGAGTTCTCCTTCTCCCCTCTCTCAGTCTTCCTCTTCTTTCTTCTTTGCATATTACACTTCTTCCTCTTCTTCATCATCTTCCTCCTCTTCATCTTCTTCCTTCCTCCTCTTCCTCTTCTTCATCCACTTTCTCGTTGTCGTCTTCTTCATCTTCCTTCTTTTTCTTCATCTTCCTTCTTGTTCTTCATCCTCCTCCTTCTCTTTTTTCTTTGCATATTACACTATATCCCCATGTTTTTTGTTTGTTAATCATTATGTGCTATTTAACTGTGTTGATCATTGGAGCACAGTGTTTATATTTTGTCTGTTTTATCTCACTCTTTGCAGATGACACTGTTTTGTTTCTTAAATTTTATGTTGAGTACTCTTGTTGCTAAATACTAATCCTTCCTGTTTAGTCCATTTGGAACACATCTGGAAATGCATTATAAAATGCTATATATATATATATATATTGTTTCTACAAGTAATGAATTAGTCATGCATCTGTATCATATAGTCAATTCATGCTCATATTTTGCTCTTCACATTTGATCAAGGTCAAATCTGTTTCTCTTTGACCACAGATTTTCAGGAAGCAAACTCAAGAATGAGGTAAGAAGAAGTGATTGTCTTTACTCAGATAAAAAACAATGTCATCAGGACCACAACTAAACAACACATGTGTCTAACACATACTGTATCTTTCAGGGAGGTTTCACCAGGAAATACTCTCTCAGCTCTAAAACTGGGACGTTGCTCCCAGATTTCCCCAACGCTCAACATCTTCTGCTGCAGGGAAACATCTCCAGAGAAAAGGTTGGTGATAAACCAGTGGAACATAAATTTTAGTTACTATAATCTGTCCTCTGGATTTCTAACCGCAAAAGAACAACTTTAAAAACAAAAAATATCAATTAATTTCATATGAGATCTTCATCGTCCTTTCACAGGTGGACACTCTGATCATGATGTATAAAACACACTGTCAGTGCATCCTGGACAACGCCATTAATGTCAACTTTGAGGAGGTGATAATCAGTGTCACATGAGAGCATTTTATTGTTACAGCTGAGTGTTAAAAGAGAAGAGTTTATCATCCCACTTAAACTGATAAAACTCTTCAAATATTTTGTTTCAGATCCAGAATTTTCTGCTTCACTTCTGGCAGGGAATGCCTGACCACCTGCTGCCGCTGCTGGAAAACCCTGTCATAGTCGACATCTTCTGCGTCTGTGACTCCATTCTCTATAAGGTTATTAAATACTGCTTCTGTGTTTTAATTACTACAGTATAACATATGTGTAGGTGCAACAGTGTCTCAGCCAGAAAGATATGTGTATCTAAATTGTTCTTTTGCACTAAAATCTTGCATTTTTTCAGTGACATTTTTGGAGAGTTTTTCACTTATGGTCATTTATTTTGTAATTCTGAACGCCACTTGTTTCTACTCGAACCTTTTCTTATAAATGAAAGGGCCCTGATCCAGTCCCAGTCTCTATGAGCCTCAAGTGTCTGAATGAAATGTTCTTGGACAAGAAAAAGAACCCGAACTATGTCCAGAGAATCTTCTTTGATTCATCACGATGTGTTGTTTCTATCCTGTGTATATGCTGGTATAAAGGCAGGCATTTTGAAGATCTTTTTTGGAAAACAAACAAAGAATTCTATTGTGTCCTTCTCTGCAAAATAGATTTGATTGATCACAGTCTTTAGAAGTAGCTACATACAGAGGAATTACTGTACATAGCTCAGCAGGCTAAACAGAGCATTACACCCACCAAAGTTAAAATAATATCCATTTAAATGTACTGGTGCCTTGAAGCATATGACCGAGGATTGATCCTGTTCTGTGTTGTTTTTACTGATGAATCCTTTATTTTCTCAGGTTTTAACAGATGTTCTGATTCCTGCTACGATGCAGGAGATGCCTGAAAGGTTTGTCACTTCATGTTTACTTGATATGTTATTGTTGAGACCTTCCTTGAAATAATCTGTGGCTCTTTGTGGCATGAAAATCCTTTCCTATCCTAACTATGCTGGAAGGAATTCTTCTAGTTGGCAGAAAGTTTGAGGCCAGTTTGTGATGTCTGGATCTCATAACTCATTCATTTTCATTTAGTTTTGCTCACGTTCTTTAGACACAAGCATGCAGCTGATGAGGCTTTAAACCAGTACGTTTTCACCCAGAAGTAGTTATTTGTAACTACAGTGTGATGTCTAATTGGTGTGAATGTTGTTTCATCAGTCTGTTGGCAGATATCCGCAACTTTGCCAAACACTGGGAACACTGGTTGGCCTCCTCCCTGGAAAACCTCCCGGACTGTCTCGCAGCCAAGAAACTGCCCATCGCACGGCGCTTCGTCTCCTCCCTGAAGAGACAGACCTCGTTCTTACACCTGGCACAGGTGCAACATTTACTGGGGAAGAGATTATGTAGATCAGAGCGTATTTTAATACCTCAAAATAAACACAGTAATGATTTTTTTTTTTAAATTCCAGATAGCTCGTCCAGCGCTGTTTGACCAGGCTGTGGTGACCAGCATGGTGCTGGATATCGATAACGTGGATCTCAGCAGTATCAGCTCACAGCCTCTGGTCAGCATTAACGCTACTGGAGACCAGGACCCAGACATCTACTCTGAGTGTAAGACAATTTTCTCAAACCACAACAGGACTGGGGTAGAAAATGATCAGATTAGATTTTAATTAGTCGGTATCAGATGATCTGACTTTAAAAGGATGTATTCATTGTACTATTTTCACAGTATTAAAGAAACAATCAGCAGCAGTTTCTGCTGCTCTAATACAAACAATAATGTCCTGTAATAACATGAATCTACTTGATTGATCTTTTCCTTTCTTTTCTGCAGATGACTCCATCACCGTCTTCCAGGAGCTGAAGGAGCTGCTGAGGAAGAACGCCACGGTGGAGTCTTTCATCGAGTGGTTGGACTCTGTCGTGGAGCATAAAGTCATCAAGGTAACAGCTGTTCACCCGCTCACTGTGTGTGCTCCTACTTGTGTGGTCTTGCAAATGTCCTGTTGTGCAACCGAGCAGTTTTTTTTTTTTTTCTCCCTTCCCCGTCTTTTGTCTCTGTTAAGCCCGGGAAGCAGAGCGGTCGGTCAGTGAAGAAGCGAGCTCAGGACTTCCTGCTCAGGTGGAGTTTCTTTGGCGCCAGAGTGATGCACAACCTCACGCTCAACAATGCCTCCAGCTTTGGTAAGAAAACTGATATAAACACTAAAATTAGCTGAGTATTCAGTACTATTGATGCCATCTTGAATTCTTATGTCGGGGTTGGTGGGGTTGCTCCAACTTTCTGAGTTGGAAATCCAATTCCAGTTGAAACTTCTGACTAGGAAGTCAGACATTCCCACACAACTGAAACACACCATTTCACATAATGTTTTACAGCGCAAAGCAGGAACAGATAAACAGACGTACACCTACTGACTCATTTTAACATAACGTCATTGTACAATAGGCTCTCTTCAAGTCAAAGATACCAGGAAGAGAGGACAGGAAGTGAGAGAGGTTATGGGAAATGTGCAGTATTAACAGGGACAACATGGTGATTATTGTTTGTGATATTAGTGTCGCTTAGCTAATTAATTCTGAGCTCATTTCTTCTCCATCACTCAGTCCACAGGATGTGTCGACCACACACACACACGCACATGCACAAACACACACACACAAGGCTAATACAAGCCAGCTCGGAGCAGATTGTTACAATAGCGCCATAAATTGTAATGGCCAGACTCACCTTGATTAAACAAAGTCTTATCTGAGGGTCGCGTGCTCTCTGTTCAAACACATGCACACAGACTGTGTGGTACGTGAATAAACACCAGCCATTTGGTGGGTCGCTGTCTGAAGTCACAGCAGAGCTCAAACACAGGAGGTTTGACCCTGCAGAGGTCAAACAAAGAGCAGCTCAGAGGAATCCTCAGGTGGGAGCTCAGCTGGGATCAGGGAGTCGACGTTTGTGCCGGATCTTTTCCTGATGACGTTTTTTCTCTTTTGTGCTCAGGTTCCTTCCATCTGATCAGGATGCTGCTGGACGAGTACATCCTCCTGGCTCTGGAGACTCAGTTCAACAATGACAAGGAGCAGGACCTGCAGAACCTGCTGGACAAATACATGAAAAATGCAGGTATCAGGCATCAAAACATACAATAACAGACGGGAAAATGCAGCATCCAGAACGTTTAATATGATAGAAAAACTATGAGCCATTTATCTTATATTGTAATAAAAGACATAGAAATTGTTAACAACTTTTTTAGATCTCAATAACTGTAACAAAAGGAAAATCTTATTCTATAATACGTTAAGAGTATTGAGAATGCTACATTTGTTGTGTAAGATATGGAGCAGTTGTTCTAGTAGGAAAAATATAATAGAGTTAAAGGTTAAAATGTATAGGAATTCTTTTAAACATCACTTAAGAGCAAACAAAAAAGAGAAATAAAACTTGAAAACCTAAAATCAAATAAAGTAAGAAAGGTCTAAACTAATAGACACAGACTATTTTTGGTGCAGTAATGAAGTGATTTAAGTCTAATAAAGGAAATTAAAGTCTTATGTAAAATTTCTATGTAGTAATTTATTAAGTTGTCTGTATATTGATGGCTTAAATAGGCCTTTAAAAGGTCTTTTTAAGTCTTAATTTAAAATGCCTAATGTTGGATGTGTTCACCAGAAATGATTCATGTTAGAGAATGTGAATGATTGATTCCAGGTGTAAATAAAGTTCAATAATAAAGCAGCATCAACATAAAACTATTCCAACATGGCTCAAACACTGTTCAGAGAGTTTCAGTACATGTTGTTGTTAATGACGTGACGCTACTGTTTCTACTTTCAGATGCCAGTAAAGCAGCGTTCATGGCTTCCCCTAGTTCCTGCTTCCTTGCTAATCGCAACAAATCCAGCACCGCCGCTGACCAATCAGTGAAGAACGAGTCTCTGGGAGAACACGCCTACATGTCTCTGTCCACCAATCAGCAGCAGCAGAGTCTGGAGACGAGCTCGGTCGTCTACCAGGGGACGGACGCAGCAGGTTTCACAGTTTCAGGTAAAAGAATAAACGATAAAAAGCATCTTAATGTTTTTATTCTGGGCTGTTTTATCCCTGTTTCCCGCCTCACCCTCAAACAGGAGGTCAGATGGACTTCTCTCAGGTCAGCGGCCCCCTCATGACGCCCCCCATCTCTCCGGCGGCGTTGGTGCACCGAGGCTCCGTCATCAACCAGGGGCCGATGGCGGGGAGGCCCCTGACGTCCTCCTCCTCTTCCTCCTCCACCTGCCCCTCCTCCTCCTCCTCTTCCTCCTGCCTCTCCTCTCTCGGCCCAATGAGCCAGCCCAGCCCCTGCTCTTCCTACCCGGAGACCCTGTACCACTGCTTACCCCAGACCAGCTCCGGTTACTTCCCTCCAGCCAGCGGCTCCTCGACCCCGAACTACCAGACTGCACTCAGGTCAGCTTCATGTTTACAGCTTTACTGACACTTCAGGGACTTTACTGAGAATTTATTAAACAAATAACAATAAAAATAAGATGCAGTGCAGGCGGCGTCATCTGTCTCTGATATGATGAAAAAAATGGAGAAACTACAGAGGAGAGAATAACTGTAGGATAATGGATAGTTCTTCCCCTTATATGATTAGAATATAAAATTTTTATAAGATTCTCTGTACATAACAAACATTTATGATGATGATTATGGCCTTTTCCCTTCTTTTTCTTGTTTTTTTTTTAATCTTAATTTGTATGTTTTGTTTTGCTTTTCAATGGTAAATGATGGACAGTAAATGTATCTCATCTGATTTTTACTTAAAAAGTCTCCCGATGTTCTGTCTGTTCTGTCTACGTCTGAAGATTTGTTTAATTCTGTGTTTTCAGACCTCAGAGCCAGAATCAGTGTCTGGCTTCAGTTCAGTCTCAGACTTCCTCCCTGGCCTACCACCTCTCTCGGTACTCCTCCTTTAATGACCAGCAGCTGACTAAAGACTTGTTCTACAATCACCATCGTCATCAGCATCATCATCATCCCCCACCTCCGTCAGTCCATCATCACTCATCCAGCAACACTAACTGCTCCCTGACACCTTATGGCTCTGCAGCCCGACCATCGTCCGGCTACAGTTCAGGTTCAGACCCAGTTCAGAGCGAACAGGGGCTGGACGCTCAGACTGCAGCTCAGATCCTGGACTCCGCTGAGGGGTTCGGCTTTGTGGGGTCTGGACTGAACCCCTCAGGCGGTGGGTGTCAGGGACAGACGTACTCTGCCACAGGAGGTAAGGATGGTTCTCACTGTGGCATTAATGTAGAAATCTGCGTCTTTGCTGGACTGTCTGGTGGGTCAAACAGAACTTTATTTTAAATTCTGGTCAGGATTTTGCAAAGACACCATACATGTAAAATTATGCACAAGACAGCTTGAATATAAACTGAATATTTTACTCAGTTTAAGACTTAAACTGTATATCCTCACTGTAGTGTTGAAACAAAAATAAATAAATAAGTAAATGGCCTTAGTGTGCCCATGAGTTCAGTTCAAATAATTGTTTTCTTTTATGATTGATTGATTTGGGGGATTTTTGAAGACCTGAAGAGGTGTCAAACAGAAATTAATGTTTCATGTGCATAAACCAAATGGCATGAGAATTTTATCAAACGCACTTCTCTAAACTTATTTCCAAACTTTTCCTCCTGTGGCAGGTTACTATGGCAACAGCAGTTACCTGGACAGCCAGCGGATGACGTCGCTGGTCGACCAGCACGTGTCCGTCATCAGCAGCGTCAGCAGTCTGCGCGCCTTCCCCTCAACGTACTCCGAAGTCCACGACCCGCTCAACATCCTGGACGAACCAGGAAGGAAAACGACGGGAGCTTATTTCACTGAGGCGGACACCGGAGCAGGTCAGCAGGAAAACATGACAGGAGTGATGGGAGAGGGTGGACGGACATGTGAACAAGACTTTATAGGTGTTTTTTCTCCATTAAGATGAAATGTTTGATCTTTAAACTAAACCATAATGGACTCTGCAATGACTTTGTAAAAAATATAACATTCCTCTCAACACCAAAAACTCTGAGTCTCTCTGAAGGAAATGGAGGAGATGTTGGATTTTCATACAGACTCACAAAAATCCCCCAGTGCCTCCATTTCCCGTTAGAATCGGGCCACAACAACCAGCCAGAGTTCTTCATGTTCTTCTTTTAATTTGTCCCCCATCTAGTTAAGGACAAAACATTGAATTATTTTTATTTTACATTTCTGTCGTTTCCTCCTCAGATCACTCAGGATCTGCTCCCTGCATGTTCGGAGGCTCCTCTCCGTTCACAACGCAGGAAACGCTGTTGTCTCAGCAGCAGGTGGCGTCGTCGTCCTCTGAGGTGCAGGACCTGGTGTCCTCGCTGCCTCCCATCAATACTGTCTTCATGGGCGCAGGAGGAGTGCAGTGACACTGAACATCCACTCGAGTCAAGTCCTGACGTTTCCAGACTCTGAATGTATGTATGCATCGAGACTATTGGATGGTTTGGGTTAAAACGAGCACAGCAGAGCGAGTGAGGTGAATGATGTGACGAGGACATCCAAGCTGTGAGGTACAGTATGAACCGTAGAAGAAAGATAAAGTAAGATTATATAAAGGTTTTCACTGCTGTATTGTACCATATAGAGAGGAGAAAAGGAATGATATTTATTTGTATGAAAATGTGGATTATTATTCAAAAATATACAAATTATGACAACAGATACTCTAAAACAGATATTTATTCTGTCCACAACTGTTTTTTTCAGTGAGTACTTTTTCCAGTTTTGAGATAATAACAAAAAAGTGCCTTTGTTTCTTATATGATGCCTGAGGGCTTCCATTTCTTCTCTGCGCAAATTCTTGTAAATAAAGCCTTGCAATTGAAGAACGGCATGCTTTTCACTGACTGCACAAGTGGAAAAACAACCCTAACAGCACACCTGCTCTCAGACAAATATCCACTGGTCAGCTCGTGTAAAGACTTAGACTCAAGTGTTTTCATTCAGAATACCTGCAACAGTGAAATCTGAGATCAGACAGCAAGTCTTTAGAGCCAAAGGATGCTGCAGAAACACAGTTTGTGTTGATGACTTTCAGGCTGATACTTGAGTACAAATCTCCACTGATGGTTCATGGTTCAAAATACAAAAGATTTGGAGACTGGACTGTGTTGGCGTGATTCCTCTCTTCAATTAGGTTAATGTCCTTTTTTCTGCTTTATGTTAGTGCTGGAACCACTATTTAATCAGTTAGTTAGACGTACTTGGCATTTGCTGGTTCCAGTTTCTACAATGTTTCTTGAGCCCACATCTTTGTGTTTCAGTTGTCAGGGTGCTGCCCGGCTAAGGTGAATAAAGCTGGCTTTAGCTAGCTATCTTCGCCCAGCTAAGGTGAAAATAGGTGGCCATATCCAACTATTTTTGCTATTTTTGGGAAGCACAGGAAAGGACTGACAATCAAAACATAAAGATGTAGGGTTAATAGAAAGAAACACCCTGTAAAGCTCATAGCTTATATCAGAGGTACCCACTTTTACTTACCTTAGCTGGGTTAGCTAGTTAAAAGGTTGTCAGTCCTTTTCTTAGCTTAAGAGTTTATTCACCAGTTTAGAGGAAACATGCAAGTTCAGCATCAAACATTAGTCTTTTATTTGCCAAGAGCTTTCCAATGGAAAATAACACCAATGTTTTGCTTCTATTTTGGTCACAGAAGTTAGCATGCTAACCAGCTAGCCCCAGTCTGTCTCGTCACTTTCTGATAGCAACTCACTGTAGTGTCCAGACTGCCCCGAAGAAGCAGCGCTGTTCAGAGGATGTATTAAAACTTATTGTATTGTAAACGCAACAATGGCTGAAGCTCTTGACCACCACTTGCAGTGTCTTTACAAAACTATGTAACAATTCATTCAATAATTGCTGAGATATTTTGGTTTGGACCAGCTGATTTACAGCTGAAAATATAAATGTATGCAGTAGACCTCATGGATTATTATCATGTTTCTGCTGGCTGTATGTTTGACTCTTTATTTTCATACTGATAATGTAGATACAGATCAGGACCGAATAGGGAACAGTCTGTGTTCTTGCTTTTGTCTGCCCCTGCAGCAGATTGACTTTCAGTCAATAATAGAACCCAATAGAATCCTTATCTGCTCCGATTCAAAGACCTCATGTCAAACCACTAAACACATGACTCTTTAATGGCCGAAACTCGCAGATTACAGGACGGAAGCACAATTGAAGACCGCTGATCAAAGTTGGGAGGTTTAATTTGTAATTATTTGGTTTGTCTGCAACACAATGGAGCGAGATACAACTGAGATAAAAGTGTTTACCAAAATGTTACGAGAACCAACAGAGAGAGAGGGAGAGGTGATGTCTGTAAGTAAGCTTTTAATATCACACCATGGTGACCTCGGTAAAACATTTAAACATGTCGCCTCTTGAGTTTGTCGGCCCTGAACCAGATGGGACGTCGTAAAACCATCAGATCAAAGATTCAAACAGTTTGTTTGGTCAGTTCAGTAAAAAACTAAAAGCTTTTATCCATAAGGGACTGAATTATTTTTTGATTTTAAGATACTGACAAGAGAAGGCTATTTTATTTTAATGAATTCAACTGTTTAGTTCTTTTATTGATTACTTGATTTATTTCAAGACAATTTACAACAATAAACAAACACAGATCATTAGGTACACGTAAAAATTTAAAAGAGAAACACTTTACACAACAGAAATGTTCTTTAGCCAAAGATACAGGGTTAAATGTATTTTCCATTAATTCTGTCAGAACAAACTCGCCTTACTACACTTTGAGAATATCCTCATGTCTGCTCACTTCTTTAAATCAGATATTTATACTGAAAAATAAAGTGTATTCCTGCTGTGTCACCAAGATTTTATTCTTGTCAGGGTGGAAAAGAATTTAAAGAATACATTTGACACAAAACTCAAGTGAGGTTGAATTGTGTGGTAGGCAATGTTTTGCTGACCATGCAAACTGAGGAAAAAGTATGTTATACTGCATATTTAGCTCTTATAGGTTTTTGTCCTTTTTATGTATTAAAAAAACATGTTTTACTTTTTTTAACTACAGTTTTGTACAATATACAGCAGTAAATAACTGCAGGAGGTCAATTCAGTACATTTTAATAGCTTTTATTGTAATAAACAGTTTTATGTAATTAAAATATAAAATTATTCAAAAAGAACAAAGAATTAGATATTTTTTAATTAAATTCTAACATGCAAGAAACTTGTGTTCACAGCAGTAAATGTACAAAAACAGATACAAAGAACAGATAAGTAAAATATGAATACTGCAGTTTTTCTCAGTGTATTTGTACCCTGTCATATCACAAATGGTTAAAAGGTTCAGTCTGCAGTCGAACATTTAATAAAAACCCAATAAATAGAAATACATATCAGCCTGAGTCGGACTGTTTTAGATGAATGGTGGTGACGTGGCTGCCCACCCTCCTCCCCTCTCGATTGGTTTTTATACGTTATCTACTCAGGAGGAAAAATCCATTTGAGGTGCTCGTGCAGCGGCACAGGGACAGATGGCGGCGTATGTAATGATTACAGAATCCCCACATTAAAATACTTTAATTACTAAGTCAATAATGCCTGCAACAATTGCTGGACCTTTAGTGTAAAAACAACAGAAGGCGGAAGGCAAACTTTGGGCCAATGTTTAACCAGAACTTTGCATTAGAGCCTCAGTGTGTGTGTGTGTGTGTGTGTGTGTGTGTGTTTTAGTGGCCGTGCTGCAGGTAAAACTGTCCTCATATATACAAAGTACCTGATGTATCTGCTGTGAGAAATAACATTATCATGTCATTTTTGTGGGAGAAACAACCCATGATAGCAGAACACTTGACTAAAAACAGCTTTATTTTAATAAATAAATAGATAAATATTTAAAAAATGAATAAATAAATAAAAGAGAGATGAATGTATGGCCTTCAGCTTTGGACAAAACTCAATTTTACTTCAATAAAGAATACAGTTTTTACCTTGTATCCCGAAAGATCAAGTCCTAAAGTAAGTTAACTGGTTTAATTCTGCATTATGACATTTTCTGTCATGTTCCTCAGCTTTATTTCATCCTACAAATTGGAAAATCTGTTTTGCAAATGAGATATTGGAATTTTTTATTTTTTATTTTTTTTAAGGAGAATATTAATTGTGTGATGGAATATGTTCTGACAACTGACAAATTAACTTTTCATGTTTTTAAAACACGTTTAAACTGAATTAAAGTACAGAACATAAAGAATTTAGCTTTTCCCCAGAAAGAAAATGTTTTCAAATTAATTTTATTAGAATTGTGAGGTAGTCAAAAACGACAGCTGATTACAGAGCAGCAACACAACTAAGGATTTCTGTGGTTTTTGGTCAAACTCTATGGGCTTAGAACAGCCTCATAATAGCAGAGGTGAAAACTGATCAAGTAAAATAAAGATTTACTGAAAGTTCCTTTTATCAAATCAAACCATGTCCTTAATTTTTCTAATGGGACACAACCAAAAGTGATGCTCAGATGTTGCTTTTGTTCCTAGAGCAACACACAGAGAGTGGGTACAACCAAGTGTTATGGCTAGTTTTGTTTAGGAGGAACAGGGTTATTGATTGACCGCAATCTAGACTGATCGATTTATAGGCAAGCCTCATTACACCGGCGTTTTTCTGGGACTGAAATTGGCAGAGTTTTGAGGAGAAGCTGTAATTCTCCAGATGTCCATTAGGGGGCAGCAGACTCTCATGTTAAACCTCCATCAGTGCTGGAGGCGCCTGAGATTAAACCCACGGGTGTTGAGGAGAGAGAGAGAGGCCAGATTCAAACAAAAGTTGATTGGTTTGGCTTCAAGGAAAGTCTCTGAAAATGTCTTTCAGTGCAGCAAAGTCAAGGTCTCCATTCACCAGACCAACTGAGGTTTAGACTACCTCATTGATTTTCAGTTTGTCAGGTTTGCTAAAGTTTACAGTGCAAAGACTTCCTGCAAGCAGAAGTCACTTTAATCTGACACTTACACAAATTATTTAAGTATTGGACAATTCTGCTTTGAAATGTGCCCAAAGTTACTCTTTAAGTCCACCTTGCTACATAAAAGACTACTCTACGTACTGGCACCAAACACTGGAACCAGGCGAAGTGAGATTTGTTCACTTTTTTATATTTACCTACATACACTGTGTCCAACCAGTAAAAAGGACCCCGTAGATCGTCTGTGCAAACAACTTATTATCTGATCTATAGTTGTGTTTTTTTGTTAGCCCAATGGTTCTCAGCCTTTACAAGTCATGACCCCCCTGCTGGACTTTCAGATGACCTACCTAAAGACACCTTGCCCAAGTCTTAAGCTAAGCTAATATCCCGTTATCTGACCAACAAATCATAAACCAGCATCCTCTTCTTTTCTTTTTTTTTAGCCAGAATTCACAGCCGAGACATTTCCATTAAACCAAAGAAATCTCCATTATCTTTAGCTCATTCATTAAGCTGCTTTCTCCACAATCAGACAACAGCTTCAACAGCAGTTAATAAAGTAGCTGTTGTGGAGCTTTTAGTTATACTACATTAATATAAGCTGAAATTGAATTTTAGCTTATATATCATCATTGCTGTCGTGTCTCTGTGTTTCATCTTTCTTTTTTTTCATAAATCAATGCTATTGGCCTGTTGTTTTTGGGTTTTATAAGTATTTAAACAAAAAGACAATACCAACTTTGTCATGCCGTGTTCAATTATTTTGAAAAGGATGTTTTCATTTCCTGAAAGGAAATGTTTTTGGACATGCAGGGTGACGTTATATGACGATGTATGACAAGCCCTCATATGTGTATATATATATATATATATAATCCAAAGAAATAAAAAAGGAAATTTCTTAACAACTGCTCAAACTCATTCTGCTAATAAACATTGTGTGATATGACTGAAAGCTCCAGAACAGGCACTAAATGGACCATGTGATACGTGTTTTCTCAGGAGGTGTTTGCAAAGTTAAAAAGGAATGTTGAACTTCAGCAATAATAAACGTTTTTTGAAGTCCCTTTAAATATCTATATTTAATGAGTTTATAGAGCAGTGGAAGTACGTTGTAGGGGTATTTATTGTTTTTAAAACAGTATGAACAGTTAGCTGGAAGTAAATCTAAGCACATGAATTTGTGAAAATGTTCCCAAAGCACATTTATTATCATTTCAATAAATTTCCCACAAGTGGGATAAATAAAGTATATCTTGTCTTATCATCCAACCAGGAGACATCATAAAGAAATCTGCTCCATTTAAACACGGCTAACCTCTGAAGCTTTTATCCAACACTTCAATGTGTTCAAGATAATAGGAAACACACTTTTTTCAGTGTGTGTGTGTCTTAAGTGCTAGAGTTGAAGGCAGCTGGACTTCTCTTTGGATGGATGGATTGATGGATAATGGAAGGATGGATAGAAGGTCTGATGGACGGATGGATGGAAGAAACAATAGAAGGATGGGAGGATGGATGGATAGAATTAATGGACGGATGGATGGCTGGATTAAAAATAGACTCAGCTTTATCGCAACGGTGGAAATGTACAGTATTAATATTCAATTCAATTCATTTATATAGCGCCATATCACAACAACAGTCATCTCAAGGCACTTTTCATATAGAGCAGGTCTAGACCATACTCTTTAAAATAGGTATTTACAGAGAGAGACCCAACAGATCCCACCATGAACAAGCACTAGGCGACAGTGGAGAGGAAAAACTTCCTTTTAAGAGGCAGAAACCTCGAGCAGAACCGGACTCAGGGTGGGCAGCCATCTGCCTCGACCGGTTGGGTTAAGAAGGAGAGAGAGAGGGGGAGAGGGGGGGAGAGGGGGGAGAGAATAGCGAAAGAAGAACATAGCATAACACAGGTTCCATATCAGATGTAAGGTGAGGTAATACAGTAATACAGCAGTAGTAATGATAGTAGTGATAATTAAAGTATTAGCTACTAACACAGCAATACAACTAATAGCAGTATAAGTAATTTGTAATTCTAGCAGCAGGTGTTGAGTGGAGTTGTAGGAGCAGCAGGAGACTTGTCATCACAGATCAGACTCTACAGCTCCAGAGGCAGAAATACCTGCAGAAAGAGACAGAAGAGGAGAGAGAGACGGAAGAGCACAATACTACGGGAAAGGGAAGATATTGAGTTAGTAACATGTATTTATGGGATATGAATCCATACTGATGGAGAGAGAGGGGGAGAGAGAAAGAGAGAGAGAGAGAGAGAGAGGGAGAGAGAGGAGCTCAGTGCATCATGGGAGATCTCCCGGCAGTCTAGGCCTATAGCAGCATAACTAAGGGATGGTTCAAGCCTGAGCCAACCCTAACTATAAGCTTTATCAAAGAGGAAAGTTTTAAGCCTACTCTTAAAGGTACAGAGGGTGTCTGCCTCCCGGACCGAAACTGGGAGAAGGTTCCACAGTAGAGGAGCCTGATAACTGAAGGCTCTGCCTCCCATTCTACTCTTGGAAACTCTGGGAACCACCAGTAAACCAGCATTCTGGGAGCGCAGAGTCCTGGTGGGACTGTAGGGGACTATGAGATCTTTAAGGTAAGATGGAGCCTGACCATTAAGGGCTTTGTATGTGAGGAGGAGGATTTATATATATAATAAAATATACAACTTTATTATATTTACAGAGCTGCACAAACCTTGAAAGGTCAGAAGAATCTGATAAGTAACAGACATTATACATAAAGAAAGAAAGAAACATTCAGGTGAGAAGGAAATTACTCTGACAGAGAATCCTCTATGTGACTGTGACATTTTTCTTGTATTTTTTTATTCTTGGCAGTTTATACTTTGTTGATTTGACAAACTGATAACCTGAAACAAACTGAGCATTCTTAAATATCATTTTAAAGTTTCAGGGTCAAATCTTTGAAGGGAAACAGATGTTTACATGCTTACCTATAAAATGTGAAGTTACGAAAGGTGTTTATATGTTTGTATTTTGGTTAAAACATTTAAAAACTGACAAAAATGATCAACAGAAAATGACAAAATAACAGTTCTGACATTTATATTGTTTAGACTTTAATTTACATACAAAAAATGGCTGCTGACTTCTTTTCAAACCTGATGAGGTGACATGTTTTATTTGTGAACATTTTCCTCATAGTTTGGCTTAAAGAAATTCACACTTTTTTTTGGCAAGAGTGAAGGTAAACTTGAGTGTAAGTGTGAGTTCGGGTACACATTTTCATTTCACATACACACAGAAAATACATTTTTACAGTATTTATAAAAGCAGCAAACTATTCACATCAGTCAAGCCTGTCCCTCATAGAAAGAACATAGAAAAGACGACATAAAAGACTTTAGTGGCTTCTGCTCTTGTAAGACTGTTCCCTGACTTGGCTCACCTTGGCAAGACCAACAGACATTAATAAGACTCCTAATTACGTCCTTAGCTGCATCTCAATAGCTGCTTCATCACAACAAAGTTGAATTTAATTTCTGAGTTTAAATTGTGGGAGCTCTCTTTCTCGGTTGTTTTTGCGGCCTTGTAATTAAAATTTTTTAAAAGCTTTTCACAAGCGTCTTTCACATTCTCAAGTGTGTATTTAGTGCATGAATGCTTTCTTTAAGACATAAAGCGAAGCTGCCGCCGATAAAACTGTCTGTGTTATTACTCAGTGACACACACAATGCCAAACTGAATCGAAGTGTTTTCTTTTGCATTCATAAGTGGCCTTTTAATTTGTATCTTAAAACAGTGCAGAAACACGGCTTTGAAAAGTAGCAGTTTGCCCCCTCACTTGATGCCATTTCTCACATGATGCTTCATTCTCTCACATTGCACAAAACAGAAAGGTACATGGACGCCACTTTGGGGTAAGTTTGTCCTTCACTTTGTGATGCAAGTGATGGTTAGAAGAGAAGTCAGACTTGTAATAAAATAAAAAGACAACTGCTGTGTGCCACCATGTTTTCTGTCTCTCAGCGATCACAGTGAGGATAAGGTCTCATCTGATAAATCCAGTTCCTACAGTCTCCATGCTACTCTGGTCCCAGTGCATAGGGTCTAATTTTTTATTCGAAAACTCAAGAAAAATAATCTTTCTAACCACTTTTTATTGATCTTGAGTGAAAAGACATTTATGTACATGGCATTTAGTTTTAATGATGACATTGTTAACCTTCCATCCATCCATTATCTTTACCTCTTATCCGTTAGGGGTCACAGAGGGCTGGAGATTGCCAGTCTATCGCAGGGCTCACATTCAAACCAGGGTTCAATTTAGAGTCACCAATTAACCTGCATGTCTTTGGACTGTGGGAGGAAGCTGGAGTACCTGGAAAGAACCCATGCAGGCACAGGGAGAACATGCAAAGCCCTGCGACAGTGCTAACCACTGCACCACCATGTCACCCATATTGTTATCAAGACATCTATTTATGCTCAGCCAATCATGAAGGATTTCCACAAGTTTTGGATGCTGTCACAACCATTAAACAGGTGCTCTGTTGTTTCTACATGTATGTGGGTCTGCTGTGGTTAAACTGCAATGGTGAGTCCCTTTTTGACCAGCTCTCATCATGGCAGCCACACAGATACCTCCAGGTCATTTCAAGTGTAAGTAATTTTTTGGCCACTTGGGGGCAGCAGAAACCAGCTGTAAAGACAAGCTTGGGTTTTTGGTTACATTTTTTCTACAACATAACATGCATCAGAAAATACCCCACTTGTGATTTTTTTAAGCTTTTATGTAATCATTTTATGTCATAAAACCAAAAACCCATCTACTCACCAGTCCACCTTTACAGCCTCGTTGTGTTTCTACTCACGCTCTTTCAAACTGTCACTAACTTTCTAAGAAGAAAGGCTTTTGTAGAAGAGCTCAGAGCTAAATGAAATGACAAGTTGGAAGCTTACTGGTGGAGACGTTGACGTCATGTGACCGTGGTGTAGTTGGTTTATAGCCTAACATTAGCTTTTTACTTCTGGAGATTGGATTTAGGCTTCAAACATCAGAACAGTGGTGTTCATCTATGAAGGTTATCTGATGAACTAAATGTTTTCAGTTTATAGCAAAACTGTAGCCTGACTCTCTTCTATCTTAAACAGCAGGTATGCTCATTGTTTGTGGTGATAAATCACAGCTGGAGTCGAGATGATTGTTGTTTGTGAGCATTTTGATTCGACTTTTGTTCTTTTTTAAAGGTGGAATTGATGTTGTTTGTTCAACCACATGACAGATATTGTAGTAAACTTGCAGCTTCCATGAAGACCTGCTGTGAAACAAATTAATTTTTCACCCTTTTTCTGCAGCACATGTAGTTCTGCACAGCTCATCCTCCTTTTTATGTGCAGCAGTTCTACCTCAAAGGAATCAAATGAACCATTCACGTTCTGTACATCTCAACCTTGATGTAGCGGCGACGTTGTGTATATGAAGCGTACACACTCCTCACCTTTTTGCTTTGTTTGTACTTAAACCGCCGCAGAAACTTTCAAGTTCACTCATTCTTCTCACTTTTTTTTTCTCTGTATATTCTCCAGCGTTTCCGAGGCAAAGCCTCCTGTCTCTCCTCCATCTTGTTGGTGGAGGAGAGAAATCAACTTTTATTAGCTGATTCCATTCATGCAGCTGGAGTCAGAGAACAATAGATTTAATTTTACATACAAACAGAGTCCCTGTCTGCTTTCACACTTTTGAAATCCTCACCTTAGTGTAGTGACAGTGTTTCTACTGTTTTTGGTGTCAGAAACTTTAATTCAGCACAAACGTACTCACAGACACTCTATATAAAGCAGTGGAGCTACTGTGATCAGTTAATTAATCGGTCAGAAAATTAATCAGCTACTATCTTCAAAATTTAACATTATTTGGCAGAGTAATTGCCAAATATTGGTTTGTTCCAGCCTCTCAGGTGTGAGGATTTGATGCATTTCTTTGTTGTACATAAGAGGAAACTGGATATTTTGTAGTTTCTGACTTTTGGTCATAAATACAAGACATATGAAGACATTATGTTGGGTTGTGGGAAACTTTAAAAGGCATTTTCTGTCGTTTCCTGACATTTTATCTACACAATAATTCATTAATTAAATGGCAGATGAATGTATTGTGTTTCCTGTTAACTTCTTTAGTATTTAACTCAATAACCTTAACCAAGTGCTTTCAGTGCCTAAACATACTCATACCCTAATGCTTTAGTTGCTGTGAGAGGAAATAATCTACATTATTAATTTTTAAAATAAGTTTGATTATTAATTATTATCAATTTAAGTGTATTTATTGTTATTTGTTCAACGCTGACGTTTATATTCTGCTAATTTGCAACAGGAAACATGTTTTAATTAGCATCCATTGGCAGGGGGAAAGTTAGGAAGATTCTAAGAGCCTTTGACTGACAGGGGTCCTAAATAACTCTTAGAACATTAAGTAATTTTTTTTCAATATTAAATTATAGCCTATAGCCCATTAATGTGATATTTAAATTACTAAGTACTAATAACACTAACCATGTCTTTTTATTTTATTGTTTTTGGCAAAAAGTAAACGATCTGAGGGTGTCTGCATCCCCCCCTCTTTTTACATGAAATGGTTCGGTCCCGCCCCTCAAACCAGGTACAAACATTCGGCGCTAACGGTGCATGCTAACAGTCAGTTGGGCATCGGTGTGTAAACAAAGCTTTGAAAAAGGCAAAGAAAGAACGGGAAAGACTGGGAAGAGAAAAGAAAAGGCGACAATATGTCTCACAGTTTCTCACAAAGAAAGGTGGGTGTTGTCCGAGAGTGGTGGAAATTAGCCTGTTAACTTAGCCCACGGTGAAATTAAGCTACTTTTGCTTCCTTAGCATTAGTTATTGATAAAACTCAGACTGTTTATATTTAGTTGCTTCCTTTGCCAATATTTAATCAACGCAGTTAAACTTTTAGCAAGCTGTTAATACTAAAACAGATGTCTCTGCCCCCTGTCTGGATCCAGGCCCAACAGGTGACGCTTCAGACTCAGCTGCTCCGGCTCTCCATCCCCGTGTTCCGACCTCCAGGAGGTGAGCAGCACTGTGCTAAATGACCTGTCAGTTGGTGCAACTGCAGGGGGAATTTATTCTCTATATTATTATTATTATTATTATGAAAGATAGACAATGATTAGATTCTTTTCAATGGAAAGAACTCAAATTATGTTCCACAAAATGATCACTATATGATATGAAAACAACCCATAGTCTTAAGTGGATGCTGGACAGTTTGATAAAGCAATGATAATGTTAATTTACCTTAATTGAATGGATTAATGTATATTTAGGTTGCATTTATTTAACATTATTCATCAATGTTAAGAGAATTCTACCATTAAAATGACATGTGAAGTCTGTAAATGGTGGAAACATCATGTTTTACTGGTTGCAGATAAATTGGCGAGTCCCTCGGGGCTCTGTTATGATCATGCAGAGGTCACGGTTTGTTTTGATTAGTAAAATATGTAAACATTAGCAAGAGGAAATGTCGTTATGTTGCAGATGGCAGCTTGCATGTTGAAAATTTGGAGAAACTGATCCTCGGACACAGACAGAACTACATGCTGAGTTGCTTGACAAACTTTAAATTAAATTACATAAGTTTGAGACTTATTTTTAATCTGTCTGAATTTTGATGAAGTGATTTTCACATGACAGCTCACTAAGACTCTAAAGAGAAACCCTACCACACTCCATATAAATAAATAAATAATATTAGCATGAAGCTGTAGAGGCAACAGGTAGGTGGTCGAAGCCAGGCTCTGAAAAGTCTTTCTTTGAAGACGATCCACCACAAAAGCTACAAGTAACTGAAGGATTGATGTGACACTTGGTCTATACAGCGTTATGATCATATGAATGCAAGAATGAAATATGAAAGAGAATTCACTTAAGTGAATATTCAGTCCAAGGGCAAAGAGAGTCCTGTTGTTTGTCGGGTTTTCACATCAATGGCAGACAATCCTTTTGGCGAAACCTTCTCTCTTGAACCTTGAGCAAATTGTTTCCATTTCTGAACGCCACTTAACGCATCAGAAATACATTTCAGCCTGCCCTGCTAAT
This sequence comes from Lates japonicus, assembly GCA_033238685.1. NCBI lineage: Eukaryota > Metazoa > Chordata > Actinopteri > Centropomidae > Lates > Lates japonicus. The sequence goes on from BRZM01000008.1 coordinate 6,274,091, forward strand.
GGATGCCGAGCTGGTGTTCCGGTGAGAGGAAAAATATAAAAATGCAACTTTTTCAAAAACCTATACCCCATAGAAATGATTCCCTTTTACACAACTCTCTCACCTAGGGGAGAAAAGTATGTTTTTAAAAAAAAATATATATATAATTTGTCCTTTTATTTGTCCTTGAGCAAACAATGCCCGTGTTTTCCTGCAGCTTCTGAGGAGAGAAGAGGACTCTTGTTTCCAGCCACATAGTAGGAAGAAGTCTTGTCTCTGAGTTGCAGTGAATAAACATCTGAGAACAACCTACTCTCCGACAACTGAGGACTTAAAGATGCTTTCTACAAATGGGTGAGTGAAGGGGAAAAATGAAATAGCATTATAAATTTATCCTTTTGATTAAAAAAAAACCCAATACAATACGGGTCTCGTCAGTGCTGTAAACCTCTAGTTTGCTGATGAAGATTATTACTTTGTTATTATATTTATTCATGTGCTCTAGAAGAAAAATGACAATATATTCACATGTATTATGATGTATATAGCACATAAAATCCATCCATTTTACTACAAATACCATGATTTAGCCTCCTCCAAAGAAGCTCAAATTTCCTTCACCTCCATAATTACATCCCTTTTTCCAACCTGCCCCTCTTCTGTGAGGTCCTTGAAAAGATTTTTTCCTCTTTTTAAATAACTGTCATTTAAGAATTTCACTTCCTTTTGCTAAAAATTCAAGGCACATGGTAATGAGAACACTTTGCTCAAGGTGACTAATGACCCTCCTGATTGCCATGAACAGATGGGACGGCTTGATCTTAATTTTTCTGTGAAACTCCTTGTGATCTTTGGCTGCAATAGCCACATCATTATCAGCTGAGGAGCCACGTGTTGGGTTTGTTAATACTGCTCTTAATTCTTTATCAAATCACATCTTTTAAGGAAAGTTATGGGTTTGGACAACTGTGCACTTTATTAGGAACACCTGCACACCTGCCTATTCGCACCAGTCAGCCATCAGCCAATCATGTAGCAGCTGTGCAAGGTGTAAAATCATGTAAATACAGGTCAGGAGCTCCAAGTAATGTTCACGTCAAACATATCTGGGGAAAAATGTGATCTCAGTGACTTTGACCGTGGCATGATTGTTAGTACCATGCGAGCTGGCTTGAGTGTTTCTGAAACTGCTGATCTCCTGGGATTTTCATGCACAACAGTCTCAAGATTTTACCCAGAAAGATGCCAAAAAAACATCCAGTGAGCAGCAGCTGACGGAAAGACTAAGGTTACTCAGATAACCACTCTTTATGGCTGTAGTGAGCAGAGAAGCATCTCAGAGCCAGTGGAGAGGTCTGAGCTCAATCAGACGTTCGTGGGGGCGCTAACGACTCACCAACAACCGTTCAAATCACAAACACATTCTCAATTTAATGAGCATTATTTATACTTAATGATAAATAAGTTTCAACAGGGAGTGGTGCAGTGAATGAGTCTCTAAAACCAGGAAGTGTTAGCATTTTAGCACCCTTTTCCCTTGGTCCAAAAGTCATCGAGTTCTCATAAGGTCTGAATAAGGTCTGTGCTCTAATAAGTCACAAGACATTTGGGGGAAGATATAGCTAAGCTAACAAGACGCCTCTAATTAAGAGAGTCCTGCGAGGTGACGAGGTGATGCTGAAAAGCGAGGGGGGAGACAAAAAACGTTTTTGCGTTTAGCATCCAAAACCGCAACGAGGAGCAAAAGCTGAAATGCGAGAAATGCTCATCAAATGCTTTGCTTTTGCCTTGCATAATTACTGGTTTTGTGCTGTTTGAATGATCTGGATGACTTCTCGCTGGACTCCCCGGGTGATGGAATATATTTCCCCCCAACAAGTGTTGAGCCCGTTTTTTTTTTTTTCCTTCTCCCTTGACACCTGGTAACAAGAATGTAGCCGCTGCCCCTTCTGCCTTTTATCCTCAAGACCCATTCAGCTAATCAACGACAGGTTAGATGGAGAGGTATGAAAGCAGAGAAAAGACAGCGGGCTGGGCTGAGTAGATGTAGAGCAGGATGGGTAATTAAAATTACATGTGCTGTAATTAGAAATCCATAAAAGAGCATCCTAATGAGCCTGTTTGAACACTGTATTCACTATGGATACAGTTTATACAGCAGGTTTAACAAAGTTAACAACTGTTCTACAAAATATAGAAGAAAACAAGACTTTAAACTTAGATAAAGTAAAGGAAGAAACATCAGGTAACACTTCAGATTACAGCCTGTAAATTAGTAGGATAGTGTTGATTTGGCAGCGTAGACTTAAGAGATGCACAATGACAACATATAGGCATTATTTGTATTCACTTTGTGTGTCTTTGTGGTTGTTCTGAGTCTGTAGTTGTCGTGTTTCCTTTGTGGTTGTTTCTTATCTTGTAGTTATTTTGTGTCATTTTGTGGTTGTATCACTTTGTAATCGTCTTGTGCGTCTTTGTTGTTACTTTTATTTTGTGGTTGTTTCACATCACTTGGTGGTTTTTTTGTGTGTCTTTATGGTCATTTTTTTTTTTCTTTTTGTGGATGTTTTGCGTCTTGTTATTGTGTCTCTTGGTAGTAATTTTGTGTTTTGTTATTGTTTTGTATCACTTTGTAATCATTTTGTGTGTCTTTGGAGTTGTGTCTCTGTGGTCATTTTGTTTCCTTTGTGGTTGTTTCGCATCTCACAGTTATTTTTGTGTCTCTTGGTAGTTGTTTTGTTTGCTTTTGTGGTTGTTTTGTGTGTCTTTGTAGTTATTTTTTAGTCTTTTTGTAATCCTTTTGTCTCCTTTGTGGTTGTTTTGTGTGTCTTTGTAGTTATTTTTTAGTCTTTTTGTAATCCTTTTGTCTCCTTTGTGGTTGTTTTGCATCACTTGGTAGTTGTATTTAGTATCTTTGAAGTTATTTTGTGTTTCTAAGTAGTCATTTCGTGTCATTTTGTAGTTGTTTTGACTATGTAATCGTTTAGTGTCGTTCTGTGGTTGTTTTTCATCACTTCATCATCGTTCTGTGCGTCTTTCTAGGTATGTTGTGTCTCTAAGTAGTGATATTTCGACCTTCTGTGGTCGTTTGAGTCTCTTTATCATTGTTTTATATTGTTGTGGTCCTTCTGTGTCTTTAATTGAGCTGTGTGATTTTCAGACAAGAAATGTTAACAGTCAGTAATACAGATGCTCTGATCCAGTTGACCTCTGACCTCTCAGGTCCTGTTCAATCTGTTCAATAATACATCCATTCTGCTGCTACCCCAATATAGTAATGGCTTAATTGTCCCAATAAAAGCAGCAGCTTGTTCCATGACTTTAGATTGTGAATTCTTTGCAGGATTTTGTTCTGGTAATGGGCCCTAATTGTAGGAAAGCTGAATTCAACTTCTTTCCCATTCTGAACAACAACAGACTGCGTCAGCCACAGACCTGGTCCCCGTGTCCCTGTAAACCTTCATGTGACCTCGGCCTCTCTTTCAAAAAAACAAACACACACACAAACAACTCTCCTCCATCTTCCACTTCCTTGTTCCTCCCATGTTCCTCTGCTGCCCTACTAAGGTTTCAGTCCTGCGTCTGACTTAGTGCCTGACTGTCATTCTCTCCCTCCCTCCCTCACACATGACGAGGTTTCAGGGCCATTTCTAACTTGGGTACATGAGACGAGGGCAGAGCCACATGACTCGTGATTCATGAGGACGCTCATAGAGCTGTCACACTGGAGGCAGGTGTCTCTCTCTCTCTCTCTCTCTCTCTCTCTCTCTCTCCCCCCCCCCCCTGGAAATGGGAGTCTGACCTCATCCCCAAACATTGCAAGATGGTGGTTGTATGGCTGGAGCAGAAGAGTCTTGTTGCCGGTCACAGGACCTGAGCTCACACATACGCACAAACTCTAAATGTTGAGTTGAAACCTGATCGAGCTGATGAAGCTGCAATATCACGTTAAAAGTTATGGCTTGCCCTCGGCTCCTCTGTGGCGTCGGCCAGTTTCCTCTGCCACCATTTACTCACTGGCACCCATCGCCACAATTATAACCAGGTAATAGAAGAAACAGGAGTGATTTGATGCATGAAAACCCCGTAAATTTGCTGCTCTTGACACCTGGTAAACAGATAAACAAACAACTTACTTTATGGAAGATGATCGGCAACTTTTGCGCCACAAATAAGTAAATAAAAAATAGTAATAAACAGCTAAAAGATCTTAAAAATGCACTGTAATTGTAACAGTGCTCTAGCTTTGGCAGTAGTTTGCAGGGAGAGCATCAGAGGGATCGTGTCTCCATGTTTAGTTAAAGGGATTATGTGATTGAGGAGATTATTTATAAACTGTTGGTCTTGATGAGCTGGAGGTGGGGTTACATAAACGAACGAGGCTGTTGGTAATAATAGAAGGAGCTGTGGAGATCCTGTAGCCCTGACTTTGGAGACACACGACCCCCCAGAAAAAAGAAAGTCACTGAGAGACGTGGTATTTCTAGTTATTTTATTCTACCTTCATTGATTCTTCAGTAGGTTTTTTGTGGCAGTTGCAACAGCTACTGAAATCCCTCTGAATTTTCAGGTACCACGATCATCAGGTCAAAACCAAATACTTGCAAAACTGCTCACATTCCCATCAGCCTCAGCTGCTGGGTTAGCAGATATTAGCACGCTAACATGCTAACATAAGAGGGTGAAGATAGGCTGTCTGTTAAATAGTCTTTTTTGCTTAACAAGGTTTCTAACTGAGTGAAATGATCTGGAAGTATCTAAGTGGCAGCCATTATAGAGTGGTGCAGGAACCGGTCCCTTATAGCACTCCCTGTTCCCTCGTCCCAAAGTCAATGGGTTTTTAGTTAAATGTCTAAAATAAGCTCAAGACATTTTCACGTTTTATTCTACAACATAAAATTCGTCAGAGGAAGTTAATATTATTTTTTAAGCTTTTATGTGTCTTAAAAAGGCGGTTGCTAACAAGTGAACTAAACATTTAAGTTTCACAAACTTTTGTTGGTCACAGTTTATTTTTGGTAATAATCCAAAACCCAATGAGAAAATCCCATTGGCTTTTTGTTGAGGGAACCACAGTGATGCTAACTGGGCTGGACTGCAAAAATCCGTCACCCCTGCACCACTTAATTCTCTAAATGCTTCCTTTCTTATCTCCTTTAGCACAGGATACACTGACCATCGAGGTCAAGAAAAACTGTTTAGTTTTATTAGGATTTGACTGCTAATAAACTAAAATTAGCATGTTAGCATCATCATTGTGAGCGTGTTAGCAGGCTGTCATTAGCTGCCTCATGGCCGCAGACTCTTGTTTGTACAGTTCTGCTACTGAGAGTTCTTCTATCTTTTAAAAAAAAATCTTATTAATTTAATAATGATTTGTTTAAGAGGCTGAAACTTAATAGTTATAGTCAGTGAATCCAGCTGAGCAGCAAAAAAAGGACAGAGCAATGACAGATAAAGGCATAAAGGAGAGAATTGAATAACTACTAAGATAATAATCATGATTTAACAGAGTAAGATGCATCTGTAACAACAGTGAGGTTTTATAAATCTTTTCAGCGGCTGGATTTCATGCATGTTATGTGTCGGTATGTGTGGGAACGCTCGGACACAGAGGGATGAATGAGGGGAGATATTTCCACGGCATTGCGGCCTCTCTCTCAACACAATCACACTGATCTGGAACAAGTGAAGCGTAGAGGATTCAGTGTCTCATATTCTCATACAAAAATGAACTGTGACAAGCCGTGAATTCCTCCTCCTCGCTGCAAGACCAGAATTCCTCGTTTACTGACTGACTTGTTTTTTTTATTGACACACCGACGGGAGGATTTGTGTCAGGAATCCGTGTCATGCAGGACACAATCCGACGAATGTGGCACAGTTTTAACGCCGGTAACCTCATACAGGAGCCGGCACTAAGGTTTCTGGTGCTCAGCGTCCGTCCGTCTCCATGCTCGTCTGCAGTCCGTTACATTCAGTTCACACCAGCCGCTGTTAAGTCAACGTTAAGCTGTTATCATGTCAGTTATATAGACAGGAGACGGACATTTTAAGGCTTTAATGCACTTTATGCTTCACAGTTAATTCCTTCATCTAGAGGTTAGTATGTTGAGGAAAAAAACAACCTACTCAGTAAACTTAAATTAAGATTAAAGATCTAGTTTTATTGATATAAAAATAATTATCTGAATGTTGATTAGATCAGTGGTTCCCAACCTTTTTTCCTTGAAGCCCCACTTTCTTGTGTCATGCACCAAAAGACTAAAGTGATTACTTCTGCAGATAAAAGTTTGTAATAAAGCAGCAGTTGTAGGTTTTTGTTCCTATTTCCACAGTGTGTGTCAATAAATGTTTTTCTTTCCTCCTTTTTATGTTGTAATAACTGCAAGGTCATTAAAATATGTCTCTTTTCTAGAGAGCTCAACATTTAAGCTTTTTCCTTTAACAACCAAACAGAGCTCATTACAAAGCAAAGCTAGTGATTCATTGTCAGATATATCAGCATCTATACAGTTTTCTGTCCCTCTGTTTGTCACCATGGATATAAAATAGAAACAGAAATAACATCTGCAAGGACATTTAACTATGTTTCTTGTTGTGAGACATAAACATTAAACTGACCGCTCGTCTAAAGTCCTGGTGGACATCGAGTCTGGGACAGTTTTTTACCTACCACTACCTGTGGTACATGCAGCCTCTCCACAATTCTCAGACAGGCGCTGCCCTCCAATACTGTACGCCTTTTTAGCCTTGGTATTTAACAGCAAACACTCAAATGATGCTTCTGCGGCTCTGTGTAATTCACTATCCGCTTTTTCGAAAGCTTTTCTGATGTCCGTGGATCTTCTTTATAGTGTCAACTGCTTCCTCCTCTCAAAATATTCCCGACTTTCACCGATACTCTTTGCGCTGTTTAGTCTCCTGGTGTCGTTTCAGTCTTGTCAGTGGTCAGGTTTAGGCAACAGGTTTTGGCTAAATGTAAATAAAACATGTTGTGTCTGAAGTCGCTGTGATGATGATGTGATTTTTGCAAACATGAATATTCCCTTGCATCTGGAGAATATGATTTTGTAGATTGGAGCGTCCCTGTATTTTGCACTTGGCGATAATATTTTGATTAATTGTTCAACACCAGTTTGGACACGTTTAAGAGTTTGATGTAGAGAAAGATCAGGGTTATTACTCTGCTGCTTTTGAGGGTTTTCTCACGTGAACGTGAACATACTTGGGCGCATACTGAAACAGCTGATGCTGTTTTTCATGAGAGGACAGGGCTAAAGATCCATTTAATGTCTTTAATCACATCAGAACCTGCCTGCTTTGTATTTACACATGTAAACTGAATACACAGCGTTTGATTAGGCAAATAATTTTCTAAATATTTTCTTGTTTTTACTATATTCAGTTGTTTAGTGTACTACAGTACAGCTAGATCTTATTTTTATATTGTTATTTCAAGTTGCTGCAAAGTTTCAGTCAAAGTTTTCTCTCCTGTATTGCACAATATTCTCATTGTTAGTGTTGTGTCATCTACTGCTTCAGCTGGGGTTTGATTATTGTATTTTATTGATTTTATTCTGAAATGAAAACGCATGAAATACTGTATACTGCTGCTTTAAACTGGAAAGTTAAAGAAAGTAGTATAAGAATAAATATTGAAGGAAACTTGCTGTAGTGGTGAAGACTTTAACTGAGCAGCAACTTATAAATATCACACACACACACACACACACACACATATATATATATATATATATATATATATATATCTTAAATATATATTTCTGTTGCCTTTGTGTGACCATCATCTGTTAAATGTATATGATGGCAAGGGCCTTTTGAGAAGTACAGCCGACATTAGCTGACAGTTTGCCTCGTGTGAATTCATTATTGAAATATTCTGCCTTTTTTTTTCTATCTCACAAGTGTCTTTTGATGTTTACAAAGCTGATGGAATAGGAAATGTACCTCATACTTTTCAGATTTCTTTGACATTTTATTTGAATTGCCACTGGATAGAAAACACAGTGCTCTCTCTCTCTAACCCTGTGATCAGCCTGGTAACAGTGAAAGCCAGGGGGGAGAGAGCTCGCCGCTCTAAGCATCGGGAGATTCTCAAGATTCCCCTGCGGCATTGCAGCCATACTTCGCGGTGCTTCTGCAGCTTGTTAAGAGGGGATGCCAGGCGTGGTTCAGCCCGTGTATATTTTCATTTAGTCTGAATGCTTGGCACACTGCAGGGTGGTAAATGGAGAGGCAAGGTGGGCATAGACGGCATAGTTACTTTGCACTTGTATGTGATGAAAGAAAACATTCATTAACAGATCTAATTTACATTGCTCCGAGAGGCAGCGTGGGGAGCATGGCTGGGTCGAGGGGCTGTGATTAACACCCACACGCACACATAATTTAACAGTATATTTGGTATTTACAGTAGCAAACCCTGACCTGTGCATTTACAGTTTGTACCCTACAAGGCATTTCTTGGACTGTATTACATTACAGCTGGTAACACAAGGCTGCAGTGATTGTTTATGTCTGTAAGTAGCCTGAAAAATGGTTTTATTTAGTAATATTTCTGCTTTTATGTTAATTACAGCAACTGGAAACAACTTGCTCAGTTGATTTTAGGTTTACAAGAAAGATACACAGGCGCAAAAAGTACAGTATTTAACTTGTGTGATCTGAAGACCAACTCTGTTGTGCGCATGTTGTGTACGTGTCCCCTTACTCCATGTGTGTGTTACGTGCGTACACTTGAGCACCTCTTTTCCAAGTATGGTCACTATGAAGCAGGGCTGTCGCTTAGGGGGCCTTTGGTGGAAATTAATGAGCGACAGCCAAGGGCAAAAAAGAGGAGACAGCTGGGCCTGTCAGCACCCAGAACAGGAGCAGCAGCAATCAGAGGGCCAACGCCGCTGCCTCTAAAGCTGCCGCCAAGGAGGTAAGGGAGCAGGAGTGAGGAGATAATGGGTGGGGAGTTGTACGGAGAAGGGGGAAGGAGGTGAGTTGGGGGATGATCCATTGCTCGGTCAGAATAGACGTCCAGTGCCTTCTGCTTTGTTGAAAGTTGATGCATGTGTCAAGCAACCTGCAGGTCATGACATATGTCAGGTTATTGTGCATGATGGTTTTAAAGTCACAGTTACCTTCCCCTGTGATAAACCACACCGCAATCTTTCCCTAAACTTAACCAAAGTGCTTTTGTTGCCTAAACCCAACCACAGACCGGACTCTGGGTGCGAACGTCGACGGTAAACAAAGCTAGAGACGAGTTAGAAACATGAGTGGAACTGACGAGAAGCACGAAAGTGAGAGTAAAGAACTCACATTTTCCTCTGAACAGGAAATTGATGACAAAAAAGGTCACACCATGTTGGTTATATGGAAGTTGTTTGGTTTCCTTAAAAGCGATGACGTGCAGATTGTCTGTAAAACATTTCGCTGGTTGGTACCAACAAAGATTCAGTTGGTTGTGAGCTACATTCTCACCACTAGATGTCACTAAATCCCACACACTGGTCCTTTAAAGGAAAGACCAACATAAAGTGTTCCTCCGAAAGATATTCCTTCATTTGGTGTTTTATGATGGCAGTGGAGAGCGTTAACATATCAGTCCAAAATCCCCTGCAGGTGTTCAGTTGGGTTGAGATCTGGTGACTGTGAAGGCCAGAGCACAAGATTCACATAATTTTCATACTCTTCAAACCAGGTTCTTTATTTTGACACCTGTCTTTAGTTGAGAGAAGCTTTTGTTCAAAGCAGTGCATCTTTTTACCGTGCACCATCTTTTAGCATTTCAAGGATGCTGACATGAGGACAAGACGAGCCAGGGATCAAACCAGAAACCCTAACCACTACTTTCTAATAAGCCAAACCTTTATTCATATTTCCTGTTTAAAAACCTTGGAAGCTACTTTTCAGATATATGAATATCTCAACACTTCAAATGCATTTGTTGTTGTTTTTTTCACGTTTTCCAAAGAGCCGTCAGTCTGATTTTTCCCTCAATATGGCACAACCTATGAGATATTGTTGAACCAGTATTGTGCTGCATATCATATCATATATTAAGGTTAAGGCAACAGACCAAGTAAAAGCAGAATAACTTTAGAATTTCCAGGCAACTCTTTACAAATGTGGATACTGATGTATTCATTAGTGAAATCGTAATTTTCTCCATCAGCAGTTAGTTAAAGCCACACTGCATCCTATACCTGGATTGGCCCTTTATGCAACGCAGCCATGTGCAATCATATAAAACTCATGTCTTTTCATGTGAATGTCCTGATAGCCTTGTGTCAGAGAGCTCTTTTTCATGGGCTGGTAATGGTTTCTATGAAGGCATTCATGCAGAAAAAGCTGTTTTCCTCCCTATGGCACAGTGAGTGTTTTTTAAAGTTTTGTTGAATGTTAACTGCGCCGAGTTGTAAAGACATAAAGATGAGAGTGAGGCATGAATGTGATTGCTAAAAGGACAAGAAGAAACAAAGAGGGGAGAGAGGGGAAAAAAGGAACGGAGGAATTAAGCAGAGAAAGAAAAAGACGCTCTTCAGTCATGATCCACTTAGGTATGTCTGTTTCTGTGTTGCTGCTAATGGCTTTTGTGCAGAGAAGGTGTTGAAATAAGCATCACGGTGGACAGTTTTAAGTGACGAGTGGTTTTAAGAGCAAGGGCAACCGTGGTCTACCTGCAGCACGAAATTTCAAGAATTTGGTCTTGAAATTAACTTTTTCACTTATATCCTTTGGTGTATTCTTATTGATATTTTCATATTTTAATTTATTTTTTTGTTTGGGTTGATAGGATCTGGTCCTCCAACCTGAACGGCCATATGTGTCCCTTGTCCTTGCCCTTGTATATGAGCATCTCTGGAAATGGCGCCTTTCAGCAGCAGGTGAAGGTTTAGGCAATAATACTCGGTTGGGTTCAGGAGAAGATCGGGTTTGGGTTAAAATCAATTCCTCTCTGAGGTTAGAGGACCTCTAAGAAGTTATCATGGTTACAGTAAAAAAAGTCTTGTTTTGTCGACCACAGTGTGTTACATTTATGTCGGAAGAGAGACGTCACCTCTGAGTTGAGTGCGATCCAGTTGAGAAGTCAGAAAAACATGGACGCTCTTTGCCGAAAACTATTAGTATGGCTTTATATGTTGCTATGTGAACCCAAATGTATTTAATCCAAGAAATAGACTTTTAGTGCCGTATTTCTTCCGTATTATTAATAATGACTGAGGCCTTTATTTTCCTCAACTGCTGTGGACATTTATTTGAAGCAGGCTTATATTAGAGGCAGCCTTTTATTTCTAATTCACTCTGAGTATTATTGGTTGTATTTTGATATGAAGCTTTGTTTTGAGAGAGCAGTCGTCATTTCAAATTAAAAGCCCTGTAACATTTTAGTGGACAGACACCCTTTAATTCTTAGCTGTGCTTTTATTGTGAAGCATTTGCAACAGTCAGACAGGATTAAGGACGAGAAAGCAAAATGGATCAGAATTAATTAATCAGACACCACCATTTGACAGTAATACTTTAGATGATTAATCCACAACAGCAAAGTGGTGAAAACAGCATGATTATATCATTGAATTGATTAAGTTAAAGCAGTAGAAATGTGCATTATTCTTAACTTACAGACACCAGGAGTTTTTTCTATTCAATGCTCAGAGACCTTTCACAGGGACTTTTCCAAATTCCTCAGCTCTAGGTTACATTATCATTTAAAATCACTGTAGTTGTCGTTGGTATCGCAAGCAAGTTTCAAGCTTTGTTTTAATACGGCACAGAAATGGACTTGAAGCCAGTGGCTGCATGGAGGAAAGAAAATCCATCTAAAATCTAAGTCTTGGTGCAAAAACATTGTTAACAGAATGTTTTCCACATGTGCAACCATACTCTTAAAGGCATATAAGTAGACTTTGATCTGTTTTTTTGTTGTTTTTTGTTTTTTTAAAACATACTGTGAATTTGATACCAAAACATTTGCAAGATCTCCATATTCCGACCCCTCCTCTGGGATGTTAAAATAGCAGTCCCTGCACTTGCCTTAAATATATATTCAGCCAGTGGTTTTTTATCCCCATGACAAACTCGCACAAAAGTCTGATCCCGCCAACAAGCAGTCCCTGAACCTTCAAGGTTTTCTGTTAGAAGGTCATCACAGAAGTTATTCTTTCAAAAACCACCACATAATGAATGAAAAAATAAATATAATAAACGGATGTTCAGACACTCTTTCAAAACACTGCCCTTGCTATACCTGGTGTGATAATACATTTTTAATGAATTCAAAATTAAATGCTTATAAATTGTGAAAAGGTGAGGAAAAATGTTACCCACTGATTCTGTCCAGTCTTTTGTGTGTACTCAAAATGGAAAAAATAGACTCTTTTGTGAGATCTTGTAAATGTTTTATTTTTTGTTTCAAAATGAAGCCATTTTTAATCAGCGTCACATTTAAATTTACTTCGATCAATTAGAGGTGAATGTCTGGGGAGTTGATTGAAATCGTTTTTTGTTTTTTTTTTTAATCTTTGTGCTCTGACTTTTCTTTGAAATGAAGTGAAATGACACTGTCTAACATGAGATGCCAAAAGTGAAAAAGGAAAAGAGAGAAAGAGGAGAGGATGTAATGAACTTTGAAACTCCCATGTCACACGTTTAAAGTACTCAGCATCGTTTGATTTATGTTTCTCATTCTTGTCTTACACCTGTACTTTTTCTTTGTGCTCTTCTTCTCTGTTCTCAGTCATGCTTTTGTTTCTGTTGTCGTTCTTTTTCTTCTTGTTCTTCCTTTTCTTATTCTTCCTCATGTTATTCTTACTCCTGCTCTTGCTGTTGTTTGTGCATTTTCTTTTTTGCTTTTGTTCTTATTCTTTTTACATTTTCTTGTTTTTGCCCTGACACTTCCTGTTTATTGTTCCCTTTTGCTTGTGGTTCCTTTTGTGTTCTCTGTTTTCCTTCTCTTTTCTGTTCTTGCTCATGTTTTTTTTCTTGCTCATGTTCCACCATGCATATGGTCTTTGCTCATGTTTGTGTTCTTTTCCGTGTCCTTTTTGCTCATTTTCCTGTTCTTTGGTTCTTATTCTTCCTTTTCTTCCATTTCATGTTTGTTTTTTGTTTTTTTGCTCATGTTCTTGCTTATCTTTTTCATTCTTGGTCTTGCTCGTGTTCCTCTTTACTCTTGTTCTTGCTCTTTTTCATTTTCTTCTTTTCTCTTATTATTTTTTCGTGTTTTTTTTCCTGTTCCTCCTTTTTCTTGTTCTTCGCCCCTGTTCTTCTTTGCTCATATTCCTGCTCGTGTTAGTGGTCAGTGAGGATTAGAGTTTTTTCTCTTTATTTATTTATCCATACAGTCACTTTCTCATTTCTAAATGAGACTTTTTGAAGTCAAAGGGTTTCACCGCTACAGAATTAGTGAAGGACAATGTCAGCGTTGGTCCAAGTCTTTTATTCTATTTCTCATCAAAGTGATTCCTCCACTAAGTCAAGGTTGGCCTTTGTATTGTTTTCATATGCACAGAACTGGAATGATTTCTACGTACCATGTACAGATCTGCAGAGAGAAAGAGATTTTACATCATTTTGAAGCAGGATAAAAGTTGCATTCTAAGAGAAGCATTGACGGTCTTTAAGGTGAACAGTTGTACTCTGTAATTCATGAAGACAAACATGGACAGCACAGACTGCATGCTCATGTTTGGTTGTTATTTTCCAGTAAATCCCATGAGTTGGACGTCAGGCGTGTCCAAAGAGATGGGTTGGATGAATGCGGCAGTGTAGTGTAGTGACAGGTGTTTATTCTACAAGCGCTGCACAGTTCAGACTCACTTTTTACATTATGATCAACCCAGGTTTATTCAGCAAGGAGTCTGTGTCATTTTCTGTAATATTCATAATTATTAGATGTAACTAAAGAACACAAGGTTTCTAACGTTTACCATCAACCTGCAAACAGTTACGTGGCTCCTTTAAAAAATCTATTTATATGATAATAATATTAATATGCATTGTCGCTGATAAATACAGTAAATAAGTAAAATGTTAGACCTCATATAATGAGAACACATCTGCCTTACTGTGACAATTTCCCCCTTAGACATTAAACTGAAGATTGATCAATAAAGACCAGTTAGAAAACCATTTATAGAAAGATTTGTGATCTGATTCAAGAGGTCTGAATATGATATTAGGATTATACCCACTAAAAAGAGTACATCCGTTTTCCTCGAAATATTGATATTCAGCAGCCTTAAAAAAAAAAAGGAAGGGTTTTAAAAAGATGTTGACCCTCACAACTGAAAAAGATAAGGTGAACAGATTCATTCATAGTTAAGTATTTTTCTAATATATATATTTCATATATTCTGTAAATGTGTCCACAGCAAGCGACAGAATCCATACTTTATACTCATATAAGGTGCTTTTCTATCGAGTGTGAATTAAACATTTTACACACAGGTGTTTCTGTTTTTCTGCTCATTCTTTGTAGTTAGAAAGATTATAATTATTCACATTTAAAGGTTTAATTCTGTCTGGAGTGATTGCTTCTCATGTCATCTGTGCTTACTGTAATATAGTGAGAATTATTACAGATTTAGTTGTTTTCTGTAACTACTTTAGGATTTCCCTTTGTCCTGTTTTCTTGGTAGATGTCAGAATATGTCCTAGAAATATCTATTGTATTTTGAGTCATACAGCACTTTAATTGGGCAATATTTTATTGTGTATTTTAGTGTGTGTGTTTCTACATAATAATTTACACTGGAAAAAAACGCACAAACACACAAGTCCATGCACTCACAAATATACGCACACATGTATATAGTATAATTCACACAACAGCAAGTACAACACACACAAACGAGTGCCGTCCTTGGTGGGACACTGGTAGGCTAGTGGTAAATGGAGGGTCACGGTCGGGTCGTCCTCATCATGCGGTCGAACAAAACCAGTGCACACGCTCCCTCCCAACATGAGGGAAAACCGAATGGTGAAGGATGAATGAGGTTGAACGAGATTGCAATAACCACACACACACCTGCTCAGCCTCTCCCACATATTTACACTACCCACATTACACAGACACATACAAACAATTCAGTCTATATGAAGCAATTTGTGTTTGTTCTTAACACCAACATGAACATTTTTAGATATTAGATATTAAACTGTCGACTCAGCAGATCAAAGATCCTCTAATTGTAGCTTCTCCAATGTGAAGATTTGCTGCTTTTCTCTGTTTTACATCATGGTAAACTGAAATATCTTTGGACTGTTGGTCAAACACAACAAAATATCCTCTTGTATTTTCTGATAATATGCAGTTTAATTCAATATAATCTCAGATAATTATTAAATCTGCAAGTAAGGTGCAGTCTACGTTTCATATTTAAACCTTACAACAGGTACAGTGCTTTGTGTTAAAAGAGCTCACAAGTTAATCACTTCTAAAAATCTGTATTGCCAGTGATGGAAGAAGTATTCAGACCTTCTACTGAAGTAAAAATACCAATAAAACCACAGGTTTTATTTTTATCAATGTATTGTTGTATTTTATAAAGTGATTGTTTTCAATGTAAAATCTTTATCTGAAAAGTATCTAGTAACAAAAGCAGTTAAATAAATGTAGTGGAAAAGGACGCTCATATGCAGGACTTTAATGTTCAAGGAAGGTTATTTTTATGACCTTAGACTGCTGAGTAGTTAGTCTATGTCATTGTGTTGTATTTATAAACTCATCACAGGTTTATAATCTTATTCGGAAAAACTACAGCTGTTGAAATGAAGTTTGTGCAGTAAAAAGAAATGTATTTCCCTGTGAAATGTAGAGAAGAAAAAGTACCATAAATGATATAAAATATAAATACTCAAGTAAAGTTCAAATATCTCAAAACTGTATAGAGTTTTCCATTGTGTAATGAAGCCTCATGGGTCTTTTATCACGACTGTAATCTTAGTGTTAAAATAACTCTGCAGAGTGAGAGGTCCAGGTCAAATTCATGGTAGGACATTGGGAGCAATGAGATATTTTAATTATAAAATCCAAAACAAAAGTCAAATTCACAGAAGCTCTTCCTTTCTAGTGTTGAGAAAAATGAAACAGGACTCTTGTCTGTCTTTGCGCAGACATAACACGAGGATCAGCCACAAGCATGTGGTTCAGGATCTGTTTGCACATTTGTCACAGCTTCCAAACCCATAGTCAAGTCAGTTTTCAACTCAAACTTGAGCTGTTTATTGCGCTAAAGAGCATTAATGTTTCAGCTATAGCATCTGTTCCAAGAGCACCTGTAAATGCTTTTCCTTTTCTGAGGTTTTCTGTCAAAACTTAGAGTAAATTTACATCTAATATCGCCTCCGTTTGTATTTTAATTATCTCTTCACTAAAGGATTGACATTAACCACTGTTACAGTGCACCAGAGCTGAACTGGAGGCTTGGACTTGACAGCTGTGACTTACTTTACCCCCAGTGTTCACTGGATTTGTTCCCACTCCATGTTGTGGCTGCCAGAGATTATCCACTTCCATTGTGGACTGCGGGCCAATGTCCGCCTGACATTTGTGTAAAGATAGTGGAACAGAGAAGAGAACCACATCTCCCAGACCCACACACATCTCTGAGGCATGTATTAACGTATATAAATGCCTACACTTATTGACAATTTCTCATGTGAAATCCGTTCATTTCAACTAAAGCTTCATTCATGCTCCATTTACATATGAAAATAGATGTGTCCATTTCAAAAGATGCAGATGTAACTGCCCACATACTTCCATGTGTACGTTGGTATGGATGTTTTACAATACGTCCACTAGAGGGCAGGTCAGAGTCAAAACCAACACGGCAACGGTGAAGGAGGTTGTAATAATGTAGCTCTGTAGGCAAAGGCAGCTTATAGAACAATCATGATCATTTGTGCACAAAAGTAGATATGTTCATTTCAAACAATGCAGCCGTCAGTGCCCACGTATTTCCATGCGTCCTTTACGTCGCCATAGCTGTATGTCCACTAGAGGGCAGCTCAGAGTCAAAACAAACATAGCGATGGTGGAGGTCGTAATAATGTAGGGTTAAAAGAAACAACTGTTGAAACAAATCTCCCATGTTAAAGGCCAATGTTTTGTTGACTTCCTTTGTTGCTCCTGTCATAATTACTACTCCCAGCTATAGGTTTTTGATGCTTAAATGTAACGTAGTATGTTGGCCCTGTTTACGCAAGAACAGCTTCGCTAAAAACGGAAAAGGTTCCTTTGCATTTTAAAAAGTTCCTGTCTGGCAAAAACGTGCTTTAGGATCCCCAAAACACCGTCGTCATGTGAACGAAAGGCCAGCAAAGATTTACCTTTTTATACAGAAACCATCTTGTAAAGATGGCCAGTGGAGGTCCTGAATCTGTTTGGCTTCAACTCAACTTGAGTCTCAAGTTCCGACCTCATAAAACCCTGAGAGAATATCCCCAATCCATTCCAAAAAGACTTACGCTCTCCTCTGGTGTTTTTCCTCCTCCTGCTGTTTGGAAATACTTTAATATGAAGAACATCGAACACTTGATTCTTCCAATAACCTTCTCTCAATTCCATCAAACCTTTGAGTGACAGCCAAGAGGATGCCAAACATTCCTGATTGAACCTTGGTGGTGGATGTTTGTTGGAGGGGGGTCCATAACAGACACCAACCGATCGTTGAATAGTGCCTGTGAAATGAGCTGAGCTGCTCTACAATGGGAGATATTTTGGGTTTTAATAGCTTCTATGCACCACTTGTGGTGGGAACAGGTGTGCTGGTTGTTGGAAGCGGAGGGGGGGAGGTCAGGCTAAAGGACAGTGGAGTGCCAGAATTACACAAATCAGTACAGCAGGTTGTTCCTACAAGAGGGGGGAAATCCATTGTGATAACATAATGGTTATTGTTAATGTGCAAAACCCTTTTTATTTTTAATCTGTATTTATAACTCAGGTTGTCAGCAGAGTTACTCACCTGACATTATACTCATTAAAAGTTCATCTCTGCAGGCAAACATCATGTCTGAGTTCATTAAAATGACGAGTATGAGCTCTGGAAAAGATCAACAGCTGCAATAAATGTTTTCTCTTTTTCTTTTTCACAAACAAACACATCATGGGAATATTTTGATATCATTAAAAATGTGACATAGATTATTAAGGAGGATCATTTTGCATGAGAAATGAGCTAATGTTGCTCAGTCGCAGTCGGAGTTCATAACGATCTGGCCGATTGAGACTTAATTTTAAAGGGATCAAAAGGTTCATGTAAACAACTCAGCCTAAATAAATTGGTGCAACTGACCAGAAACTTCCCGGCTAACGTTTAGTTAGACTTGGAAATCCCTGGTGCTGTGAGTGTTTTATGAAAACTCTAATGTATGAAGACTAATGTATCAAAGGTGGAAAAAAAAACGCCAAAATAAAATCAGCAAAATAAAATAAAATTAAACAAGTCTATAGTTGTAATATATGATACGTAAGAGACGTATCATTTTATATATTTGAGATTCATTCAATATTAAAAAAGAACATTATATTTTAATTTATTGTATCATAATGATGAAAAAATTATTTTAAATAAGTCTAAAAATTAGTGTACACTGTATAAATTACTTTAAAAAAATAATGTGAGAGATAATTATAAGTGAATAAATATGTTATTTTATTTGTTGTTTTTAAAAAAAAAATCAAATTAGTTTTTTATGCTCTATCCTCAGTATAATACTTGGGAATGATACATACGTGTCTGAAAGAACACAAATAACATCGATTTAAAACCCTCATTCTCTCTTCCTCTGTATCTTTCTAATTGTTGAGTAAGTTGTCGTTGACCCCTGACCTCTCGTAATGGCACCAAACTGGGAGCGAACAATTTGACCTCTGACCTCCAGAATTTGGGAGGCCACTGAGGGACTGAGAGAATTCATAGCATTACATTCCACTCATTGGTTGGTTTGATTTGTTTACTCGTTCAATTAGCATCAAGTGGCAGTTGTTACATTCTTGACTGTGGGTTTAAAACACTGAGGAAGATTCAGCTGCACACACTTTGATTTTCAGCCAAAAACTACACCCACAATAACTATAAAAGGTACAAATTTTTAAAGCACTTGTTAAATTTATACAGTTTATGTGTTAAATAACACAACTTTAAATGAGGTTCAAATTCCAGAAAAGATCATAAGTGAACTTTAAAGGTTCTCTATGTAAGAATGTGAATTTACGTTTATTAATCATTTGTTTATTGCCAATGTGTGAATGGTTTGTTACGTATGTTTTAAAAAAAATTAGACCTTCCCCAAATTTCTCTGTTCCCTAAACCAGGCCGTGGTTGATTTTTATGTGAAGTTAGCGTCACCCTGATTCCCTTGACAAGAAGCTAATGGGGTTTTTTAATGTTAGGCTATAAACCAGCTACACCACAGTCACATGACGTCGACGTCTCCTCCACTAAGCTTCCAACTTGTCATTTCATTTAGCTCTGAGCTCTTCTACAAAAGCCTTTCTTCTTAGAAAGTTAGTGACAGTTTGAAAGAGTGTGAGTGGAAACACAACGAGGCTGTAAAGGTGGACTGGTGAGTAAATCGGTTTTTGTTATGACGTTGCTAACATTTAACTTCTTGTTAGCAACCCCTTTTTTAAGACACGTAAAAACCTAAAATATCACTAGTGGGGTATATTTTCTGATGTATTTTATGACGTAGAATAAAACATGAAAATGTCTTGAGCTTGTGTTAAAACCACAGACCTTGTGTCAGACATTTAACCAAAAACTAATTGATTTTGGGATGAGGGATACGCATAGCCAAACGTATCTCCACACTTTTTTTTTTACGCAGTGCCAGTGCTGTAGAGTTTATAGTCAAACTGTGTAACTTTATTTACATCATCTATCAACATAATGCAGATGAATCATGTTTAGTCGTGTTTGTCATGTCACTGATTTGGCCAATGCCCCGGATGCTAGCTTGCGCCAACCTACAAGATTGCAAGTGTGAAAAACAGGATGCTAACTGCAGTTCCTTTAGCGGCCACTGGTGGCAGTAACAACAAGGGTTTTCGAAATGTTACATATAAAACCTTAAATATAATTTTGTTATACACTTCTAGATTAAGTTTGAAACTGTTGGTGAGTCAATGAAGAATAAACGTATTTCAGATATAAATAAGTAGAACTACAAAGGAAAATACTGAAAGTGGCTGCACAATAAAATCCAGTGAAATATGGAAACGACTGGATGAATGAAGCAGATATTTGGTTTTATAGCCTCTGTTATTATAATGTTTCCAGTAGTTTAAAAGTCCAATAAGGCAGAGGTGGAGCTCGGTCTCTGATTGGTGGGAGGGAGGCGACAGGCTGGGTGTGTATTAGAGGGAGGGGTGGGGAGTGAAGGGAGGAGGAGGCTGGAGGAGTTGGAGGGGGAGTTCTCTCCGCTGCGCCCTAGCCGCAGTCCAGTGCGTAAAGAGCGCAGAGCAGCGCAGCAGAGAGACACTCTCTGTAACTGTCCTCTCCTCCACGGTCCGGGATTACAGTTTTCCTCTCCGTCTGAACAGACCTGCTCTCTCAAATGACGCTTGGTTCTTCTCCGTGATTTCTTCGCCATGAGCTGCTTGGATGTGATGTACCAAGTGTTTGGTCCTCAGCCTTATTTCAGCTCCTACAGCCCCTATCACCACCAGGTATGGATCATATGCGCTTCGTGAACTGTTTTTAACCAGCTCATACACCCCTCATCTCCTCACCAGAGACTTTAAATCAGTTTCAAAGCACAGAAAACTTTAATATTTAGGCTTTAAAGTCCGGCAGGTAAAACCTAAATCCACGCAAGTACGGCAGACGAAGCAACTACTTTTGCGCCTTCAGCCTGAAGCTATCGATAATATATTATAATTACTTAACACCTACAGCTCTTAACACCACTTTCTATCATTTACATGTCTAAAAATATGGTTTAAAAACAGTTCATCGAGATTTAAAACCCTCAAAGGCGCAGCGCACGGACTGTGTGCGCGCGCTACTCGCAGTTTTCTGGTGCATAAAGCGAGTGAACAACTTTCTTTTCGGGTCGCCAGTTCACTTAGTTTGCATTTGTACCGACAGAAATACTAATTTCTCTAGGTTAAATACGTTTTGTACTATAGAGGACCGTGAACAGATTTGTCTGTCCTAATTTTAGAAAAGTAAAGTAGTTTTTAGAAATAAAACCATCGCATTTGAGCTCAATTCAAGTCTAAAGTTGTATACTTAGAGAATCAGGCTTCTGGTTTATGTTATTAAAAAGTGTTGGTTTAATTTCTCTCTGATTTCACAGCGTTGATCTAAGCATTTAGTTTTGGATTTAAATTTTAGTAGTATTTCATCGTGTTTTCACTGTTAATATCCTTTATTTTCAGTATAACTATCGCATTAGTCCCAAAGTATTAAAGAATTACAGACCCTTTGATTTCACTTTCTACTTTCACATTCAGACTTCATGCCTGTTAGACTGCTGCAGGTTTTTGTGAGGCCTTTGCAGACCTGTTAAAGTTCTTTTTTCACTCTCTTAAAACCTCTCGGTCAACATCCAGGCATATTTCACATAGTGCCAAAACTCACTTTGTCACCTTAACAGCCGGAGAATCAGCAGAGTCAGAGTCTACTCCTGTTACACACCATAGTTTCATAATAAAGTGTATTTTTACTGTTATCAGTTATTTCATGTATTTTATATTATTTTATGTGTTTATGTTTGTTGTATATGATAATTTTGTAGAACTTAACCTTTCCACATCTTAACGCACCTTAAAGCCATTTTATACACATGTAGTTACAGCTCTTTGATCTGGACTTTTTCTATTTATTATATCAAGTTTTTGTTTGTGTGCAGCAGTAATAAGTGACTGGTGCAAAGTTATTGAGCTGGAAAATGACCAAATGTTAATAAATCTGTGCACTGCAGTTTATTTAGTGTCAGAAAAGGAAGGTGAAGGTGATCATTAATATTATATGGTAAGAAAAGATTTATTTTTTCATTTTCAAATGTATTATACATATTATATTATTTGTCAGTCTCCCTTTAAACACCTGGTTTGTCTTGAAAAGGAAATTCCAGAGACTCATTTTTAAGGTTTAGACATCAGATGTCACATTTAAAAATCAATGCAAACACATATATAAAAGTCAGCTTCTCTTTTCTCCACGGTTTCCTAAATCATGCACACACACAGTTTAAATCTGTGCGTCCTCCCCTCTAGAAACTGGCCTTGTATTCCAAAATGCAAGAGCCCCAGGACAGTGGCAGCCGGCTCGGCCCCCTGGGGCCCCCAGCGATCAAAGAGGAGGACAAGGAGCTGCCGCCGGGAGCCGAGTACCTGAGCTCCCGCTGCGTCCTCTTCACCTACTTCCAGGGAGACATCAGCGCCGTGGTGGACGAACACTTCAGCCGAGCACTCAGCCAGACGACGGCGTACCCCACCTCCAGCAGCCACAAGGCCGTAAGAGGTGTGTGTGAGTGAGTGTGTGTCAGAGATGACTTTACAACAGCACTTTGACCATCAGGAGACACATGAGAACAAAAGAAAGAAAGAAATTTTGTGCTTTAAGTTTTTGGAAATTCTGGTGTGTTTGTGTCGTAGTTTTGGTTCCTGCTGTTGTGTGTTTTCTGTCTTTATTTCCTGGAGATTAAATATTCTCCTGCAAAGATAAAACATATAAACAGGTGAGCCTTTATAATCTGGGGAAACCAAACCTCTGCCCTGAAACCAGAAAACCTCTCAATACTGTAAGAAATGTGGAAATCTAACTAGAATCTATCAGAGGCAGAGGATGAAGTCAAGTGTTTGCCATAGACAACAATGGAAAACTAGTCAATTCTACAAATAGTTAAACTGCAAAATAAGATTATAGTGGCAGAAACATAACAGTCTATATCTGCTCTTCCCTGCAGGAGAACAGTGTTTTATGATCCTCAGCTCTTCTTTATTTTGGCTTCTTTATTTTTTTTAGCCGTCTTAACAAAAAGGAGAGAAACATGCTCCCTGCTGACCTTGATTTTATTTTATTTATTTTTTGATGGAAATATAAAGTCAGACAAGTGAGTCAGTTTAAATAATGTTCATAAAAGAATAGAATAAATATATTTAAAGCTACAGGTTTAATACGTCGCAAATCAACACACAGTAAAAACAGGAATGCCTCAGATTAAGTGTTAACTGGATATTTATACATCATTTTTGGGTTCATTTTATTTGGACTGCTGCATATTTAATATTTTTAGCAGCATGTAAAGAATCTTTCAATAATTTAAATTCATAGCGTCATAGTTAAAAGTATTTCCCAGGAATTGAGCTTTTTTCTGTTTTCCTTTAAGCATCATTGCCTCTATCACATTCTCTTTAGCTTCACGTTAACTGCTGTTTATCTATTATTGATCTTTCAGCTGCAGAAATAATGTTGATCAAAATTATGCTGAAATTAAACTGCAGCCCCACTGATGTTTAAACTTAGTTATTTATGTATAAATATAAATGGATCATTTAAAAAATCAGGGTTACTGACATGTTTCTTTCCAGTCTTTTGGTAAATCAAATGTGAGTCACTAATCTTTATTTATTTTGCTTTTCATTTCATCTCCTTTCATTTCTCAATCTTTGTGTAATTTTAATGACTGTTCAATGCAACCAGAATTTTTAAAAGGGCAATAAATTCACTGCTCCTTTAGCAAATCATTAATTTATTGCAGTGGTTTACAGGACTTTTGGTCAGTACTTGACTAAGAGTTAAAGTGGAGTTTAAAAACCCACTTTTCCCTCAAACCAATTACTATTACCATTAGTCTGCACAGCATCCTCCCTCTTTACTAGACATTTATCAGTTTCTAAAATATGACAAATATGAGGTTGTGTGGATTATTTCTCATGCTACAACTGTGGCTTATTCAGTTAATCAAGTGATTGTTTTGTCCTTAAAAAGTCATAAATGTTCATCTCAATTCTCCAGATCCTCAAGGTGACGACTTTAAATCACTTGGTTTTTGACCCACAGTCGAAAACTGAAAATATTTGGCATTTTTGTTTTGTAAAGTGACTTGAAAGATGAATCATTTATCAGAATATTTGTACATTAACTTTCTTTAATCAATTCAGCTCTAATTAGTTCTGCAGAATTTGAGATAAGACACATTTATACAGTATAAAAACTAGAGTTTAAGGTCAAACTACATGGTTGGAAGCTTAGAAAAAACAAATAGATGGACCTTGACAAGTCAAGAATGAAGCTTCAAACTTAGTTACTTTAGGTCATCTTAATAACTCATTACTAATTAAGGAAAGTAAACAAACTTGTTTTATAACGTAAACGTGTGGATTTGTGTCTTCTCAGATGGATCATTCCCGATGAGCCAGAGAAGTTTCCCTCCATCTTTCTGGAACAGCTCTTACCAGCCGTCCGTCTCCTCCACGCTGGGCAGCGCTCTGTCAGCTCCCCACACAGAGCTCTCCTTCCCCGGGGACCCATACTCCTCCGCCTCCCTGCACAGCCACCTCCACCAGCCCAGCCCGGACGCCTGGCACCCATCCCATCACCACCACCATCACCACCACCACCCGTACTCGCTAGGCGGCGCCATAGGCACCCAGGGCTCGGCGTACTCGCGCCCAGGCGTCCACGAGATGTACGGGTCAGCATTCGACCCGCGCTATGGCTCGCTGCTGGTGCCGTCGGTGAGGCCTCACCACCGGCTGACATCCAGCAGCTCGGTACCGGGGCCCAGCGCCTCACCCTGCGACCTCGGAGGGAAGGGGGAGTCGGGGACAGGGTCGAGCTGGAGCGGCGCCTTCACCGGAGCCGGAGCAGAGATCGGACTCAACATGGACGCAGGTATCGTCAGATTTTCAGGTCAAGTCGTTATTAGGAAAAACTCCTTAAATCTAAAATAATCTTTAACTGAAGGAAGAAACCTTCAACAACGACCGCTCCTCAAAGATGGACAGACACACAACAGACGAACAGAGTAGACAGAAATAACAACAGTGACATACAGAGAAACAGAGTGATTATCATTCAGACTTTTGACAAAACAAAGTGGTGGTTTTCAGTCACATGCAAGAGTTGACAGATTTGACCTCTAATCAAAAGTCTTAAACACTTAAACACCTTTTTCATGACTTTTTAAAATTAAAAACCTAAACCCAAAGTTTAAACAGTAAGATTTGTGTGGGACAAAGATTCATGGTGAGTTTTATGTATCATGTCTTCTGAAAAAAGATTATCTTACTTTGACTATTACACAGACAACACCACATTTTTACTCAGCAATGAACAAAAATCAAACGGTAACAACAGATCAGTTCTCATAACACTGTCCTGTTTTAAAAACAATAAGGTGATGCGTGTGCAAGGTGGTTTTTACCTGCTCAAATTCAGACAGTTTCACCTCTCCCACGCTATAGAATTATTCAAAAATCACAATTTGCCTAAACATACCGTACGTACTGACCTTTTACTTTTACTTTTTGACAGGTCACAAACTGAAAAAGGAAAGAGGAGTTTAAATATTTCAAAATAAATCTCCTTAGTGTTTCATTAACTATGGCTTGGTCTTGGTTGTGAGTCCAACACAGTGACTGAGCAGGTGTAGCTTGTGGTGTAACCAGGAGCAGAGTAATAGTACTCAGGGGGGAAGTACTCAAGTAGTGAAAAGACTTTTATTTCATTGGGCCTGAGCTCAGGTAGCACTAAAGTAACTTCAGGTGTAAATACAGGCGTTAATCCTCCTCCAAGGGACATGTGGAAGTTATAACTACTTTATATAATGGTTTAATTTGCTTTATAAAGTCTGGGAAAGTCTAGAGGGTTTACCACAGTTGTATGTGTTTCTCACAGGGACCGATCGATACTGGCAACTGATATCAGTAAATTACATGATAGACCACAGGCGTCAGCATCTATGAAGTGTCAGCGAGACTATATGAGGTAAAAAATTTGTGATCGAGCAGGATTGAAAGCTGTTTGGAAAGATCAGCGTGGTCCAGGTTTAACTCGTACTGGAGCTGTGTTAGTTGAAAAAAATATAATCTAAATTTTAGTCATAGATGTGATCATGAGGTTTGAGTTTGAATGGATGAAAACCACCTGTGAAAACAGCCTCTAAATCTAAGTCATGACATCTGTCACCGTCGATAACATGAGTTGTTAAATTTGTGTTTTTAATGGATTTTCTCCATTTCCATATTGACACACTGAAACTTCTCCTGCTTGTTTCGGGCTGACACCTGTCGAAAAGCACAGTCACTCAGAGAACAAACAAATAAATGAGCTGTTGATTTAAAATTTCACTTAGTGTGGACACGTGACAAAGACCTGAGCTGAATAAAAGATCTGTTTCCCGGCCTCAGATCAACTTACCACAAGTGTTTTGAACCAACAAACTGACTGTCAATCAGCACCTTAACACCAGCTGTCAACTTCCTTTTTCTCCTGCGGTCTCGCTTTCATCCTTCCTCTCCGCCTCGGGCAACTTCTTCTGCTTTTATCAACGAGACGTTTGTGCTTCTTTTTCTAATCTCCCTCTTCCTCCCTCTGCCTCCTCTTTTCTTTTCCTCCTCTCTCAGGTCTACAGGCACAGGATAAGAGCAAGGATTTGTATTGGTTTTAGAGACTGCTGATCCTCTCCTCCTTCTCCTCCTCCCTCCACTCCACCTCCTCCTCACTTCTCTCCTACTTTTCCTCCAATCCTGCTCTGCTCTGTTTGCTCTGCTGCTGTTATGGGATGACTGACAGAGAAACTGACAGCAGTTTTTTTTTTGTAACGGCTTCTGGTCTACTTGCAGCTCTGTGTTACGGTGGACTGTGCAGCAGCAGCAGCGCAGCCCTGCTGAGCTGAAACCCGACAGTGTGGATACAAAGCAAGGCAAAAAAAAAAATGTAAAAAGAGAAAAAGACTCGCAGAGAGGAGCGAGAGTGATTCTGATCTTGACGGATGTGGACAAAGACCGAGAGACTTCTTTGTGCTTCTGTAACAGGGCAGGGACAACATTCCTAAACTGGGGAAAAAAAAGAAAAAGTCTGGGGACAGACGGACAGAGACACATGTGTTGTCAAACTCCAGAGAGACAAGCGCTCAGCTTGAAGGACTTGGCAGGACTTGCCTCAACTGGGACAACTGGGCTGCAGACACTGGGAGTGTGTTATGGCTGGAGGAAAGGCCGAGCTGGTGTTGAGGAGGCCACACGGCAAGAGTTTGGCAGACGGCGAAAGGCAGGAGGAGTCCGAAACACTTTGGTTTACACAGTGATTCAACCCAAATGTCCCCTTTGTCATGTCAGGGCACGGTTAAAAGTTTAAACAGTTTTGCATGGATTTCAGATGACATCAAGGTGTTTTAAAGCAACAGCTACACACAACTTCAGCTGCGTCCCAGCTCCGTACGATGTTCCAACTCTGAGCAGGTTTGAAAACAAAATAAAAGTCTGCTCAAAAAAAAGTTTGAATGCATAAATCCTCTTGATTTATGACTGTGCAGCCCCCCCCACAAGTGAAGCAGCAGCTGCCAAAAAAAAAAAAAAAAACTAAGATACACTGGCGAGACAGCCGCAGGAAGATCTGATGTTGTTAACTGGCAAAGTCAGAGTTTGACCAACATCCATCGAGGCTGTTGATACAAAACACAGTAATGCCCTTCACTATTAATATGTAGTATGGAACTGGGACACAGTTGTCGCCTAAGAAAGTTGCTGCGCTGACCACATGGATTTGGTGTTAAATCTCTTATCATAAATGGAATAATCCACCCTGACTGTGAGTTTAAATAGTCACCTAAATGAAGCTGTGCATTACCTTAACAAGACAGTAAATTTGGTAATTGGTTAATTGTTTACGTCGTTAATCAAGCACTAAACATGTGAGGGTGTGGACTGAATGCTTTCAGGGTTTGGACTGTTTATTATACAAAACATAAGCAAGTTAATGTTGTCGTCTCAGGCTCAGCGGACATTTTACACAGTAAACAATTCAATCAACTGAAACATAAAGGATTGATTAACAGATACTGAAAATTTTTACATTTAAATGACATTATATTGAATCATCCAGCGACTTTAAAGTGAGGGACATCACTAAAGCTTCAGTGCAGTAGGAAACCTTGAAGTAAACACTAAGTGCTAAATCTATAAGGCAAAGCACCACAAGTGAAGAGACTTTTTTCTACTGTTTCTTAGTTGAAATAACAGTGATCTGTTTAAGACTCAACCTAACCTCAGTTAGCTTGTTTTAACTGTTTCGACCTGTAAATTACAAACAAAAGAAACCCCAACATGCAAAAGCCCAAATAAACATCCTCAGGTGTTAAGAAATTGGAACTTTTTTAAAATGCACATTTTCAAAACACAGCAGCAGCTGGAGAACAGTCACCTCCTGTGTCCATGTTGATATTTAAGTCAGTGTAAAACTGTTTAAGAGCCTTTAACCTGCCGCTGATACGACGAGGATAATGTGGATATTTTGACGAGAGTTACGTCACCTCAGCAGCAGCATGATGCTAACTGACCGGAGCAACCACCACGTCTCTGTACCCAGCCTGCAGAGTGGACCGGACTGTGATAACCCTCTTTGTTCTGGACGTTTAGGAAACATTTCATGGTGAAAGCAGAGAGAGAGGGAGGGAAGGGAGCGAGAGACACAGAGACAGACAGAGAGAGAGAGAGTAGGGGTCTCTCTGATGAATGAGGAGAACGACGGCTATTTGAAGCCACTTGACTCTTTCTCGCCTGCTCCCCTGCAGCTGTCAACGACAACTGCTCTTCAACTCAGCAACACACACACACCCCCCACACACACACACACACACACTCTCTCACACTCACACACACACTGTGCAGTGTTCAAAACCAGGCCCACGAACTTAATAAAAGGGAGCTTTTAGCGTGAGCTGGATCCTGCCCTACTGGGACAACTGGTGTGATATAAGTGAAGAGGACACACACACACACACACACACACACACACACACACACCTGTCAAACACTAATTTGTTAGTGTGTATGTGTGTGCAGGCATGTGTCTATTTCTATACTTACCAGGACCAAACTCTCCTGTCAGTTAGAAAGATAAAGAAAATTGTTCCTTCTCATTTTATTCTTGTTATATTAAGTGGCTGTGACTGAATTTTTAAGAAGGTCTAGATCAGTATAAATACTTAAGATTAGTCTTAAATGATAATGCCGGCATTATCTTAACTTAGATTTTTAGCAACAAATCTTCTGAAAAGACTGAAACCAATGGATTATCCATCTTACTATCAAATGCTGTCGTCTGTCTCTATGCCTTTGACTTCTGCTGTCGTCCAAAACCACATGAAAGAGACACTGAGAGACATATTTTTAAACATTACAATGAACGTGGTTTGAGTAGTTTATTCCAAAGCAACTGACTGTTTTCCATCAGTGGAGAGTCACTCCTCCAAAATATGGAGGTTCAATCAGACTGAATGGAACTTAAATTTTTTAATGTTTTCTGGATGACTTTAGAGTTCAGTGCATAGAGACAAACAATGTGTGAGCATTCAGTCACACACAATATTTACTTAATTTCACTAGTTTTTGTTAAAATAATAATAATAAAACGGCAACAACAACAAGATAGAGAAGTTAAGAAGTTAGGTTTTAATCAATACAGCCAATCAAGGTCCTTTTAAGTATAGTAATAACAATCATTCAAGTCTGTGTGTTTGTGTGCGAACCAACTCTACACAACCGATGCTGCAGTTGTTTATGTGAAACTGTGATATAAACTATTTTGTCATCTTTTCGTTTCCTCCAGGTACAGACTGTAAAAATCAGCAGTCCCAGCATGCAGCAGTGTTCTATGTGGATATATTAATATATTGCCTAAAGTATTGTTTCTGTCGACCTCGCTCCGGTGTAAAGACCTTGTATGTATTTTTGCTGTATGCCTGTAAACTATAAAGGGGCTCAAAGGTGACTTGACTGACTTGTCATTTTTCTGGTGAATCTATGAAAGACAAGAAAAAAAAGGTTAGAACGCAGCTTTTCTCCTGAGTAAATAAAGCAAATGGGCTGTGGTTATGTTACGCTGCCATTATACTCACAATTTTATTTATTTGTTTAACAGACACAACCTAAACGACCATAAAGCTAGTCTCTTGGATGCGACCCATTTGTTGCCATGGTTAAAATAATAAAACACACTGTTAAAGTTGTGGGAAGTTCATGGTTTGGTTTGATTTGGGCACAAAAACTGTTTGGTTGGGTTTAGGAAAGGCTCTTGGTTTGGGTTAAAACAAGTACTTCCTGGTTAAGGACCTTCGTCGTCATGGTTACAATTAAAAAAAAAACAAGTGTGAAATAACTATGTTAAAGTCTAAATGTTTTTTGCTCTCTACACTACCTCACCTGACTTTCTCCTTCACTCCTGTCATAATTTCTACGGCCACCAGAGGTCACCTAACAAGAAAACGTTAACTGTGGGTTGTAATAAACAGCTGGGAGGACAATCTTTGCGGCCTTGTCCCTGCTTAGGCTTTTAAATTCAGGTATACTGTATGCGATGTTAAAACTGCATTAACTGCTTGTTGTGAGCACATTAATGACGTGACTTTTCTTGGACATGGCAGAAAGATTTGACACTTTAGGTGCTAAATGCTGCACCATGTTCACCAGCTAGTTTCTAACTGTATGTCTGCTGCTGAGCAGGGGGTGTACAGTGAGTTTTATAGAGCTTTTTCTCTGGAATCAGCTGAAAATGAAGCCACGAGAGCTGTGAGAGTGAACTAATCCTGTCTAGGGCAGACTTAAGTATTTTTAAACCTTATCAACATGTAGAATTTCACATTGAAAATCTTGACAAAACAGTTTTTGGTAAAATAATGTGATGAGTTGTGGAGGAGGAACCTAACATGTAATCCACTGAACACTGATCTCCTGTTCCTCATAATACAGGTCCGCCAATGGACGTCTGACAGCTCTTGACCTCGTTGACAAAAAGCCATTCAGTGAACGTTTGAGGTCACCAGTGTTTTTATTGCTTTGTGAAACTCTAGTTACTCCTCAGCCACATTCAAGCACACTATGCACAGGACCTTTGGCTTTAATGCTTAATGTCATGACACTCTGGCTTTGAGTGGTTGGACATCTAATCTGCCACATCAGCGCCACAAATGATCAGTTTTCACCCTTGTGGTCCTTTTATCCTTCTTTTTACCCAAGGAGAGAACAGACTGGTGTTATGCTTTAATGGTGCCTGTGAACAACTTATTGACATTTTTACATTAGACTTTTATCATTTTGTGGGTTATAATAAAAAAACCTGCATATTTTCACCGCAGTAAATAAAACTTTTCTCTCTTTTTGTACCTTTTTCCATCTGTGACACCTTGAGTGATAAAATCTTTTTGTGGTGCCACATTTTTAAACATTGTCCCTGGCTGCAATCACTCAGCTTTCACTTGTCCAAAGCATGAGGACAAAAGCTGAGAGACGGTGCTCAGCCTGAAATGATTTACTTGTGAGGACACCCTTTGCAAAGAGCTAGCATATCCATGCTTTAAATTTTCTAATCCCTTTTAAAAACATCGGCAAATTTTTGTTGCATTTTGATCTTAACATGAGTAGAACATAAAACCTTTTGACTCATTGGACTTGGTGCAAATGCCAGCAGATAAATGTGCATGTTTTCCCCCTAATTTAGTGTCACAGTAAAAGATAAAATCTGTCAGGGGTCACATGAACACAGATACAGATTTTGCTTGTTATAAACATGTATTAAAAACTTTAATGAAGTTAATATTAGGCTTCAACAGGCATCTAAGCAGTAAGGTTTCCACCCAAAAGTAATGTAAACTTTAATATGAAAGCATGTCACTATTGACTACCCTTATGCCAATATAACCAGGTTAAAAAATACCATATATTGTGGGAAGACTAATGTTATGATAAAGGGTGTTATTATAAAGAAAGTTATAGACAAAGTTTAAAAATGCATCATAAATATGGTTAAAAAGCTAGTGCATTAAAGATTCAAAATGGCACTGTATATTAAATGAGTTTAAAAAGGTACAGATGTAAAGTTAGAAATTTTGTTTTATTGTGACAAGTTCAGAAAGAAAGAAAGAGGAAGAGGAAGTTACATTTCAGAGTAAGAGCATCACTCGTCATTTATTGACTTGGGTATATTTTAAGACCAATCAGAGGCGGTTGCTAGGCGGGACAGAATCGCCCGGCCAATCAGCGTTTTTCCGCCAATGTTGGCTGACGTATGTCGTCATTGGCTGCGACGTGTCTCCTCATTGGCTATGACCTTGTGGGAGGAGCTTAGAGAGGCGGAGAAACGAAGCAGGAAAACAGATTTAAACCAAGTCTGAACCATTGCTTCTGTTTGTCAGTGCTGTGAGAAAACATCGTTACCCGAGAGGTCTGGATGCTAAAACAAACTCTGGAGCTGCTTTTTTTGTCGAACACGATGGACACTGAACACACCTGCGGCACAGGTAAGGCAAACAGTTAGTGGGTAGCGGTAGCATTTAAGTTATCAGAGAGCGTTAGCATTAAAGTTATCAGAGAGCGTTAGCGGCTAGCGTTAGCATTAAAGTTATCAGAGAGCGTTAGCGTTAGCATTACCTTGAAATGATATCTTCTACTTCCATTTTCAATCGTTTTTATCGCGTGGTAAGAGTGTGTTTGTGTTTCTGTGACTGAGGCGTCCCTGATAGGAGTTGTGGGCACCTAACGTGGGCGGACAAGAATACAATGGTAGTCTATGTAAATCCCTGTTTGTATTTTACTGACATTTTGTGTCTCTTTTGTGTTCCATCCTGGTCATCTTAACTCGGTTTATGGTGGTTTATCACGACGTTGTTACCGGTTTGCGGCTCTTTGTGGTCAGTTTATATCATTTTGCATCTCTACCTGGCTGTTTTACACCTGGGTGTTAGCATTAGCATTAGTGGTGTGCGTTAGCATTAGCCCTGTCTTTTATTGATGTCTGTATTTGCGTGGGTTAAAGTGTGCTTGTGTGTCTGTGACTTAAGCGTCCCTGACATAAGTTGTGGAGGGTGGTAACTGTTTATCAGTCTGTTTGTTTATACACTCCATTTGCTTCTCTTTACAATTACCTTGCAGACATTTTACTGCTTCTTTGTAATGTTGTGCTCCATCTTGGACGTTTTAAGTCAGTGTATGGTGGATTATCATGTCTGTGATAATTTTGTGGTGTTATTGCATTGTATTGCGTTTCTAGCTGGTTGTTTTACATCTATTTATGGTCCACTTATTGGTGATTGTTTTGCATTGTGTCTTTGTAATTTAGTGTCTATTCCAGGTAACTTAACATTTATTTCATTTTGTCTTTCAGTGTGATAGTTAAGCATCTCATTGTGATCATTTTGTGATTCTTTGACTGTCGTTTTGTGTCTTTGTAGCTTTGTGGTAGTAATCTGTCCGCAGACATCCATTGATTCCCTGTTATGTATATCATTGATTAGAAATTTGTTTGTGGTGACTTGAGACTTTACAGAGCTCAGTTTTGTGTTAAATACAAACTTGAAAACTAGATTTTAACTCTGTGCTCCTATGTTTTAAACCTTGAGATTATGTCACAATCTATGAGCTATTTTAAAAATTGCTTTTCTCCCTGAGATCAATAAAGTCATATTCTAGAAACATAATTAATTTATTTACCACAAAATTCAAAGTGTGATCTAGTGTGTAGTTTTCAGTGTTGTATTCTTCTGCACTGTTCAAGTTTTGGAGGTGAACTTAATTAATTTAGCTTATTTGTTTTTGTGTATTTGTGTTTTCCAGGTTTATTGGTTGAGCAGCTGCAGCCTGGACAGAAACACCAGTTCTCACCTTACAAACCAAACAGGTGTGTGTCCTAAAGATTTACCCAGTCTGGAAAAAATGCGTTGATGAGCTGAATTATTAATCTTAGTGACAGTTACTGTTTAAATCCTTGGTATTTAATGAGTTTAGTATTGGAAATAATAATAACTGATTAATCACATCTATAAATTGTCAGAAAATAGTACTAGTTATAAAAACTCTAAATAGCTGTCATTTAATTTTCTGCTTGCAAAATGAAGTATAATATAAAAGCCACAAGTTAAAACCCTGCTTTCAAACATGTACTTAAGTGAAAGTTTCTATTAAGCAGTTCACAGTAATATACATGATTCCTCCAGTGATGAGTTGACAGACAATTAATATAGAAATTTAAGATTTAAGATAATCATTTTAGCAAATTTTTCCCAAATATTTATTGTTATTGATTCTTAAAGATGTGATGTTTTTTCTTGTCATATGTGACAGTAAACAGCCCATTTTCTGAGACACTCCTCCAATGTTTGGAAAATGTTCTGGTTCAGCTGTAATGTTGAATATTCATCTGTGTTTTGGGGTTAAACTGTTGATGAGGAATAGGTCATAGTGTATTGATCATTTTCCTTTGTATATTTCTTTTTATTTCCTCCAGGTGTCACCACTTTGTCCATGATCGCAGAGATGTCATCCACAATTGCAGAGTCTTCATACAGTGAAGAAGTTCTTGGGACCAGGACAGAGGCCTCCAGGTAATTCACAAACAGCTTTACATCAACTGTCCAACACAGAGCACTGACATTAAATTACTTATGTTCAGTAATTGATCATGCTTTCTCTCTATCTCTGTCTGCCCCTCTCTCTCACACTTTCTTCTCCCTTTCTCTCCCATCTCCCTGACTCATTGTCTCTCTCCCTTTCCCTGTTTCTCATTAATACAGTAAATCATAAAAATGTGAAGAACTTATTCAGTTCAGTGTCACACTAGAAACACTGTCATTTTTCTAAATTTTGGCTTCTTTCCCAAATTTAGTTCAAATTTGAACTGACTTTACCACACTTTCTATACTATGACAATTTTTCACCATTTTTGGCATCCTACTGACATTTTTTCATGGTTTTTCACATCCTACTATATTATGACATTTTTTGACAATGTTTTTGATCCCTTACTATACTTTTTTTTGGAGAAACAAACATTTCCTTCCACTGCTGTTGTGTGAATATCAGGAGCTGGTGGAGTCAGTTCTTCAGTCAGAGCAGCTTCTTCTGTCTTTGTGTAGAAAGCAAATCTAACTTTTAACTAGTTCTGATTAGCCCAGAGCCAGTTAGTCCACACTTCTTTTAGTGTCTTTTACTTCTTTGTCTTTGGACAGTTTGAAGTTCAATACCCAGAAACACTCTGTGCTTTTATTTTGATGTGTTAAAAGTCACATCTTTAATGTTTTGTTGTCTCTTTCTCCACAGGATTCAAACTTCAACCATTAAATCACAGAGAGAAGAGACAGATGTGAAGACATTTCCAGAAGGTCAGTGTTAGTTTATTCTTTTCAGTCATTATCTCAGCTGCAGTTTAACACTTTAAAACTTCTCGTCTGGAACAAATAGCAACAAATGAAAGCTGCTGTAACTTATTATTTTTAATTAGTATTTTTCAACAATGTAGCTGCAAAAAATTTCTAAACAATATGTATATATATGTATTTAAAATAAAAAATATTAAACCTTAGTCTAGAATAGAATATAAACCCTTTTAATAAATAGTTTTTAAAAAAGTATAAAACCAGTTTATTTAATAAGGTTAAAACCTAGATATATGTATTTAAAACTTTAAAAAATAGGTAAGAATTAAGTAGAAAACCGTATGTCTAAAAAACGAGTGTAAAGCCTTTAAAAATATATACGTCTGAACAATGTGTGTAAAACTGTATAAAACCACTGAAAAAAAATATTTTCAAAGTGTTTAAAAACAAAAGTTCAAACATGAGAATCATGATAATTTACTTAAAGTAAAATGCAATAAAATGATTTGTATAACATGAGTTTCAAAATAAGAAATGCAACTCAAAAGTTTAGGAATAAACTTTTAATTATTTTATTCCAGACATTTAACAAGCCGCAGCAAAGATAATAATGCACATTTTCCAAAGGTGAACATGTCTACTAAGCATCTTTGTTATCATTTAACTACCTGTGATACAATTATTAATTAAATAGTTGTATCATAAGCAGTTGAATGTTCTCACAGGTGTTGAGTCATGTGCCCATGACTACATTACAGATGGTAGAGAAAAACAAAGTGTTTAACTTGTACAACAGGAAACCAACACTGTTTACAGCAGTTAGATGGTGGTGGTTTTTTATCTAATTAAGTTTTGTAACACTTTGTTTTCTTTCATCCGCTTCAGGTCGTCAGCTGCTGTCATCCTCTCCTCCTGCAGAGACAAGAACACGTTAATCAGAGAAAATTATCAATAAATCAATTTTTCCTATCCTGAACTATTCTTCTTCATTATTGATACCTAATCACAATTAATTAAATCTTTTACAACTCAGTCACTATCACATATTTTAGTGTGTTTTTCTAAATGATTACAGTCACAGTAATGACTGTATGTATAAAATAAGAACCCACTGTAATTATTACATACATATCGATGAAATTTCACAGAGATACATGAACCAAGCAATAAATACGGGAAAACAATTTCAGTATTGTTACACAGAACTTACTGATGGTTTTTGACTCCTTACTATACTGTGACGTTTTTTGACCATTTTTGATCCCTTACTATACTATGACATTTTTTGACGCCTTACTATACTATGACATTTTTTGATGGTTTTTGACTCCTTACTATACTATGACATTTTTTGACCATTTTTGATCCCTTACTATACTATGACATTTTTTGACCATTTTTGACTCCTTACTATACTATGACATTTTTTGACACTATACTATACTGTGACATTTTTTGACCATTTTTGACTCCTTACTATACTATGACATTTTTTGATGGTTTTTGACACCATACTATACTATGACATTTTTTGATGGTTTTTGATGCCATACTATACTATGCCATTTTTTGACCATTTTTGACACTATACTATACTATGACATTTTTTGATGGTTTTTGACGCCATACTATACTGTGACATTTTTTGACTCCTTACTATACTATGACATTTTTTGATGGTTTTTGACGCCATACTATACTATGACATTTTTTGATGGTTTTTGACGCCATACTATACTATGACATTTTTTGACCATTTTTGACTCCTTACTATACTATGACATTTTTTGACCGTTTTTGATGCCATACTATACTGTGACATTTTTTGACACTATACTATACTGTGACATTTTTTGATGTTTTTTGACTCATTATACTATGACGTTTTTTGACCATTTTTGACTCCTTATTATACTATGACGTTTTTTGACACTATGACATTTTTTGATGTTTTTTGACACCTTACTATACTGTGACATTTTTTGACCATTTTTGACTCCTTATTATACTATGACGTTTTTTGACACTATGACATTTTTTGATGGTTTTTGACGCCATACTATACTATGACATTTTTTGACGCCTTACTATACCTATGACATTTTTTGATGGTTTTTGACGCCATACTATACTATGACATTTTTTGACACTATACTATACTATGACATTTTTTGACCATTTTTGATCTCTTACTATACTATGACATTTTTTGATGGTTTTTGACACCATACTATACTATGACATTTTTTGACACTATACTATATTGTGACATTTTTTGACACTATACTATACTATGACATTTTTTGACCATTTTTGATCCCTTACTATACTGTGACATTTTTTGACCATTTTTGACTCCTTACTATACTATGACATTTTTTGACGCCTTACTATACTATGACATTTTTTGATGGTTTTTGACTCCTTACTATACTATGACATTTTTTGACGCCTTACTATACTATGACATTTTTTGACCATTTTTGACACCATACTATACTATGACATTTTTTGATGGTTTTTGACGCCATACTATACGATGACATTTTTTGATGGTTTTGGACGCCATACTATACGATGACATTTTTTGACCATTTTTGATCCCTTACTATACTGTGACATTTTTTGACCATTTTTGACTCCTTACTATACTATGACATTTTTTGACACTATACTATACTGTGACATTTTTTGACCATTTTTGACTCCTTACTATACTATGACATTTTTTGATGGTTTTTGACACCATACTATACTATGACATTTTTTGATGGTTTTTGATGCCATACTATACTATGCCATTTTTTGACCATTTTTGACACTATACTATACTATGACATTTTTTGATGGTTTTTGACGCCATACTATACTGTGACATTTTTTGACTCCTTACTATACTATGACATTTTTTGATGGTTTTTGACGCCATACTATACTATGACATTTTTTGACACTATACTATACTGTGACATTTTTTGACCATTTTTGACTTCTTACTATACTATGACATTTTTTGATGGTTTTTGACGCCATACTATACTGTGACATTTTTTGACCATTTTTGATCCCTTACTATACTATGACATTTTTTGACCATTTTTGACTCCATACTATACTATGACATTTTTTGATGGTTTTTGAGGCCATACTATACTATGACATTTTTTGACACTATACTATACTATGACATTTTTTGATGGTTTTTGACGCCATACTATACTATGACATTTTTGATGGTTTTTGACGCCATACTATACTGTACCATTTTTTGACACTATACTATACTATGACATTTTTTGACCATTTTTGACACTATACTATACTATGACAATTTTTGATGGTTTTTGACGCCATACTATACTGTGACATTTTTTGACACCTTACTATACTATGACATTTTTGATGGTTTTTGACGCCATACTATACTATGACATTTTTTGATGGTTTTTGACGCCATACTATACTGTGACATTTTTTGACCGTTTTTGACGCCATACTATACTGTGACATTTTTTGACCATTTCTGACTCCTTACTATACTATGACATTTTTTTTTTACCATTTTTGACACTATACTATACTATGACATTTTTTGACCATTTTTGACTCCTTACTATACTATGACATTTTTTGATCATTTTTGACGCCTTACTGTACTATGATTTTGTGCCTCCCTCATCCTCGACAATGTCTCTCCAATCATGGACCATGTCTCTGCGATTATGGACAACGTCTCTGGGATCGCGGTCGATGTAATGGACGAAGTGGTGAGACCTGGAGAAATTCAAAGAGTAACATACAAAGGAAAATTATCAATACCTTTTGCTCATCAACGGTTTATCCATGAAAACACAAATAAATGTAGATATTTTTTTATCCCATTTGACTGAACCTTAACAATAACAATCCAAGACAGAAAATTTAGCATTTCTTGGTTCTGATGTATTTGATACTGTTTGGTGAGAAGGTGAGGAGAGCTACAGTCAATTTGTCCACAGACAAAACATTGACAACTATTCTGATACATATTACATCTACGCTCGTTACTCTCAAAGTTCATTAAAAGTAAAAAATACTGGCCTTTAACTTTATCAAATCACCTGTTCAACAAGCATTTAAACAAGCAATATTTTCAGCAGTTGTTCGCAGTCTCCCAACATGTTTAATACAACCACAGAGCGTTGGTTAAGCTAATGACGAATTGTTGTTAAGAAGCCAAAATAAAAGCCATCTGTATGTAGTCTAACTGGTTAGTTTGCCACAAATCTCAAAATCTAGCAAACTCCTGTAAACTTTACTTGATAAGAAAAACCAGCCCCACAACATTTTAGATTTCTTTGCAGTGAGATATTGAGTTTACAGGGATTTTACTGTTGCTGCTCTAGAAACAGTATTTAGTTGTATTGAAAATATGACTCAACTCTACCCCTGTTCTGAATTTATTCTTTTAAAAAACAAAAAAAAACAGTTATTTAATAATGAAAAAGAACCAGTAACAGTATTAGCCGGGCTGATAAGGGTCTGAATGGACAGATAAAGATAAAATCATAATGATACCCATCTCTACAGCTGGTTAGAGGCTTCGCCCTGACTTCAGGCAGATGAGCAAAAACTGTTCAAATCACTTTACTATAAGTCTGGTTTAACCAGTGATATTTTGTGATTATTGTTTTTTATGGACCACAGTGGGATCACTCTCAAAAATGTGAAGGATTACTTTATTTTCTTCATCATTATAGAAAAACTTAAATCATTCATGCAGATTTTAGCAATACTTTTTCCTATAAAATAAAACAATATAATGTTTTTGTTTATTTATTACATTTATTAATATAGTTAACATGGAGAAAATATGAATATGTTGCATTGAATGTCGATTTCAGTGGTTCTCCTAACTTTTGGGCTGCTGCTCCTAAAATTTTCAGAAAGGAGCACCAGTGATACTAGAGGAAAAAGTTAGTCTGGAGCCCTGTAATCAGTTCTTATTATATTCAGTACTAAATTCATTAAATACCAAGGTTTGATCTGGGATTTACCCAGTGACACTAACTGAAAAAAACTAAAGTGATTCCTGACATTAATAATTCAGCTCATCAACACATATTTTTAAGACTGGGTAAACGTTTCAGACACATACCTGTTGGTCTGTAAAGTGATGTTGGTGTCTCTGTCCGAGCTGCAGCAGATGAACAAGTAGACCTGGAAAACACAAGTACAACACTTGAAACACTGATTAGCTAAGTAATACAAGATAGTGATGGAAACTTTTTACCACTAAAACCAATACAGTGTAGAACACGACAGTGAAAGCTAAACACTAAAGCCATGACAAAAATAAAACTTGAATGACCTGAAAGAGAAAAGCAATGTAAAAAAATCTGAAAGCATAGTTTTGTCTTTAAAAGCTTAAATTTTGATTACTGATTTCTAGCTGTAATCTCAACTCATACATTTTGGAGGGGCACAGAGTCAAAATGTAGTGTTCAAGCCTTTATCACCAAACTGCTCAGTCAAGCATCAAGTCCAAACAAACAAATGACTAATCACAAGGGGTGGGACTCGTGATATTAAAACGTGATGATATTTCTCAACAGGTGAAAAGCTGCTTAGTGAGACAGTATCCTGCTGCAGCTAGCATAACTGTTGAAATTATGGTGCATTCCAGTTGTACTTAGAAGTCAGAATTCCTGAGTTCCTACTAGTCAACTGGTACCATCACACCTCTAAAATATATTGATCATTATAGATGAGCCAGAACATTCTCCAAACATTAGAGTGTTTCAGAAAATGGGCTGTTTACTGTCCCATTTGACAAGAAAAAGCATCACATCCTTGGGAACCAAAAACAAAGTAACCAAAATGTTTGAGGCTCAAACTTATGGAGGAGCACAGAGTTTAATTAGCTTTCATACTTGACTTTAACAAATCATTAATGTAAACAATTGTGGGTCAATAGATAGTTATTGTCAGATTGCAAATATACAAACAAAAATGACAGACAAAAAACTGAAATGCAAAACAATGACAACGAGATGCTTAACTGCCAGTGAAACAAAAAATGACCTCAAAGAAATGTAAAACGATCAGGAAAGGACACAGAACTACAGAGACACAGTAAGAACGACCACAAAGAGACAAAGACACTGACCATAAATAGATGTGAAAGAGACAAGACGCAAAATTCTGCAATAAGACCACAAATAGACACAAAATTATCACAACGATGTGATAATGAGACAGACAGAATACTTAACAGTTACCACCCTCCACCACTCATGTCAGGGATGCTATGGTCAAAGAAACACAAACGCACTTTAACCCACGCAAATAAAAACGACAACAAAAAGGGAAAAGGCCCAAACGCATCATTGGGAATGCAAACGCTGATATTCAGGTGTAAAGCAGCCAGGTACAGAAGCAATATAATACAAAATGACCACAAATAGACACAAAACGATGACAACGACACGATAGACCGATATCATCTGAGTTAAAATTACCATGATGAAACACAAAGTTACACAAAGAGATACAAAATGTCGGTAAAGTAATCGTAAACCATTACAACAGGGATTAAAACAGACAAGAGCCCCTTGTGTTTTCACCCGTCCACGTTGGGGGTCCACAACTCATGTCAGGGACGCCTCAGTCACGAAAACACAAACACACTCTTACCCACACGATAAAAACGACTGAAAGTGGAAATAAGGTCAACAGATGACTTTAAGGGAGAAGGCTAACGCTCGCGGCTAACGCAAATGCTAACGCTAGCCCGTAGCTAGTTCCCCTTACCTTCGCGCTGAAGGTGTAGCGTTCAGCGTCCAGCCTCACTCATGCTCGACAAAAAAGCAGCTCCAGAGTTTGCGTTAGCATCCAGGCTTCTTCGGTAAATAAGTTTTCTCACAGTACTGACAAACCGAAGCAGCGGTTTAAAGGCTGGTTTAAATCTGATTTCCGGCTTCGTTTCTCCGCCTCTATGCGCCCCAGAAGATCTGGCCAATGAGAACACGCGTAACCTAACAACGGCAGGAAAAAAACGCCAATTGGCCAGCTGACTCTGTTCTGCCTAGCAACTGCCTCTGATTGGTCTTAAAACACCCAATTTACTGAGGGGAAAGGAAAAGTTAAACAGCAAGGAGACTCTTCTATTTTATCCGTTTAAAGAGGTTTAAAAGTTAGTTTGAGTGAGTTTATTATTGCTCAAACTGATTCCAGTGTGATGTTTAGTTGTTCCTCTTGCCAGAAGTGTTTAATCATGGAAGATAAATATTTGATTGTTGTGCTGTGTTGTAGGAGTGATGTGTTAATAT
This sequence comes from Lates japonicus, assembly GCA_033238685.1. Taxonomy (NCBI): domain Eukaryota; kingdom Metazoa; phylum Chordata; class Actinopteri; family Centropomidae; genus Lates; species Lates japonicus. Next base: position 6,316,726 of record BRZM01000008.1, read on the forward strand.
ACTAGTGGTTTAACTTAAATTTAGCTTTACACAGCTCAATATTAGTGGTGTTACAGTTCATCAGATGGGAATTAAGGGACTCAAAATAATTAAAAGTGAGTATAGATAAAAGAAAAACACTATATTAGGAGCTGGTTTATTGAGATAAACAGCACTGGTTGTTTTCCATTTGGTGCCATTAAACCACAGCAGAGGAAATTGCCACAACTAAATGGCGTGGTTAAAAGATTGCCAGTCAAAACTCAAACAGTGAAAAACATGATGGACATGTTTGCTTCATGTATTTATTTTAGAAAGATTACAGTCTCCTCATCGATCCACATAGATTTATTGTTGTCTGCCACAGTTTTTCGCGGTCATATGCTTCATGTAGCTCAACATTTATTGGTTTGGTGGGAGTATTTTGCTTGTTCTGGTACACTGAGTGACTTCAGCCAAGCATAAAATTGTTTTGCAATATTTCAAGATTTCTTTGAATTTTCAATGTTTTTATGCAAAATTAAACCAATACTGAGCAAATTTTATGCTAAAAAGACTTTGGAATTGATCCACTCAATTTGGCTGAAGCCTCATTAACTTCAGATAAAGTTGAATATATTTTTGCACAAAATGAAGACTTTGGGTCACTTGCATATACAGTGAGGGGATCTTTTAGAGGCCAGTATGAACAGGAGGAATGATTCAAGTTAAACCTGTCTCAGTGATCATATTAATAGATGTAAAGAAAGGGGAGACAGAAGCTGCTGAGGAAGGTGAAAGGAAAACCAGATTCAAACAAAAGACTTGTCAATTTCAGCCATATGTTGTGTTTCTCAGAAGCTCCATGGCGTGTGTGTGAATTTGTTTCAGCTGAGAGCGAGACAGCTGTAGATTAATATCAGCCTCTGACTCGAGCGATGACGGACAAAAGAAGGGTGGAGAGGTGCTGTCTTTCTCAAAAATACACTTCCCTGTTTTTTTCTCTCTTATCTCTTTTTTTCTTTTTGCTCTTTCAAGTGATTTAAAAAAAGAAACAACAACAACAAATCCCTCTTCTCACAAAGACTTGAGAGTTAATTCAGCTCTCACGCAGAATAGGAAGGTTTGAAGCTGTAGCCAATTGTGTGAAACAAAGGTCTAAGGTTAAGGACGAGAGCTACTCTTTAATCAAAGCACAGAGGGGGAAGGAAGCAAATTGATTCATCACTTTATTTCACCAAATTGTTATGACTGTTATAGCTGAGCACCGGTCTTTGTGTTTTAATGTTTTCACATCTTCTAGGAATCTGTCATCTTTTAATCTACAAACAATCCAACAGAGCTGATCTGTTAGTGGCCCACAGTGATGGAGATTTATTAGGATATCTTCATTTTTTTCCCCTACTGTCTGTAAAAGACAAATGGCAGCCAGGGAAAATGGTTATTTTTAACATTTTCATGAATTTAAACCCAATTTTGATGCTATTTATAGTTTCTATTTTAATAATTGTCTTTTTTTTCTGCTTTTACTAATGTGAACTAAACATCTACTTCTACTAAAATTGCTGCCGCTGCTTCACATTAAAAGCAATCAAATGGTGAAACATGGGATGGCAGGAAACACAATGCAGCCTATTTGCCACCAAGGGTTAGTGCTGACCATGAAAATCTTGTACAAAACAAGACATGGTCATTTTGTGCCCCTCTTTTTTTAAAGGGAGCAGTGGGATGAGGAACAGACACAGTGAGCTCTAAAATCTAAATCTAAAAGTCGCTTTTTTAAATTTATTATTTGATAAATTTTCTAATTCATCAGTACAGTTGCTCGTTAGATTGTTATGTGACCTGGCTCATAATCAGCACCATTGCTCTAAGAATAAAATTTACTCATCAGTTGAGAAAATGTGTCAGCAATTCTCGTTTACTTAACTTTACGTGACGCTGCTGTCTGCGAACTTTGCTTTTTATACGTCTGATTTTCTGTAACCAAACTAGTTCCAGATTATCGAGGAAACTCCTCGTTTAGCTCCTCCTCAGCTTCAGCTCTGCCTTCCACCATGTTTGTTCTTGTTCTGCACAAATCGTCTGCACAACACTGTTGGTTTGTGTATAGATGATTTTGTTGTTTGACACATGAGTGACTCATGTTTACATGAGCTGTGAGCTTGGATTATAACAACTTTTAAGCTACCAAATAGTCATTAATTGACATAGGAAGTCTGAAATTGTACAGTATTGTAGGTTGTAAATGCAAGAGCTCTTCTCTGTGTGAAAGACAAATGTATGGATAGTACTTAAAGAGCAGAGCAGGTTATATCAGAACAGAATTTCCAATAAGTAATTGTATTTTTACCTTTTAAAAGAGAGTACACAGCATGCTCTTTCCTACATTATTTATGCTAAATGAATTGAAATATATATTTAAAAAAAGGTTAAAAGGACAACAGGGTCTTTTAATTGTAAGTATTTTTAGCTTTATAAATGAAGATGACAAGGGATTGTTGTTCTACTTAATTCTCCTCATTTGCTCCATAGTACTTTAGATTTCCTCTGCATAGGAAAACAGATATAAAACACAGTCCCACTCATCTTTCTGGTCCCTGTACACCCCTCTGAAAGTCTTCGTAGAGGAATGTGAGGCCTGTTAATTCCTCTGAGCTCCAGAGCAACTTGCTACCACATTTACTGCACATTAACAACACGCTCATACCCAACACTCAAATAAACGCAGTGGCTGGCAGCCGCACACACGAGCCACATGCATTTTTCAGGAGGAGATCGTTATATTTCAGCTTTGGATTCATATTGGAAAGTTGACGATTCGATGCATCTGTTGGGAAGACACCGTTAACCCACAGAGTGACGCAGGAGAAACTGTATCAGGCTATAAACTTTACAACAGCAACTGCAAAACTAACTGTGATGGAAGTAGAGATGCTCTGATTCTCTCAGGGGTTGTAATTACACGACTCAGCAGAGGGCTCTTAATTTGAAACAGAGGTTACAGGAAGTGGGGACAATGTTGATCGGTCTGCAGTCTGTGATGTGATGAGGTGTAATACACCCTAATTCTAAAAGTACTCAATCTGAAAACATGTTTGTTGTTGCAAATTAGTTGTATATAAACATAATTTCTAGGAGTCACCTGATGTAATCAATATAACATAAGTTACTACAGGAAGCGTGAAAGGGGTCGCTCATACTCACCCGACTCTACAGCTCTTCACTTTTTTTGCTTGTTTTAGCTCATTGTTTTGGTTTTACGCCACATTTACAATATGTATCAGTCTCACCTCTCTCATCAGAGCGCAGATGTTTTCAGCTGAAGCTCTTCTCTTCAGGTCCTTAAAAACCGGCAGTTCGAGGCGACAAGTTCAGGCCTGTCTGTGGTCGTTTCTGCAGAGCCCTGAAGGAGAGAATAAACGTCAAATTACAACACTTATCATGAGATACTTCAGGAATTCATTAGCTCTCACAGGCTGATAATAAATATATTTGTTACAGGATATAATTTTAAGGGTTTACGTAGTTGTTTGCAGGTTTTGAATGTAAAAAACAGCAATTGAAAATAACTTAAATGCTTATTTAGTATTTCTAAATCACATAAAACATTATTCTGAGTGTAAATGTGTGAGAGATAGAGACAAACAAGTTGATTTTTCAAGATTTAAAATAAATCCTCCTCTAAATTCTTCTCACTGAAACCAAAACCAGTTTTAGAAGTGGCTGTTAACAGAGATGTTTGGCCTTCCACCCCAATTTCTATCTTTACCAATATCTTTTTTTTTTTAATGGAGGATGGGTCTTTACTTCTTCATCTTATTTGAGATCACTTGTAGTTAATGTCATATATTTCATCTTGCAGCGAGTATCTGGTACGTGGCTGACATTCATTTAAAATCTTAACATGACAACATAAAACTTTCAACCAAGGTAAAAGAAAAGCATCCATGTTTTGGTGTATACCTCCTTTGCCCTCCATCCATCCCTCCATCCTTCCGTCTGTGATCTCTGCAGTCAGAGCAGATCAGAGCTAAGTGAGGATATCAAGTTTCCCCTCCCTCGACGAGCGTTTACAGGAGAGACGGAGCGGAACAACCCTTTAACAAAGCAGAGTGAGTCCTCCTGCTCTGTTCTGCAGCATTCCCCACATTTCTACCACGGTTTGCTACAGCAAGAAGAAAGACACAAGGGGAAAAGAGGGGGAAAGAGTGATGAACGTTTTGTTGCAGATGACTCACAGAGAGAGGCAGGAATAGAAGATGGCACATAGAGAAGAAATAAGGACCATTTAGACCATGAAAATTAGTTTTTTATAAGTTAATCTGCTGATTATTTGAAATAAACCAGCTGAGATGGAAACAAATTCTGCCCTCTGTTGTATCTAAAGTCTCTATGAGGCTATATGAGATAGTTGGTACAAACATCATCTCTGCCAGATGATTTCATTAAACATAGATCAGTTATTTGTCTCAGATTATTCAAAATACAGTTTCAGTGACTTTCCATATGAAATACTCAGAACATTTTAGGTGAAACTCTCAACCAGTATCCACAAAAAAATCTCAACTATGAGCAAAAATATTTGCATCAGCCTCAAAAATATCAGTCCAACACTGGCATTCATATGTTTTGATTGTGTCCATGTTGGAATGCCATTATGGAGAAAAACTAAACCAAACATCAGTGACATTCACTTCTTGTCTTTCCGTCTTCTTTACTCTGAAAATGTCAGCTGACAGCACAGACGCATTCGGCCAAAACTTGCATCAACAAACCCAGTGACAGGCCACATTAAAAAATCATTAAAATAGTTGATCCGCGCGTCAGAACCCACGACCAAGGGTGTGCGCTGCGTTCAAGTGGGGACGGAAAATGCAGCTGTGGTTCTTGTTATCCAGGCATTCGCTGCCAGAACTGTCAGCTGTGGGGTAAAACAAATCCCCGGGTCTGAAAACACACTGACTGACTTTTATTGAGGTTTGTTTACCTCCCACATACTTGATTTCCATTGATTTCAACTGGAGGAGAAGTGGAAACTGTAACGGTGAGGACAGATTCAGAAATGTTTGGAAAAAAAGCTCCTTATGCTTCACATTAGTTTCATTTCACACTGTTTTAAAAACGCACAGATGGAAGGATTTACATGATGAAAGGTAGAAGAGCAGCGATTTCCTGGATGGAAAGTCCAGCGTTTTATCGACCCACCCATTCACCCGAACCTCCCTCCCCCTAACGCAGAATATTTTGCTCTTTCTGACTTCCTCTTTTGCTCCCGTCCTGTAGAGATCGCCGTACAGTGAAACGTAACTCTGGATCGTAATATGTGGCTTGCACACATGACCCATAGGCTTGGTTTCTGCAAGCACTGGCTGTCGGCTGCACATTAAAACATTTTCAGATGACTACTTTGTCACTGTTTCAAGTCACATCGCTGTCACTTTTTATAGTGTTATACTAGATGAAGGATTTTGCCATCGGACGTCTGGGTCTTAAGTAATCAGAGAAACAAGCTGAGCAAACAACCCCCCTCAACATCCTGTGAAATTGTTTTAATCAGTGTTTTTACCAATGGTTTATTTTGGAGAGGAGGAGACCTGTGTGGATAATTCAGCTCCCAATAAAAATCTACTGAATGATGGACACTGAAGGAATCCTAACCTAAAAACAAGCTAAGCTAACGTTAGCGGCAGCTCAGCTAACAGCCCGCAGCCCCAAACCCTGCGTATGGTTGTTGTTTAAAGGAGGACAGTCTCTAAGATTGTAGGTCTTTGTCCTCGTCCCTGAAGGCTCTCTTTTACTTCACCCAAGTATATCATCTCGGTGGAGAAGTAAACAGTGCCTCAGTAAATATTTACACCTGTTGAAAATGATCACACATTAGAGACTGGTTGATTATTTGTTGATTAGCGTGAAAGTAAATAATACTTCTAAACCTTCAGGATTCATCTCTCTTTTTGGCTGCTCATTGTTTTTGCATAGTTTACACGTTTTAGGATCTTAATTATTAATTCCTGCTGAATTCTGAAGATAAAAGAAAAGTATTTGTTCCTTTTACCACCTCTGTTCCCTAATATATTTTCTCTTAAGTGTCACTTCAAGTGCTCACTAAGCCTTCATGGGATGGTATTCACCTGTCACTGCTCCCCGTGCTGCTGCTTTAATGCTTAATGCTGCAGCAGGACAGGCCAACCTCAGACGGCATGCCATTAACATTCAAGGATCTCGGCCTCTGACTGTGAAAGAATCAAAACAAGTTCTCAGAGTTTCAGCAGGTTAGAATTTATATCAGCAAACAGCACTAGTGCCTTACACACAACATACCTCAGGAAGAGAGGGAGAGAGAGGCAGCAGCACCTCCCAGCATTCATATAAATTAAGGTCAGTGAGCTCTAATTATTCTAAACAAAATCCTGACCTCAATAAGGTCCAAGTAAGAAAACAGATGCAAATAATCTGAATTATCCTTTAAAATTAGAAGGAACTCATGTCAATCAAGAAATGCGTACAGATATGTGACATGATTTTGTAGGATTTTCTGGAAGTTTGAGAGTTTGTTTGTGTTGCAGCTGGTGCACACAGGTTTACAAAAGCACAGAGGAAAGGTACTTAGTGCAGACGCTGAGGTAGAGCTGGTGAAGTTCATCGCTTAAAGACAAACAAAGACTTATGGGATGTTGAGGCTGGCAAGGGTCAGAGGCATGGGTTCAGTATGAGACTCTGACAGTAAGATAACCTTGAGCAAAAATATCATGGTTTTGCGATTACAATAGTACTAAAGTTAAAGCACTAATTTAATAGAAAATCAGTAATTCTCTCCCATGAAGTAACGTTAGAGGGGAAATAAGCTGGTGTTAGCTCGTAAATTGTTATCTGCCACAGTAGCAGGCCTATAGCATTTATTTCACTGATGCTAGACATGCTAACTCTCATAGCTGTTGCGTTACCTTGAGTTTGCAGAGTGATGGGTGTTGCTCCTGTAGATGTGAAGTCAGGTTTGAAGTACTGCCTCCTCTTGTAGTCACTCTTCACAAGGTGACACTGTAGGAACAGTATGATGAAAATATTAGTGGCTTTGAAACCTTGACATTTTCAAACCATGGCATACCTTCACCTGATAACGGGCCCATGCCAAGTTCAGAGAGGCAAAGACAAAAATCTAAAATCCAAAAAAGAGGCAAAAAGATCAAAATTAATTCAAACTAATTAACTGATGAGCAACTGGTGGGAAAAACACAGGCAGGAAGTAAAAAAAAGACTTTATACAGAGTATTTTCAAAATAAAATGAGTCCAGTTGTTCTGGTTTGTTGTTTGTAATTTTTTGATTTGTCCACTGTGTCTGCCACTAATCTCCAAGTTGTTCCCTTTAATACAAAACAAACCAAAAACTATGTAGCTAGAATAGTCACTGAAAGTAAAATTTGTAATTGAAAACAAAACCCAAACTGAAAAAGGAAACATTAGCATTGAAATATTTGTAGTAAAAAGTAGTAAAACTTTTTAAAATGCCAGTACAATTTTTTACAGTACAAATATTTCAATGCCAATGTTTCCTTTTTCAGTTTGGGTTTTGTTTTCAATGACAGAGTTTATTTTCAGTGTCAAAATGTTACTGTTCTAGCTCCTTAAAAACATGCATTTTACTAATAAATAGATTATTAGAGGAGCAACTGTAAGAGCTTTCCTTCTTTAATGAACGTTCGACAGCAGGAAAACAAACCAGTACTGAAAGTATTTTCTCCCAAGTCTTTCCAAGTTGATCATAAAAGCAGCCAGCCCGTCGTCTCCCGGCTCAGCTGTCTCTATATTTCTCAGAGGCAGTGAAAGCTCGGCCTCTGCTGCGCCTGAACCCCTGCCAACATTACATTGACAAGTCTTATCTGGGACGATAGATGGATCCCGTCAATTGCTATGATTTTATTTTTAAGAAGAGTAGATGCTGCTGCACCACCACCACTACCGCCGCTGCGACTACCAGGTTATTTTCTGAAATGAGGGAATATAACACAAACACAACTGTGGAGTCCATTGCTGCTCTGAGGAATGTGTGTGTCTGTGTGTGTGTGGAGGATCTACAGAGTCTTCTACAATAGTCGGATTAAGTATCACCTCTTTCAAATGTCAACAGTGCCTCACACACACTTGAACAGAGAGCTCTCCGTGTCTTGGCCTGGACCTCCGGACTACTGGGAGGTAACGCTAAACAAACACAGACTTACCTGGACAGGTAACCTGAGTGGAGATCCACCTTGAACCCCCCCCCCTTCTCTCCATAACCCTGCCACCTCCCACCACCACCCCACTTCCTGCCCGAGTCCCACAAGCATTAGCACTGGGCCTCAGGGTGTATATGTGTTCTTAATGGAGCTGAGGACCAAACAGGTAGAGAATAGGAGGTGAGGAAGAGGAGGGGATGAAGAGTGATTGGTGAGGTGTGAAGACGAGCAAATCTGGTTGGACAGGTGATCTATGGCTGCAGTGAAAAGAGGGGGAGTTTAAAGGGATTTTAAACTTAAAGATGGGGGCAGCAGTAGCCTAAAGGTTAGAGATCAGAGGATCTTTAGTGCAAATCCCTCAACCTGCAAAGAATGTTTGAGTTCGGAATTAAAAAACGTAAATCTCTAAAGAAATCACACCTGTGGAAATTCTACTTTTTTAAAGGTGTGTTAGTCCAGGTTTTATCAATCAAAATAAAAATCTTTACCCTTTGAAATGTGTTAGATTTAAACCTAAAAAGAGCTTTGCATCATCCCAGCTAGAGTTTGATGCAGCACATCTCAGGAATGAGAGAGGAGAGGAACTAAACTGCAACAGCAAATACATTTTTTAGGAAATGTAATCACTGGCTAATGGTCATCTGCAGCTTTTTTTCTTATTCATGAAGCACAACATTTATTAATGACAACAGATTTAACAGGAGGTGGTTGGGATGGATGGTACGGCGTACAAAGAGTGTCACCAGAGACTGGGGTTCGCATCCGTGGTCTCACCTGTGGTTAGATTAAGACAACAAAAACACTTTAAGGTTAAGGTTCAGGACACTGATATGTTCAGTATCAACATGTTTGAGTCTTCCCAAATACATAAATTAACAACATGTCCTTGTTATTTTAATAGAGAAGTAGTAATTATGTTTCCTACAAAAAGTGTTTGCTGTTGAGTTGTACATAAATGTTTAAATGCGAACTGATTATGTCAGAGTATATAAACACTCTCCTTCACCTGTACTGATCTGGCTTCTGTTTATTAAAAAACTGGATGATAGCTCAAGACAAGGAAGATATTTTGACATGTGACAGTAGAAAAATGATAAAATCACTGACATCTGAATTCCATTTCAGCTGCTTCAGTTTCAGGGTCCTGGTTTTGTGCATGCTGGTTCCCTGTCACCCTGTCATGGGTTAGTGGTACAGTATACCGATTTTATGTTGAAATGACAGCATAACACACTTGTGTGAGTGTTTTCAGTTACATATAGGATCTTTTGTAGTTTGTACAGAGTTTGTATGGCAGCTCTTTGCCGTGACAAAACAAACTGAGCCTGAGTGAAGTAACCTGACACCTTCTTTCTGAAAACACTGCAACAGTTGAGATGACGCAGGAACTCAACTGGTTTCTATCTGTTTCATTATGTACTCTTCCCCATCTCTTCCTGGTCTGCTTTAAAAAATATTCATATGCAACTATTTTTCACAGAGATTTACTTTTAATTGAAATATTCAATAAAGCTTCTGGCGGGTTTGGCGATCTATTGAAGAAGAACATTATCTGGTCTTCGTCTTTAAGCCATTTTAAATAAAGGTGAAAGTGAGACAGGTCTTTCTTGATGAGTGGGTTCAAAGGACAAAAGTATAGTAAGTTTTCTTGTTTTCTAAACAGCAGACAGTCACAGTTAGTGACCAGCTGGTGAACATAGTGGAGCATCAAGCAGCTAAAGAGCTAGATATTTCCCTCAGGAGGTGGTGGAGACTAAAATTAAGCTACAAAGAGATTTAATTTTGGTCTCACATTTGCCGGTTGGTCAAAAGCAGGACTTCTGGATGGCATTGTCGTGAACGAAAAGGCCAAACTGCAACAAAGGGTTACATTTTCATGTAAACAGGACATTAAAAAAACTATCACACTAGCTTGTCTTCACAGCTTGTTTCTGCTGCCCCCAAGTGGTTAAACAATTAGTTAGACCTAACAAGTCTTAAAATAAACATCAAAATTCATCAATGCCCTGTTTTCTGATCTGACACTCACGTAAGCAGAGCAACGTCATTAGACTGTGCCTTCCAAAACTGTCAAAAACTGAAGAATACATCTGTTTTATAATGTGACAGTGCTGTGGTGAAGGTTTGGTTAGGTTTAGGCGCAAAAACAACTTGGTTATGCTTGGGAAAACATTGTGGTTCAGGTTAAAATAAGCACTTTCATAGGGTTAGGGAACCTTCGTCATCATTGTTACAATAATAAATGCATGGTTAAAGTTTGGGAAAGATCACAGCCATGCTTGGAATAAACAGTATTATGTGTTATTTTGAGACAGGAAGTCTACTTCAGTCTTGTTTTTCAGAGCTACTGAGAAGTTAGTATTTGTACCTGATAGCAGCCATTTATCTGATACTGAATGTAAATTATTGATTATCTTGATGTTTTTTTTTTAAATAATCAGTGGTTACAGCTGTCAGAAAGAGAGGAGTCTAAAGTACACCTGTTTTCACTCAAAATGTAGTAGACAAGCTTTATGAAATAGCAAAGGAAAGTCTTCCAGACTGGAAATACCCATGTAAAGCAGCAGCACTAATGTATTTCTACAGTGTCACAGCATCGTAAATTAGTTAAGAATAAAAAAATAAATAAAAATCTGCAGCTGATGCCTTTATCATTTGTGACATTATGACAGCTATTTGCCACGTGAGTCTGAGCACAGTACACCGACCTCATTCTGCCTCCCATCGACCCAAACCTGAAGCCTGAAGTCGCGCATTGAGCTCCAGCCTCGGAGTCTCTGCATGTGGACTGTGGGAGAACAGGTGGGCATAGTTTCTGTCAAACAGAGGGAGATTGATGGAGTGGGTTAGAGCGCTGGCCGGGGGTATTCTCTTACAGTAATGGCAGAGACAGAGACAGCTGGACTCAGTACATTGGACTCTCTGTGTGTGTGTGTGTGTGTGCATACTTGTGTAGCTCCTGTGTATGTGCTCGTCTGTATGGAGATGCATTGTGTTCTTCCTGAAGCAACAGAGGATGTGAAGCAGCAGCGCCCTCTGCAGCTGACGAATGTCCAGTATCAACTCTGAGCTCCGAACAGTTATTAATTTTCACGTACAGAAAACAAAGCTTACTGACCTGAAATGGTGTATATTTCCCATGATCCTCGGCTTCTGGAGCAGGAAGTGCTGTCGCTGTAACAAACACACCAAACTCTGTATATAATTCTTAATATTTCTAAAGTTTTCTGGCTGGATATCAGAGATGAGCCCTGGTTTTTAATGACTTCTAAGTCTTTTTAACTGATCTCCAGTTCAGCATCACTCTTGAACTTGCTGCGCCTGATTCCAGCAGTTTAAGCCGCTGAATATCACTCAGTTAGAGGGAGATCTTACGTGAAAAACCAAAGTTACACAGAGCAACAACAGGCGTTTGGGGAGTGGAGAGGAATGAGTAAGTTCCCTTCAGTGTATCATCGAAAATATTCTGAAGTTGTTATTTTAAGGTGAAATAAATGAATAATGTTGCTTTAATTTGGATTCCTCACAACATGAGGACCCTGCTTATTGGTGAATCTTGTCTTCTTAAAGGAGTAGTGTGTATGATTTAGTGCCATCTAGTGGTGAGAACACAGATTGCAACCAACTGAATACTTGGCCCCTCATCCCTACATTTCCAAATGTGTCAGAGGGTCTATGGTGGCCGTCAGGTGACAAAATGGTGTCAACTACAGCATTGACTAGTCTGTCAAGTGAAGATGTTCGTTTATAGTGCTATATTTAGATATTTAAATGTTAGTCTGTAAAACTATACATAATAGCTGACATGTACTCCCTTTTTTTCTTCCTATTCATGTTTTTCATCTTCTGTATCCGTCAATGTAAAACCCAAAAGCCGGTTTGTCTGTTCTGGGCTACTGTAGAAACATGGCGGCGCAACATGGCAGACTCCTTGGAAGAGGACCTGTTCCCTGCTCATTTTAAGCAAATGAAAACACAACAGTTATTAGTTTTAGGTGATTATACACTAAATAGAACCACACTTATGTATATTATACTCCATTGAAATGATGCAGTTCCCCAAATGACAAATTAATCCAGATCAGTAAAAGGATAAAGACTGCGGTGCTGGACTTGACTCTTTTCACATAGTGTTTTTTGGAGTGTAGCAATATAAAACACTTGATGAACATCAATTTAAACTGATCTACTCCCTTTTGAAAATCCAGGCATTTTTAAGTAAAAATTAAAAATTAAAAGCTTTAGTTGGAATTTTATCAAATATAGCCAGTTTCTTAAACCACATTAAAACTGTAGAACAGAAAACATCTCATTTATCTGGCTCTGATGACCTCCAATGTGGACAAAGAGGTTTCTGTAACAAGCACTTACCCAAAGAGGAAATATTTTCATTTTCAGTCAAGAGGACTAAGGGGGTGCCACTCTTATCTGACACAATGATGCTAACCTGTTTAGCATTTTTATTCATTCATTTCACACTGAAACCGTAAACCAGATGTGGGATGTGCAGGGTTGAAAGCACAGTTTCCCTCTATTTTTCACGTCCATGTGCAACGGTTGTAAAATCCATGGGTGCACAAAGTATAAAATACCTGCACTGTGTGTAGTTTGAGAGGAGTATGTTTAATCACACATCCTTCAAAACCACAGGGGCTGTACAATGGTCCAGTCAAGGGCAAGTCACTTAAGCAATGCTTTAATCAAAGGAAAAATGCACTCAATTTAAGGAACAATATTTTTTTTTGAAAGTGTTGCACAGCTTATGACAGTCACCTCTAATATACCATCATTCTGTGTCCGTCTGCCAGGACCTTCTCTTCGATGTGGCTGTAATTGAAAACACACAAAAAGAGGACTCTTTGAAGAAGCAATAAATGAGGCTGTTCTTGACCAGAGTACAAAATGACCATGATATGTTTCCAAAGAAAAAGTCAGTAGAGCAGCAGCTAATAATAATGATTATAAATAATTATTACTATTATTATTATTATAGCTTTTATTGGGCTTTTTTTTTTTTTACCGTGGCAGAGATCATCACACAACAAAGACCCAGTTCAGATACACAGATTCAGACTGATTATGACACAATGTTGTCATGGCCGTCAAATTTGTAGTGTTGGACCCAAACACGAACATAGGGATCTGTAACGATGAACAGACCTTGTAGTGTGGCGTCTACGATACCCCAACGTAAAGTCTAGCATGTCCTGATGTTTTGTATTTTCCTTCCAAGTGTGACATCTCCTACAATGTGTTTCTTCACGTCGACCAATAGGATGCCAGAACGTTCTATCGCCAACCCGCAAAGACGTGAACAATGATTGGTTGAGGTTAAACTTGTAGTGTCGCTGGTCTCGCAGCGACAATTTATGTCATTGCGATTGCTAAATCAAACATTGTGACCATTGTGAAAGACAAAAAAATCGTGTATTCTGATCTCGGCATTAAGAAACCACAAAGACACTTAAGATCCTTTGAATTAGAAAATAGAAAACGATTTTCATGTTAAATTGCAAATGCGTTTCTTAGTATTATGCTTGTGTTTGACTTGTAAATTTACAGTGTTTTGTCTGTTTTTTTAAGTTGCAGTGTCCAGTCTACAGCTCTATGGGATATCGTCTTATGTTGATGATTAATTTTGCAGTAACAAAATTAGTCGCAAACAAAAAACTACAAGGCTGTTATCAATACAAATGTGAACCCTTTATGCCTTCAAAAACTGGGTTTGATTAAATGGAAATCTTAGGAATTATAAATATAAAGCATTAAGGCATTTTCTTTTTTATTTCAATCACAGACCTGCTGTGATTTCAGAGGACATTGGGTGGCCAATACCGAGAAGTTTTTGTCATAATTTCTCTGATCTTTTTAAAAATGTATCAAGCTTTCATTCAGCTTTTAGCTTTTAATATCCACTATTCACTTGCTTTCCACAATGTTTCATCAATATAAATTGATTTACTGTCCTGCCAATAAAACATATTGAAATGTAAAAAAGAAAAAAAAAAAACGGGGGTGTTAAGTAATTCCATTTAAAGACCTTGCTCCCATAGAGTAAGGGCTTTACAAACATTATTCAGTCCTGTAATGAATAATACTAAAGAGTGCAGTATTTATATGTGGTCACCAGTTAATCCAAATCTGCCATGATGGAAACTTAATTACACAAACCAACACAGGAGCAACAGAAGAGAAACACAAAACACACTGGAAACACAGATGAAAAAATATTGTGTACAATGGGAATTAATCCTTTTTTTCTTTAGTCACACAAAGAAAAATGACATGAAACCCTGAGTGATGCAGCCACAGAAAGCAGCCATTCTTCCCTTTTTAAGGAGAAAGGGCCATTTCTAAATTGAGGTCTGACAGTGAGGTATTGATTGAGCGGCGAACCTTGGACGCTACAGAGCCCACACCTCACACACTCGCCATCCCCGTGTGAAGTATTGTTGTAGGTCCCACTTTATGGAGGAGACTGACCTTCAACTTGCGGGAACATAGAGCAAAACCGATACACTTAGTCTCTCAGTGATACAATAGGATGCGTTGTTATAGCTGGAAGTAGGAGCTTGGTGAAAAAAAAGGATGATTATTTCTCAAAACATCCATCTGCTTTTATTTAGAAAAGGGACAAGGGAAGGTGAGGTAAGATTAAAAAATGTTATTTAAGCTGAAGAGTCCATTAAAAGTCCATTTGAAGGATTTTTCATTCATTAAATTGGTTGAACCTGAGTTTAAAGACCCTTTTGTACTAAATCTATATCTGCAGACCATTTCAGAAAGTATTCAGACCCCTTCACCTTTCTGCAGACTTATGATAAAGTTAAAAAAAAAAAATCTACACACAATACCCCATAATCATATATTTTAGCAAATTTATTAAAAAGAAATTTGAATTGAATTATCACATTGACATAAGTTTTCAAACCCTTTTAACTTTACCATGACCACTGAAATTTAGCTCAGGTGCCTCCCATTTCTCTTGATCATCTTTGAGATGTTTCTACACCCGTCAGCTAAAAAATATAACGGTTAAATTCATGTATTGTACTCTCCACTGATTAGTCAGTGATGAATTCAGAAATAAATAAAACCTATGGTGTTCTGTTTCTCAAGTGCGCAGTGGTAACCTCCATAAGGTCGGGGAACTTGCAAGAGACAGATAAAGTCAAAGCAGCAGAGACCAAAAATGTCTTTACTTTTTAATCTCTTAAGGGTAAAAGCGACAAAACCACTGGATCCCACTGCACATGATGAAACTCAAAAGTATAAATATTTTTATAATAAGTGCCCATGTCTGTAAAATCTCACACCACCAGTTTGTGATGCAACCTTTGCATTATGTGTAATTTCCAAACCTATACTGAAGTTAATGAAGTTACTTTCTCCTCCTTTAACAGCCCCCAAGGGGCAGTTAGACTCATACTCCAGTGACCAGTAAATTAATGTTGAAATGATGGAATGTCACTTTAAACCTGCAATAGCAATTGGAATGTTGGTGGCTCCAAATGGCAGAAATGTAACTGTTAAATTGTCATTTCACTTTATCTTCAACACTAGAGATTCACCATGAACTACCAAAAAAATAAACGTTTTGCACTTTACAGGGAAAGTATCTTTGCTATTTGCTATTGTGTCGAATACTGAATCCTGTAAACCCTCGCACTGAAAACTGCAGAGCTGCTCCTGAATCCCTTGAACCATCTGCCCCATCAGAGTTACTCAAATCGTATCATTGAACATGAATCACCCACAGACACTGAACAGTTTATTTTAATTACATCTCAGACGCTCTGTTATACCTCCCATTGTTGACTCCAACACTGCATTTGTTTGTCTTCACTTTCTTTTCACATGCAGCAACAATGGGGATTCTTGTATTCTCCACCTCTCTCCCATTGTTGACGCAGGTGAAGCTGGAGTGCATCTCCTTAAAGGTTGGTGATAAATAGCACCCTCTGCAGGCCATTAACCAGTACTACATAGACTCTCTGCCCACTGGAACCAATGAGAGAAGTTGAGTGAGAGAGTTGAGAGTGAGAGAACTGAGGTTAAGTTATTGTTGGTAATATTCTGTTTTTATCACTAACAAATTCACAGAGCAGAGCATTTTAATGTTGTCATTTGTCAATATGGAGCCAATTTTAGATATTCAAAGTACTTTGTACTTGAGCAAATATACTTACAGGAAAAGGGATGCACCTAATAATTGTAATTTTTCAATTGATGAATCTGTTGATTATTCTCCAAATTAATCGATTATCTGTTTGCTCTTAAACTATATGTCTGAAATGAGTGAAAAAGGTCCTTCAAAAGTTCCTTAAACCCAAATTGGTTTCTTCAGATGTATAGTTTTGTTTTACCAATAGTCCAAAATCCAAGAATATCCACTTTAGTGTGATATAAATCAATGAAATGTGATAGATCCTCACATGAAAGGAGCTGGAACAAAGTAATGTTTGGCATTTTTTATTGGAAAACTACTTGAATTAAATTAATGAAGAGGAGAGGACAGTGCAAGATGGGGAATAATAGCACTCGTTTAAGTTCCTGTCTGCTCAAAAATGTGTTTATTGTGCTGTTTAACGTGCTTATTAATACTGTTTTTCCATGTTCATCTGCTGAGGGAGGAAAGTTTCTTATTGTTGACTTAAAGACTATCGTGTTGCAAAGAAGTGAAATTCAGAAACTCAATACATATCCTGACTTCCTCCTTTGCTCCTGTCATTATTACTTTGACCAAAAGAGGCCTAACGTTAAAACGTTACCATGGGTCTTAACAAGCTGCAGTACAGACGACCTACAGGTTTGTGTTTTATAAGAGACAGTCTTGGAAATCTGAAGCCTCTAGTGCACAAATGCTTGAACTTTTCATTGAAGTTGGTCCAACAACTCGTGTCTAACTGTTAAACTTTACAAATGAACAATATTTGCATGTTTACATGTTGTAAAACCTGGAGAAGATCTTTAAATACATTTGTAGATATTTTGATCATAGTTGTGACAGCATTCATCTTTTTTCTTTCTTTCTGAAGCCCTATGCAACTTTCATGTAGTAGAAATTCTAGTGCACAAAAGGGATTGTGTCTTAATTTAATAACAGTTGTAAATGCTTGCAAATCTGTGAGCAAAAAACATATTTCACATTGTGGCTTCTTCAGGCTAAACTGCATAAACAGCAACAGTGGTCCAACAATACTGTCATTAATTGTACTTTTCTGGGAGGGGAAGGAACGTTTATACACAGAAAAATCTATCCCATCATTAGCTTAGTTGAAAATTTGACTGAAAACTGCCCTAAAATAAAAGACAGTGGCATAGTTTGCCAAAACTGAACAGCAGTTACCCTGTCCTACCACGCTGAACAGTCTAAAGTAGGTTGTTTTGTAATCATGTGTTTGCAGTGGAGGACGTGAGCCCCTTTTAGGTGAAGATTAACCATAGATATCGATCTCATTTGATCTAGATCACATAGTATTCACCAGTAGAATAAAAATTAGGTCTGTAATATCTATAGACGTTACTGTGCACATTACCATTAATGATGCCCCTCATTATGTGGCTTTTTACTTCTGGTATAATTACATTTCTGACACTACACAGGACAGACAGACGTACTGAAGATGGATATACAAAGAACTGGCATTGATAAGAAAACACAAAAGGTCACATGATATCAAAAAAGGGTTAGAGTGCAGCTTTAGGCTCCTAAATCTAATGTTAAAAAAAAGCAAGAGAACAGCTCAAAAAACATCTCAGTAATGGTAATACTTGATAATATTCATGATATAAAAGGAAGGCTGACATGCTATGAGATTGCGATGAAAAGAATCTCCCATAAACAAGGATTTTGACCTGTTGCTCTTTTGCCGTCCTTGTCCAGATAATGATTGACTAATGATTGAGCCGTCCTATTTGTCTTCCCAGTGCACCCAAAGGAGCCCAATAATATAACAGGAGGTACCTCAGTGACTTAGCTGACTATGAGCTGCTAGTATAGGGGCCTCAACATGGACCTGTACAAAGCAGCTTTCCTCCTGGGGGCCCTGATCTGCACTGGTAAGACATAGCAGCATCTTTGAATGATAATTATGAATAGATGCATGATAATAAAATTGCTAAAAAATAAATAAATATGACAGTGATTGGCTTCACTGTGAAAGTTCCTCTTCTGAACAACTCTGTCAGGATATCCTAAAAACTGATTTTGTTATTGTTACTATTGAGACACAGTTTGAAGAAAACTCAGCAAAAAAGAAACACAAAATATGTTATGATGAATTATGTACTGGTACTCAGGAAGTTTTGCAGGTAAATTTATTCCTGTTTAAATTGTATATACGGACCAAATTTGAAGACTAAATCCTCACAGTACAAGACAGTGACTGGCCTACAGTGGTTCAACGTCGCCATTTAATGACACAGAATATGTCGTATATCCTTGAAAAGACATAGAAATGTTTTCCTTATTTGAATATTAACCTATGGTGTACCTCAGGGTTCAATCTTGGAGCCTGCAATATTCTTTTTTGTGTTGTGTCTGTGCCTCCTCTTGACTCTACAATAAGGAAATTAGATGTATTATTACTTGATATATAATTTTGCCTACTTAGAAAGCTGAATAGCGGTGGCCTGGCATGTCTAATCCTCTGTCTTGGATGGCAAAAATCTTTATAAACGCAAGTCCAACATTGGGCCTGATTTAAAATCTTAAGAAGTTTGTGAAATATGCAGAAGACCTAGAGTTATTTGAGAAGATGGATACCTCTTTCATGTCTGAAGCTACAGCTGGGCAATGGTTAGCTTAGCTTAGCATGAAGAAGTGTTACTACATGAGATCAATCAAACCATAGATGTGAGTAGTGCCCTTTTACGATATTTTACGACAGGCAATTTGAATTTACCACAGCATACTTAAATGAAATATCCTAAAACTCCAGACTGTGAAAAGGTGGTCATCACTTTTATATAATCCAGTACAGTCAACAAAATCTTCTTTAAACTTGGCAAGATTGTTTTACTGGCTAAACTCTTGCATTTGCTCATTCATGTGAACTGTACTTTGCATACTGTGCATTTTTGTGACTTTTGCTGACTTGTGAAATACAGTTGAAACTGGAAGTAGCTGGCCAAGATGGTGGACCTTCTGTGCTGTAAATCTTTTATGCTCTTACATGCAAGATTCACATCTAGTGTGGTGAGAAGAAATCTTTAGATAGAGACAGGCTAACTGTTTCATCCTCCTAACAAGATAGCATATAAGTGGATTTCCCAAAACATCAAACTACTTTAAGCATTTTTGCTTGAACTTCCAATCTTCTCCTTCAGTCCTACACAATCACAAACAGTTATAGGATGAAAAACATTTCACTGAATCCTCTAACACACTTCAAAGTCCACGACCCGCAGACTAATGTACCTCAGAGCACCGACTTATCCCAGAGACCTAATCTAAATATCTATGATTCACCTGTGAGTCGACAGTTCAGGGTTGCAAACCGCCCCACTTCCCAGTACACTATTTCATCACTGTTAAAAATTAGGTGGCACAGTTCTTCACTGTTGCTCAATTCCTGTTTATGTAGTCTGTCATTGAAATATTCAATACTCATGTAATAGTTAGAGAATTATCAAAGCAACAGTGATTTTAGAGTGTAATTATAAAATCACAAAGACTATGAAACAGTAATATATCATAATCAGTATTTATTACATTTTAAAATTACAGAAGGAAAATCAGCAGTAACATTTTATTATCTCTTTTCCATATACTTCCTTGAAAGTACACGTACACGTGCATGTATTATACAGTGTTTGTGGGTAAAAGCATAGTTTTTTCTCTCGTTACTTATTTTATACTTTCATGAGAAAGATCACAGCTTGAAACTGTTCTTGTGTTCACAGAAACTGCACACCGCACACAGAAAACCTGAAATCAGGCTTGAGTTTGGATGATATTCATTCATTCAGCAATAATTTATGTACTGCATATTTGACAATGAAATAATGTTTTTGTCTCTGATTCTAGTGAGTGGCACCGATGATGTGGACGGCTACGCCAAAACCGAGGGGGCGTGGATCCTCTCGCTGCACAAGCGACAGTATTCAACGAACACGGTGGCCGAATGTGCCATCAAATGTGACACTGAAAGTACCTTCACATGCAAGCAAGTTCACACTTTTAAAATTCAAAATTTACGTGTACACTGGCATCAGAATTTAACTTTTACATTTAAGGCTCAGCATCTAAATCTGGGCTGTGTTTTTCTTTTCGCAGGTCATTCATGTATATTGAAAAGGATCAGGAGTGTTGGGTGGCAGAAGCAAACTCTAAAACAGAGTCAATCCTGCGCAGAACCAGTGCAGCTTTTTATGAAAAAAAAGGTTGGTCCGTTTAACTTTTTGTAGTCAGTTTTGACACCTCTCAAAAGGCCTGCCCTGGTTTAGATTTTACATGATACTTTTTTGTTTTCATTACACTGTAGTTAATGTTTAGCCTATGTTGCTTGATCAGTGTTTGGACTGTGTCTGCAAACACAGTACAGAGGGACTGCAAGTTAAACACCACTGTCTCAGATTTTGGGGGTGAAACAACACTTCAGAGGAATCAGATCAATGATTCACTCAGGGGATTATCTGATAAATTTGATTATCAGACAATTACATTATTGTGTATGCTTGATTTTTTTTGTCTTGTCTAGAATACCTCTTGGAGTGTGTGAATGGAACGGGAACAAGTTACAGAGGAACAAAGTCCAAAACGAAATCAGGAAAGACCTGTCAGAGATGGGATGCAAAATACCCACACAGGCCAAAGTAAGTATTCACCTCTTATCTTATTTTACATCACATCCTTTTATAGCTTTTCATATACTTTTTCCTCATTGTGTCTGCCTGCAGTATAACACCACAGACCAACCCTCGAGCAGATCTGGACTCTAACTTCTGCAGAAACCCTGATGGAGACAGTGGGGGACCCTGGTGTTACACCACTGACCCCAACACCCGCTGGGAGCACTGTAACGTACCCAGCTGCACTGGTAAGATTCATTTAGTAATAATGCTAGAGCTTGTATAAAACATATTTAAGTCTTAGTTTACTCCCTGTTCTTGTGTTATAAAGCTACCTTTAAAGTTTTCAATCTCGGGATGATGAAGGTTTGAATTTGCTCCCAAGATTTCTTCTATTTTTTTCCTGAAGTCCTGAGATTTTGAGGGACTTCTGGGTGAAAACCTGCTGCTGTAAAACCCTCTAAAATCCAAGACTAGTCAAAGCTCTGTACAGTAAATAGTCAAGTCAAGCAGTGTTAAACCTTTGCTAATACTGTGTCAAAGGTATTGATTCAAACTCACTGGTAAATTTTGTAAGGATGTAGATTATGGTGTTATGTAAGATATTGTATTTTCTTGCAATGTGTTTCTATCCACTTGTTGTCTGACATCACTGCTATCACTGCTGATGAAAATACCATTTCTGGGTCCAACTTCTTCAAGGCTCTCCTGTTGTCAAGATGCAGCAGTGCTGCGTCCAGTGTTGTTTGAACAGATCAGAGTCCAAAAAAACTATCCAATTGTCATTCTACTACTTTCCTTGTGACAAGAAAGAGAAGTTGTGTGAAGAAGTTTTACCCCAGCAGGTGCTAATGTTAGCACTGGTTAGCAACTGCTGCTTAAAAGCGGGTATCTCTGATATAAGCTATGGGTTTTTAGGGTATTTCTTGTATGAGCCCACATTGTTGTGTTTTGATTGTGCTGCCCAGCTAAGGTGAATGAAGCTGGCCTTAGCTAGCTATCTTCACCAGGCTAAGGTGAAAATGGATGGCCTTAGCTAGCTTTTGCTATTTTTTGGGCAGCACAGAAAAGGACTGACAACAACAACACGAAAATGTGGGCTCACAGCAAGAAACACCCTGAAAACTGAAAACTTACATTAGGGGTACCCGCTTTTATCAGTGGGTGCTAACGTTAGCAAGGTTAGCTAGCTGGATTAATTTGTCCTCTGGCAGGAGGTGGAAACAGAAATGGACTCTGTCGGCTTTAGGCCTACACACCAGATATTCTAGTTACACAAATACCTCCATGCACAAATGATGCCCAGGCAGACTTATTATAAAGCAGATGACAGTGTGACGTCTGTACTGGCTTTCTTTACAGAGGAGTGTATACACTGCAGTGGTGAAAACTACAGAGGAAAAACCTCCACCACTGAAAACGGCTTCACCTGCCAACGCTGGGACTCCCAGGAACCTCACAACCATGGCTACATCCCCACAGCGTAAGACTACATAATCATAATACACTTGTATTTATAATTGAACTTCAAACAGGATTTCATGAGATTTAATATGTTTAACAGATTTTCTACAGTTTTTTAATGCTTTTTCTAGTCTCCCAGGGAAGTATCTTGAGGAGAATTATTGCAGAAACCCTGATGGAGACCCTCGACCTTGGTGCTTCACCACCAGCAAAACCAAACGATGGGACTTCTGCTCCATTCCTCGATGCAGTAAGTCCTGTTGCTTTAATAGCCTGATTTCTGTCCAACTACAGTGGAGTGAGGACTAGAATCAGAGTTTTATTTACTGAACTGTGGATTTGGAGAATCGTTACACCCCCTCCTGAAAATACAAACATTTAGAATGCAGGCCCTAATTTGAAGGCAAAACCCAAGTGGATCCATCCACAGAAACATGATATAGAAGCTAACATCTGCCCCTTGTGATATAAGGTTCTCACTGCGAGTTCTACAACCAGCCCATCATTTCGTCCTCTATCCTCAGCCTCTGAGCCTCCCACCATCATCCCAGAGCTGACCTGTGCCAGTGGCGAAGGCGGATCGTACCGAGGCACGGTTTCTGTGACAGAGTCGGGCAAAACCTGCCAGGTCTGGTCGGCTCAGACGCCACACAAACACAACCGCACCCCGGTCAACTACCCCTGCAAGTAAGAGCTCCTGTACCACAAACCAGAAATATAAACCTGTGCAAATACAGCAAGTTGGCATTTTATCTCTGTGTGTGTTCTTCATTATCTCTGTCTTTGTTTGTCAGAGGCCTAGATAACAACTACTGTCGTAACCCCGACAACGAGAGGAAGCCCTGGTGCTACACCACTGACTCTGGAACTCGCTGGGAGTACTGCAACGTGCCGAGCTGTGGGGATGCACCCAGACCAGGTAAACGGTGGTCAATGATGTAGACTTTAAAAACAGCTGCACTTAATTCAGACAGTTTAGAAAAATTGTGCAAAATGTTACAGTTGTAAGGTGAGATGATTGATATACTTGGGTCAGAAGTGTCTTCTGATTTGTTCATACAGTTTAAAGACATAACAAATTCATAAATTAACTTGCTGCAGATGACCCGGTGATCCCACCAGAGGAGGATGACTGTTACGAGGGGAATGGGGCGAGTTACCGTGGCATAACATCGGAGACGATCAGTGGAAAGAAATGTCAAATCTGGACCTCCATGACTCCTCACAGGCATTCAAAAACTCCTCAGAACTTCCCCAATGCGTGAGCATCAATCAGTGTTTTATTAACAGTCCTGGTTTAAGTGGTGTTTCGGGTTGATGTTGGAATTTTGTTTATCTTTAACAACAGCCAAGCTTGTGATTCTGCCCACATGAGCAGGTTTGAAGATCCTCCACAAAGAAAACATTAATTTCGACTGGTGTTATTACCTTATGTGCACAAAAAATTTAAAAATCTATAAAGTGCTTGATGTGTGCTTGAGGTTAACAACACCTAAAAAGCAAGACTCACTAAAGATGTCCACTGGGGGCCAACTACAAGCAGATATGGGAAAAACCATTAAGGTAGTTTTGATACTCTCCAATGATTTTACATAAATTTGGCCTTAGGTGGTGCCCATCATGACTTGGGAGCTGCACCTAAGCTTTATAATGGTGGGGAAAATCCTGGTTATAGTGTATATTTCAAATTCAGAGGCATACATGCCCCCTGGTGGTACTTGCAGTATTGTCCACACTCATACACTCCATGACTCCATGAGGGCTGTCCTACTGTCAAATTATTAAGCAATGAGGGCTCTCACAGAGATTTTGAGCCCTTCGTGCACACTTTGAATAAGTCTGAATTTTTGCAGATTTTGTCTGAGGGAATTACCCACAATTCATAGTATTGTGATGTTAAACACAAGTATGGAAGGAGCAACCAACCCTAATATCATCCATCTGACTCTGGCAATTTGCCCCAGGCCTTAGGGGGGACTCTGGGATTATGCCATTCGACTAAGATACAAAGGTTACTGGTACCTGCTGTCCTGACAATCCAGATCTCCTCCTTCAACAGGGACCTCAGGAGGAATCTGTGCAGGAACCCCGACGGAGACCGAGCTCCCTGGTGTTACACCACAGACCCACAGGTGCGCTGGGAGTACTGCAACTTGGAGAAATGCTCCTCCAGTGTACCTGCACCTACCAAACCCCCTGCACCCTCGGCCCCTTCCGCCCCCACCCAGACCCCACCAGAGACAGGTCAGTTTAAACTTTATAAATAATGTTATTGTCAGATTTTTTCAGGGTTAAAATTCTTTACTCATGGGGCACCCCCATAGCCGAATGGTTGGGGCGCGTACCACATGGGCCCAAGCGCTCTGAGCAGCTGGTCCCCGGATCGACTCCCGGCCTGGCCGGATCCTTACTGCGTGTCATTCCCCCACTCTCTCTCCCTGTTTTCTGTCTCCTCTCCACTGTCCTGTCAATAAAGGCGAAAAAGCCCCAAAAAATAACTTTAAAAAAATAAAATAAAATTCTTTACTCTTTACTCGTTTCTTGTTTGTGTTGCTATGTTAGACTGTAAGGTTGGAAATGGACTTTCATACCGGGGTCCAACTTCCATCACCGTTTTGGGTGTGACCTGCCAGGCCTGGAGTGCTCAGAGTCCTCACCAACACAACAGCTTCACCCCACAAACTCACCCCGACAGGGGCCTGGAGGGCAATGTAAGTATGTTCCTGTGTGATCCATTTTGACTTATAGACTTCTGGAGTGTTAATAAATTAATGCTTAACGCTGGTCCTCATTGATTCTCTATTTGTATGTCAGAGTTGCAGAAACCCAGATAATGATGTTAACGGACCATGGTGCTACACTACTGACAGCAGCAAGAAATGGGACTACTGTCAGATCCCTGACTGTGGTATGTGAACAGTATTTATGTGTAGCTCATTACAATTTCTTATTTAACTATTTAACGTCTCCAACTGCATGTCTCTTGAACAGTTTGTGAAAAATATCAATAACTAGTCTGGTTCTGCTCGAGGTTTCTGCCTCTTAAAAGGAAGTTTTTCCTAGCCACTGTTACCTAACCTAGTCTTGTTAACTGATACCAGTTTGAACAAATTCAGTGTTTTTTGTTTCACTTGTCATGTGAGAATTGATGGCTGAACTTTCTTTGTAGCTGGACTGGATTGTGGGACACCTGTTACCAAACCGAAACGTTGTTTTGGACGTATCGTTGGAGGCTGCGTGTCTAAACCTCACTCGTGGCCTTGGCAAATCAGCCTCCGGACCACGTGAGTACAACACTAAAACATGAGACTTAATACATTTCCAAAATACAATGTAAAGGTTAAAGTGATGTTGGGTTTTAAGATGAGAGTTTTAAAACACTTTAAAAACCCTACAGAATCCTTCTCTGGATGAAAAAGATTTTTTTTTACCTGTTGCCTCTGTTAAATAATCAAAACAAAAATGACACTTAAAAAGGTCATATTGTCTCAGCTGGAGTGTTTATTCTGTCCCTACTCTTAACTCTTAAATGTCTCTTTCTACCAGTGGAGAAGTCCATTTCTGCGGAGGAACTCTGATTCATCCTCAGTGGGTCCTCACTGCTGCTCACTGTCTGGAGAGGTCAGAGAGGCTATTACAAAAAACACCCAAAGACCAAACCCTGTAATAACAAAACCAACCAGATAACTAGTGAGTATGTTTGTACCACAGGTCCAAGAGGCCTTCGGCCTACCTGATTTTCCTGGGTACCCACACAGAGAGAGCCAACGAGTCGTCGAAACAGCGGAGGAGGCTGGAGAAACTGGTGTTGGGACCCAACGGAGCTGACATTGCTCTGCTCAAACTGGAGACGTGAGTACTGGACCAATCATCCCACCACTGCTACTAATACAAGTCCAAATACTACTGGTACAACTATCCCTCCTTTTATTGCTTCTGCAGATAAAACACTAATGCTTCAATTGTACTAGTTCGGGCTAAAACTATGGAACGTTTGCTAATCCTCTTCCCACGATCAGCGATTGTCCAATCAAAGCTTTAGCAACTGTTATTAGGCCAGTCAAGCTCTGGATGCAGTAACTATGAATCTGTGGTAAGGCTGCACAATTCTGGATAAAATGAGAATCACAATTTTCTTGCTTAGAATTAAGTTCATGATTCTCTCGATTTATTTTAATATGTTTACTGATGACTCCTGGCCTTTACGACTTTGTTTGTGGTGACATTTGAGGTGACTGTGTAGATTTGTGGTGGCCATCAGTGCTGTTAGCAGGGCAAAACACTGCTTGCAATGTATGCAATTTTTATTTGCGTTGTTTTGTCTGAAACCAAAAAACTTCTACACCACAGAATGTGAATCATTTTTCAGCGCTGGCACAGTAGGGGTGGTTAGATCCCTCATCTTGTTTTTGCCACCATCAGTGGGGTTTTCCGCTGGATTCAATTTGCAATTCACACTGTCATTAGCCAGTATCACTCACTTGCTCTTGCTGGGTTTATTTTTGTTTCCGCTGCTCTGAATCACGTGGTGTTTAGGGAGAAGATAGGAACTTTTGTTGAAGCAGAATTGTCATCATTGCAATTTTAATACGATTAATCGTGCAGCTGTTAAGTAAGCTTAAGTTAAGTTCGTTAAGTAAACCTTTTCAGACTTTATTTACATGCTTTTATGTCTGTGTAATTTAAACATCTTTGAGGACTTAAATGGACTCTCATTGGTCTTTATGTTTGATGATTTACAGATTAAATTATTAATAGCACCCATGCTACTACCTCTGAAACTGATGTTCCTGGGTTTGTGTGTTTGCAGCCCTGCACTAATAAATGACAAAGTCCTGCCAGTGTGTCTGCCAGAGAAGGACTATATTGTTCCTAGTGGAACTGAGTGTTACGTTACCGGATGGGGTGAAACTCAAGGTACAGTATGTGTTTATGTTTCTGCTCTTGTGCTACTATCTTTATAGGCACCAATTAGAGTTTTGACTGTGACATTTAAGAGGCTAGGGGAAGCCTTATGTTAATAAGGTAAAACTGAAGCTTCCATATTTACAGTTTAATGAATTTTATTATTGAAGTCTGACAGTTCACTCTACCGATATTTTAAGGCAACAACTGGTATCAGACCTTTTTCTTCTGATTCTGTAGTGGACTATGATGTGTGTAAGGTGACAAAAAACAGGAATTATTAATTCTTTAATTCAAATACTCAGTAGTGATCCCATATTTAAGACAAAATTAACATATTTTATCACATTTGTTGATTTGTAAATTAAAGACACACTTAATATTCTGGAACTCAGGAGCAAGTTTAAGAGATTTAACACGAAGCTGGGTGGTTTAACAAGCAGGGAGTTTGCCTTTTAATTTAGATATTTAGAAGTTAAATATCTTGAAGTATAATAGGATACTTGATAGACACTGGATTTAATACAGTGTAGACCATAAAAAACATCCATATTCCTGTAAAATAATCCAACGGAAAAGTTTCCAAACCTTAACACAAACACCCCAAAACTTCGCACTTGAGGGGAATCTTGTGAAGATGATGATCATTATCATATGTGAATACTGATTCAGAAAGGTGTGTTGCAGGTACGGGAGGTGACGGCAGCCTGAAGGAAGCCGGTTTCCCTGTGATCGAGAACAAGATCTGTAACCGTCCGTCCTATCTGAACGGCAGGGTCAAAGACCACGAGATGTGCGCTGGAAACATCGAGGGAGGAACAGACAGCTGCCAGGTACGGAATAAACTGAAAGTCAAATTTTACAGCAGCCTTATCACCTCCAAATATTACTATCTACGTTCAAAGAGCTAAAACAGTTGTTGTTGTCTAGTTTAACTGGAAACCATCTAAATCTGTGAAACAAGCTGGAAAGTGCATTCTGCTACAGTACATGTGTTTGTGTTTTTTATTTCCCCCTGCAGGGCGACAGCGGCGGTCCTCTGGTGTGTAATGCTCAGAACAGGTTTGTCCTGCAGGGCGTCACATCCTGGGGTTTGGGATGCGCCAATGCCATGAAGCCCGGCGTCTACGCTCGCGTCTCTAAGTTTATTGACTGGATTGACAGAACCATCAAAGCCAATTAAAAACTATCTGACGGCTTCAAACGTGACACAGGAAGTGGTTCATTTTGCTTTTTGAGGGTTATATTTGACATGTGTGCTGCTCTGCTCCTGATGTGACTAAGTTTGTTGTCTGGGTATTATCTGATGTTACCAGTGTTTAATCAGAACATAACAAGCGGAGCATGTTCCTGGTTTTAGGATGTAAAGGTGCGTTTTCTGTAGGAGCTGAAAAATAAAACTTGATAATAGAAATAAGGACGTCATGCTTTATAGAAAATGTATAAAAAACTTCAATTGTTTTGTTTTCAGCAGATGTCAACATATTGTTTCACAGGTAAAATCCAGGTACGCACATGAATCCACAGGACGAGAGTCACACACTTGTTGTTTCCTTGTTGCTTGCCACGTCTGATTTTAAAAGTTTCGACATCTGTTGGGTCTCCAGTGGATTCTCCTTTTTCCTGGGAGCAAGAAAAAAACATATTCTGTTAATAGCATATAGAAAACTCCTGAATTAATTCCTACAGATTTCATTACTGATTAAAATTTGAGTCAATAAATCATTAAAATTTTCTTACATGTAGATGGTCTTTCTGACACTTTTAACTCCTTAGCAAACAAATTAACTGACATGCAATGTGTAATTACACTCCAAAATTAGGCAACAATTATATTATTGAATGACACTTAGAATTTATTGCTATAATATGTTTTGCCAGTGGTAGAAAGTAACTTACATTTACATGTACAAAAGTATAATTTTGAATTACTTACTCTATAATTCTATTTTCTGTTAATCTATTCTACTCTAACTTCAGAGAGAAATTTGTCCTGCTTCACATCAAAACATTTAACTGTTGACTTACAAAAAATATAATCAGCTTAGGTAAGACTATCTAACACATTGGCCAAAATCCATTAATATAACACAAATAATAATCTAACTTTCTCAAAAGCACTATTATGCATTGAAAGTATTTTTACTTTTGATAATTGATGTAGGTAAATTTTGCTAACAATACACCCAACAACACTTTTATTCTAGTAGCATTTTTAATGCAAGACCTTTACTTGTATTGAAGTATTTTTAGACTGTGGTTTTGCTACTTTTGCTTAAATAAAAGATCTGCTTACTTTGTCTACCACTGATGAGGAATAATGAGGATAAATGATGCTGTGTGATGAATTTCAAATATCTTGCCTGTTAGGAAACTCAACATCGTCAATCGTTTCAGGAAGAGGAACTCCTCTGGTTTCAGGCAGCAGCAGCACCAAACCTCCAGCTATGAACGCTACCGCTCCTGTATGAAATATAATGGATAGATTTAAAACAAATTTTACTTAAAGCTTTACAGATCAGTAAAAAAGAAATCCAGTTTATATCACTATGTGGTGCCGCAGCAGTTAAGAGTCTCCCATCTACACTTTTTTCTCAAGGCACTTAAATCTTAGTGGTTATTGTTTTTGTTTTTGGAAATCTTCAAATCCAAAAGTATTTCTTAAAACAGCAGCAACGGACCGAAGATGATTAGTGGCAGCTCCAGCCAGATGGTGGCCAGTCTGTAGAGCAGGAACGGAGAAACCATGCCTCCAATATCACACAGAGTGGAGCAAACCGACACGCCCAGGTTCCTGTAACCGGTTAAAAAATGTCAATAAAAATTTGAAATGCACTGTGTATTTAAAGCTACTGTATAATGAGAGTGGAGATGATGGATCTGACCTCACCTGACAAACGTTGGGTAGAGCTCAGTGTTCACAAACACCACCATCTCAAAGGCCATGGTGATACCCAGCCGACCAATGCAGGCCACCACCGTCTTAAACCAGAACATACCTGAGGCACAAAGACACATTTAGAAAATCAAGACTTTCCATTCATGAAATTATTGGGTTTACAAAGACAGTTTGGGATGTAATAATAATTTGTTGATCTTTACAAGTGGAATTATTTTCAATTATTTGCGAGAAAGTACCAGAATTTGATGCGTTTCCTGGAAAAATACCAGGAAATACTCTGTCAGGAAAGTTCTCGTCACCCTCTACCCTTCCTCTGATTGGCTTACCCTGATATTCTTACCCTGATATTCTTATGCATGACAACAAAAAGAATGGTTCTTATTTTATTTCCAAAAACAGTTTCCATAAGTAGCAAATAAAAGACAGAGTAAAACAATCTAAGACTGGGACGTTGTACTCACTGTCAGGGATGAAGGCACTGATGATGCAGGAGGCTCCAGCAACGATGTTGGCGAAGGCAAAGGGAAGACGTCGGCCAATTCGTTCGATGGTGAAGAGGATGAGGAAGGCGGCGGGGAACTCCACCAGGCCGGATATAAGGAAGTCAATGTAGACGTTTCCTCTCGCTATCCCCACCCGCATGATGAGGCCCTGATAAACCACAGCGCTGGTGAACCTACAGAAGCAGAACGAGACTCGGTATCTCTTACGTTTACACTTCAGCTTGACCTATGAGTTGGTCGTCTTTAGTGAGTCTCACCAGTTGAACATGAGGATGAAAGTGTGTTTCCTCATATTTGGAGTTCGGATCAGGTCCAGCAAAGAGGCAGAGGAGGAGTCACCCGCATCCTCAGTCAGCGTCTGAAACAAGAAACCATGAGATTAAAGTTGGGGGTTGTGACAGTACCTTTTTGTGAAGTAAACTACTGAATCGATCTACCTCAAAGTTCTTGGTGAGTTTCCTCTTGTTCTCCTTGGCCATAGCTTCAGTGATCTCCAGAGCTTTGGACGAATTGTTCTGGGAGATGAGCCATCGTGGAGATTCTGGGATCAACCTGAAAAAGACACAGATGCAAACAGCCAGATGTCCGTAAAGATTCTCAATCAACAACATCATGGTTATCCAAGAGAAACTGAATCAAGGGCAACTGGACTTGGTGGGGGAACTGCATCGACTGTTGTTCCGACAAGCACTAACTAACTTAACGGCCTGTATAATGACCCCACAGATGTCAGAAACGTGGGTCTCCCCACCAGTTTATTTGTTGTTGCTCCACTGTAGAAAGGTGTGCCAATCGCTAGATCCCAAATTCATACAGTGGAGTCATTCTTTGGATTATGCCTTCTATTTCTGATATTTTGGACCCAAGCACGAATCAAAGAACAAACTGGACTTTGGCGTCCAGTGTACTTGGATCCGTCCTGAATCTCTGATGTTAAAGCCCCTCTAACCTCTGATGATGAAGGTACTCTATGCCATCAACTTATTTATTAATGAGCAGTAATCCATGTCAAATGCCCATGGCAGCCAAAGAAACCTCTTATATTGGAGGGTACATCTAAACATACAAAACTAAATCCAAGAATATGAAGTTTCTCACCAGTAGTAGGACAGGAAGAGGACGTAGGGTGCAGCGATGACAACCTGCAGCCAGCGCCAGTCAGTGATGTAGTAGGCGAGCAGAGGGAGGATGAGGACACCAACACTGAAGAACATCTGGAACAATATGCCCACTGTTCGTCTATACTCCACACCAACAATCTCTGTCACTGAGAAAACCACCAGGAACATATTTTAACCAAGTGTATTTCTTTAGAACCAAATGAACAAAGTGAGCAAAGACCTCTGGAAAAGGGGCATAAAGAAATAGTGTACTGCAAGTCAGTTTCATAACTTGTACATGGTGGATTATTTTGAAGACCCAACTATCTTCCTGCAGGATAACTTAAACAGTCTGCATATGATATTTTGTGTCATTTAGCTTGGCAGTTACTGAATATTTAAGTCAGCTTTACGCAGCACGTAGCAGGTCATCCATCCCCCTTTGACTGCGAAGCCAAAGATGGCCCTGAACACCAGGATGGCGATGTAGTTTGGAGTCACTGCCAACACGATCCCCGAGATCGCATTCATTATGTTGGATATCAGGAAAGTGACCTTCCTGCCAAACCTGCAGACGGAAGGAAAACATGCATGGAGATGGGGATTGTTTTAAAAATGACAGAGGAATGAAAATTGAGTTTAGATCTTATATTGTATTTTTAGCCAACATTCTTTAAGCTGTTGGGCCATTTGATAAGCTAGATGTAACTGGTTATAAACCAGTGTAAGACCTCACATGTCAGCGAAGTATCCAAAAGCAAAGCTGCCAACGAGGAAGCCCACATTGAGAGTGCACTGGTACATGTCCACCAACCATCCATCTGAACACACCAGGTCAAACTGAGACCAGGAAAGGGAAGACGGTTACATGTCTTACTGCATATCTTCATGTTTGTACAGAAAAATATTAAATTACTGCTGGAAATATTTAGCGGACTGTGTTGTTTCAGTTTTGAAGAACAAATGCATCAAATTTCTCTTCTCACCTCTGTGACAAAGGACTTCCTCCCTTCATAATCATACTCCCAGGAATCCTGAGAGACAAAAACAAAACATTGCTTTTAATACAGATGGTAACAGTACTCTCACTCTAACATTTGCTCAAGAAAACATACCGAACTTAAGAAGGAGCCCTTCTAATTAGACATAATGCTCCTTCCCTGCTGTAACTTTGAGTCAAAAGTAAACCTTTAACTCTTCATTTCCGCACATGACCTCTTGAGAATCACACCACTGCCCACAATTGTTGTACCTCTCTCAAGGCAAACACATACTATATTTATTATATTTTATTTTAAATATTCTTAAGCATAGAACCTTTGCACAATACTTTATATGGTATTTCAATCTGTCCTTTGCTTCACATTAAGACTTAAAGTAATTGTTGAACCAAAAAATCAACCCAGTCACCTGGAAACTTTGAACTAATGCAGAACCAAATAATCAAACAGCAACTAACAAACACGATCTCACCTTGCATGTAGAGACTGGGGCTCCACTGAGGTCCAGTTCTTGTGTGTCACAGGTAAGTCCTGTGCTGTTCCAGTCCACCTCATACTGCTCACAGCTGCTCGGCTGCAGGACTCCAGAGCTGTTGACCAGAGGCACCATCAGCCGGCGACTATCCGCCAGGCTCCAGCCACACGCCTCCCTCCTCTGCACCATCGCAGAATCCCGACACCAGTGATCCGGTGTGAACCCTTGGAAGACGATGCCAACATACACGCCTGAAAAGGGCAACGAGAGTAGACAGAGGAGGGCGAAGATACGCCTCTGACAGCGACCAAAACTCCCAACCTCCTCCAGAAGGTCATCAAAGGTTGTCATTACTACTGTGACTCAAATTTGTTGGGTTTCTAATATCTGAAGTTTTGTTTTGCTCAGTACATCATAGCCTAAAGGGAAATGCCAGTGGTCTGCTTCGGAGACTTTGCCAGACTTCACACTCCACCTCACTAAACAGGCTGATCTCTGAGCTAAAGTCCAAAAAACAGCTAAAGCTGCTGTGGAAGCAACATGTTACTGTTT
The DNA here is from genome assembly GCA_033238685.1 of Lates japonicus. Lineage (NCBI taxonomy): Eukaryota > Metazoa > Chordata > Actinopteri > Centropomidae > Lates > Lates japonicus. The sequence goes on from BRZM01000008.1 coordinate 6,350,598, forward strand.
GATGGAGTTAAACTATTACACAATAACTGAATGAACCTGAGCTGAGCACAAGCCAAAACAAATTCTTTTAAGTATGCCTAAAGTGTGCTACCAGGGTTACACAACATAATGTATGCATGATCACGGTGTCACAGAGCAAAGATGTTTTTTAAAGATGAAAAGTTAAATGTCACACAGTGAACTAACTGTGGGTAACGTGAACGTTTCTGCCCTTTATGACTCCTAGTGGCTGTAATCAGCAAAGCACCAGGGCATAAACCTATGAAATCAGAATCGCACAGGAACATTTCACAAAACACTACTACTAAAGCATTTCAGATTACTGAAAGGCTGGAACAACCTTATTGTTTTTTGATTGGACAAAAGCCAAGTCAAAAGTTTGTTTACATATGATGTCAGCAACACGCAGCTGTAGGGCAGGAAGTTATTGCTTAAATGGGAAGCGCATGGAATGAAAGAAGTTTGTATCGAGTTCTTGTTAATAAATTGAGTTTATATGTCGACTATCATAGTCCTTATAACCTCAGTTAATGTGTTCCCACAGGTCAGATGATCAAGGTCAGAAAATGCTTCTTACGGTTGTACGTTAGCATCAGTGATGGTTGCGTCCACAAGTACACCATTATCTAACCTCTAGTTCCCTCAAACAATAATGAACACAACAAAAAACTAAATCAACTATAAAGGAGAAAATATAGAAGTGAGTGGGCAAAGTTGCACCCTGCAAAACACACAGCTGTCAAGTTAGTTTCAACATTCACCATAAAATATTCATATAAAACAGAATATGCACTAAACTCCAATAGAACAATGTATGCTTTATTTGTCCAGTGTAGCAATAATTCGACATTACTGAAATGTATCTTCTACTGAAGTATTACTTTAGCCAACACTGGGTGAAACTAAGGAAGATCCGACCTAAAGTTAATGTAACCGTCACAAGTATGGCGTTATATAAGTTATAGTTCTCTCAAATATTTAAACAAATCAAATATCAAGGAGAAAACATAGCTACAAGAGAGTGAACTACGCAGCACCCTGCAAAACACTTACTCCTTAGCCAGCATTAGCTAAACTCCCAACATCGCAAAGATAGAAACAGTAACTTCACGTTACGAAGTACCCTATGGAAACCGTTAGCGACACGAATAACGTTACCTTTAACGAAGAGGTCATTCCCCACACGAGCATTAGGTCTTTTTGACGGCACTTTCCGGTCATATTTTGCATTTCCCTCTGTATTACGCGTCATGACGCTTCCGGTAATAATGAGAGCTCTTCCCGCCTAAACAATCACTTCCCTGTCCACCTGCTGTATTTCGCAAAGTGTTTTCGAGATGGACTTCGCCTGATTAGCTGATCAGCGTAAACTGCCAGTGACTGCTTGGTGGACTATAAACAGACTGCTGTCAAGTACAGGCGTTTGCTGTAGCGCGTTGGTGCCATTTTTTCTTTAAAAAAGCAAATAAATTCTAACAAGTTTGGGAGAGGTAACTGATCTAAATTCTTGGAACGCACTATACGTCATGCGTGTCGATGAAGCCTTAGCCAATCAGGACAAAGTGCATCGTCACAGAGATGGTTCCCGCCCCTGGAGAAAACTCCAGTGTCGGGTTGTAGTATGTTTGGTGTGTTTTTGATGATATTTTCTCTTTTTTCGATTTGATTCCATCTGCTTCTTTTTTAATTAAAACAAAGTGAGTTTGTTTTAATGTACTGTAAATAGATCAGGACTGAAAATATCTTCTAAATGACCCGTTTCTTTATGAAAACACTGAGTCTTAAGTTGTGTTAAAAGAAAATTCTTTAATAATTTAATAATATAGTTCTAAAACAATTCTTATTCTAAGTCCTCGTGACACATCAGTTCAGTCCATTGTTGTTGTTTTTGTAATAAAAATACACTCAACATCACTCATCACAGAGGCTTAACAAGGAAACAACAGCAGATTCATTCACTGTTAAACAACATAAATAAATACTCGTTTCAGAAAGACATTAGACAGTTGCTGGATCTTTGTTGGTTGAAACGTCGTTGTCAGGCAACAAGTTAGCCAGCTGCTGCTTCTGCAGGGCAACTTTCTCCTTCGCTCTGAACACACACAAAAAAAACAACATTTTGTACATAAAGTACAAAATCTGTATCTAAAATGTATATGTATCACTGAAAAGAATATGACTGCATCCTCAAAATAATTACATTATAGTATATATAATTACAAGTACATACACTCTCACTGGCCACTAAAATACAACAGCTTAGCCATGAATTCTGCGTTTATGAAGCTTATACATTTTCAGTTTTTGTTGGCACTGTCAGACAGATGATCATTCTACTTCTTTATGTTTATTAGAGTGGTTGTGTTGCACTGGAACACATTATACTAAAAGGTGTAATATTTTGTCAACCCTAATAAGGGGCTTTTCAGATGACTGTGTGTATTCATTCTAATTTTATTGTTATAAAAATCATTTTTTAGATTTTATTTCTATTTCCATCTTTATAGATACCAATAGATGCAACCAAAATATCAATTGTACTTCAAGTCAAAATCTAATCTAATCTTTCTGACACTGAAACTGAAAACTTATAAGCTTTGTAAAAGTAGAAGTCATGGCTGAGCTGTTGCATTGAATTGCACTGCATCAGATGGTACAGGTGTATCTAATAAAGTGAGCAGCGAGTGAACATACAGTTCATACAAAGAGCTTTATTATTTCTTTTCTTGCTGCATGGATTCAGTGGGGGACACTTACCTGTCGGGGAACTCAATGTCGTCGATGGTGTCAGGCAGCGGCACGCCTCTGGTCTCAGGGAGCAGCAGCACCAAACCACCGGCCAGGAAAGCCAGAGACCCTGCACAACACAGTACAACATATATTATTAACTTACATATTTTAGACGAATGTTCTCACTCCATAATAATATAAAACCTACCAAAGATGATGAGTGGCAGCTCCAGCCAGATGACGGCCAGTCTGTAGAGCAGGAATGGAGCTACGATGCCTCCAACGTCACACAGAGTTGAGCAAACTGACACTCCCAGGTTCCTACAGACAGAACGACTGGTTAGTTTCTACGTACTGTATAAACAACTGAATATATTCTTTATATCAAGGTGAGAATATGCACATTGCACACAGTCCACATACTTCTCTAACCACTGCGAGAAGAGATGCATTTTTTACTGTGAAGAAACTAAAAGTCAACAGCTACTCTAGTGGCTTAATGGGGATGAACAAAAATGTTGTTGTCATGTTGCTGCCTACATTTAAATAATTTAACCTTTGTTTGTTTAGTCTCATAACTTTCATCAGTCAAAGCTACACTTTCTCAGCAATGTTAGTTACTATGCTTATGTGCCTAGAGTTAGCATGTTAATGTACTTTCAACAGACCTGCAGAATCAGTAACATCCTTTCTTCTTAAAATGCATTTTATCAGATTTTATTGATGTAGTTTTAATTTCCTGGCTCCACTTTGTTTTATGTCATTGTTTGTTTCTTTCTTACATGTGTTTTGTTTATTTTGTTGTTTTAATTCATATTAAAGGCAATTTATTGAAATTTTAAAACTATTTTTAAAGGATAACTCTGTTATTTTGGATTTAAACCTGAGTCTTAGAACTCAGATAGTTATATATTTGTGGGCTGTGCTGACAAAATAGTAAGATTTTACCTGACAAACGTTGGGTAGAGCTCAGTGTTCACAAACACCACCATCTCAAAGGCCATGGTGATACCCAGCCGCCCGATGCAGGCCACCACCGTCTTAAACCAGAACATACCTGCAAAAGAAAAATAAAATTTAAAATCAAAACAACTTTAATTTAATGAATGTCATAATCCAATGACATTTGAATGGGTTATCACTTCTCTCACTCTCAGGGATGAAGGCTGTGATGAAGCAGGAGGCTCCAGCGACGATGTTGGCGGTGGCGAAAGGAAGACGCCGGCCGATGCGTTCAATGGTGAAGAGGATGAGAAAGGCGGCGGGGAACTCCAACAGGCCAGCGATGAGGAAGTCGACGTAGACGTTTCCTCCCAGAATCCCCAGCCTCATGATCAAACCCTGATAGACCACAGCACTGGTGAACCTGGGGGAGGAAGAGGAGGTGGATTTTATTTCCTTTGTTAGAGGATAGAAATTGTTTCTGCACCAAAAACTACTTTGTCTGAGTGAAACCTCACCAGTTGTAGCTGAGGATGAAAGTGTGTTTTCTCATTTTTGGAGTTCTGATCAGGTCCATGAAGGAGGCAGTGGTGGAGTCAGCATTATCGTCTCTCAGAGTCTAAAGGATCAAATATAAAAAACTGTTTCAGTGTACATTTTCCAGATTTATTTAGTCCTGCTTTTTGGCAGGATTAAATTAAATGTATTTTACAATTTTGCTTTGATAAATGCAATATATTTAAGTATATGTAGTTACAAATACAAAACAACATCGAGGTGAGAGAAAGGTAAGTTGCAATAAATAAGTAAATAGAAAAAATGCATTGAATCAGCAACAGATGCACAGATTTTTAGTACTGCAGCAGCAGTTACCTCAATGTTTTTGGACAGAGTCATCTTGTTTTCTTTGGCCATGTCCTCTGTGATCTTTACAGCTTTGGACTTTTTGTTCTGAGAGAGGAGCCATCTTGGCGATTCAGGGATGAACCTGCACCAGTACAACACTTTAATGAATGAATGGACTTCAAGGAATCATGGAGTAATTTCAAGACTGAGTAAAAAACAGAATAAAAGAAACTGGAAGGCAGTGTCTCACCAGTAGTAGGACAGGAAGACAATGTAGGGGATGGTGATGACAACCTGCAGCCAGCGCCAGTCTGTGATGAAGTAGGCGAGCAGAGGGAGGAGGAGGATGCCGACGCTGAAGAACATCTGGTAAATGACTCCCACCGTACGTCTGAACTCCACTCCCACGATCTCTGTGACTGAGAGAAAAGAAGAAGGAGGAAGGTTTCACATATTACATTATGTTTTGTTAGGAGGTTCTTGAAATACGCTGTAAAGTTATGTGTTGTTCTTACTCAGCACATATCCGGCCACCCAGCCTCCTTTCACTCCAAACCCGTAAAGCGTTCTGAAAACCAGTAAAGACACATAGTCCGGAGCCACGGCCACCAGGATCCCAGCGATTCCGTTCAACAGGTTGGACATCAGGAAGCTCATTTTCCTGCCGAACCTGGAGGCAGAGACACGAACGAAGGCAGACAGCGACATCAGTCATTGGTCAGTTTAATTAAACAATAGGTCTTAGGTCTTATAGCAGCAATGTCTCAAGGTTACCTGTCTGCCAGGTAGCCGATAGCGATGCTCCCAACCAGGAAACCCACGTTGAGAGTGGCCTGGTACATGTCCACCAGCCATCCGTCTGCACACACCAGGTCAAACTGGGACAATAAACACACATTAGGTCAGTGATAATATTAATTCACTGCTTTGTTTTGCCTGAAACGCTTTAAACAAGAGTAAGAAGTTTCAAAATTCCCTTACATATATCTTAGTCATCTCTTTCTTTCTTAGAGTTCTATGAGAAATTAATACTATTAATACCACAAAAATGCTACAGTCATACAAATTCTGTACATATTGGTTTCAAATGTCAAATTATCCTTTAGTGGCATTGCACTTTATTGTGACCTCAGGAGGTTTCTCTTGTCCTAAAATAGTTTTATTTGCTTCACCTCTTTACTCACCTCAGTAACAAAGGACTGTCTTCCCTCGTAGTCATACTCCCAGCCGTCTTTGCAGGCAGTTATTGGGGTTTTGTTGAATTTTAGTTCCTGTGCATCACAGGTGAACGTCGTGCTGTTCCAGTCCACCTCATACTGCTCACAGGTGCTCGGCAGCAGCACTCCAGAGCTGTTGACCAGAGGCACAGTCAGCCTGCGACTCTCCGCCAGGCTCCAGCCGCACGCCTCCCTCTGCTGCACCACCCCGGAGTCCCGACACCAGTGATCCGGGGTGAAACCCTGGAAGACGATGCCGACGTACACGCCGGCCCAGGGCATGGACACCATGCACAGCAGGGCGAAGATTCGTTTCTGACACCGACCGAACTTCCCAGCTTCTTCCAAGATGTCGTCAAACGTGGTCATGGTCGCAGAGATTTCTTTTCTCTACACACCTGCAAAAACTCTGACCAGTTTCTATCACAGTGTCAAAGCGTCTGCAGCCTTGCCAGTGTGAAGAGTTGGTTGAGCCTCCCTCTGGTCTTTTGGGTTTTTAACTGGACAAGTAAGAGGCAAAGGTCCACAGACAGACGTCGTTGCACTAATTGCAGAGCAGTGGAGCATTAAAACATGTTTGCTATCACTTTTTCAGACGTCAGACTGTGTGTCATTTGAATCTGGCAGAAAGGGGTTTATTAATGTGACATGGACACATGGACATGCTCGTGCAACCCGTCTCTCCATCCCAATCACACAGTCAGGAATGCTGTCAATCAGTTAACATTTAAATGTAGTTTTTAGAAATCTGTCAGACTGATTTATCAAGTTAACTGCTCAGAGAGGGTGGGAGTTGGTTGGCAGCTGGTTGCACGTGACAGAGCTGTCTTTAAGTCTGTGGGGCAAGTCCAAGTCAAGTTTCAAGTCATTCCAGATGAGTCCAGAGTAAATGTCAGATCCTTCACAACAAACCAAGGAAAGTCCTTCTAGAGGAGTCTAGGTCAAGTCTCATGTCCTTCAGAACAACTCCAAGTCAAATTTAGGTTGATTAAAGATGACTCTCCGCAAAGTCTCAAGTAATTCAAGACAAAACAAGTCAAGTCACATCTGAGACAGGTCAAGTCTCAAGTACTTCTAAATGAGTCTAGGTCAAGTCTTAAGTCCTTTGAGACGTGTCAAATTTAGATTGATTTGAGATGACTCTCAGCAAAGTCTCAAGTAATTCAAGACAAAACAAGTCAAGTCAAATCTGAGACGAATCAAGTCTCAAGTGAAGTCCAAGGTCAAATCTCAGGTTTTTCCAGCTTCTTATTAGTAACAGAACATGTGATTAAACCACAGCAGTAATAAACAGCAGATCTCTTATTTATTCAAATAATGCAATATTTTTTACATCAACTTTTTTTTAAATAGGAAAAACAAGCAAAGAGCTGAAAAACATATCAGACAACATAACTTACACCAACTAAAACATAATAACGATCTCCCATAGTACCAAATCATCGCAGAAAATTAATTTCTTGTGCTTTTTTAGTCACTGTTATCTTCTAGCTTGTTTATCAGTTTCTGAATTTAACTCTTAATCTGGCTAGTTTCACATTACCCAGAACAGTGACAACAAAAAGCACAAGAACATCCATTCATGTCTTTATGGGTAAGAGAAGGTTCAGTACAGTACCATGCAGAGGAGCCACACAAACTTTGGTGCTAAATACAGCAGAAACAGACTTAATGCAATGATGGAAAAGGACTTCACATACTAAACGGTACCATCTGCTTCTCTGTAACGAGGAGCGCTACCACTTCTCCTCAGGAGAGATGAGTGCCAAACACAAGTAGATGGTTTTTACTCCAGTTCAAACCTCCTTCTGATCAGGGTCAAGATCGTGAAGTAAAAAAAATTGAATTTTCAAAAACTTCACATGCTGAATAAATGAAAACATTTAAAATAGAAATGTAAAGTCTGCAAGCAACCGTCTCAATTTCAATCAACTTTTGCTGGATCATATTTAAGTCGTGGATTCCCTTTCATTGCAGTTATTTTACTGTTCTTCTTTCTGTTCTTTTAGGTAAAACACCTCATAAATCCAGATCAGTAGCTTAATGATATGGTTATTCTACTAAGATCTTTAATAATTTACAGATAAAATGTTCTGTGAGATTTCAGATCAAGATGTAAACAAAGCTTGCTCCTTGTGGAGTCAAAAAATGCCACCATTTTAGTTTGTGATCTCTGATAATAAAACCTGTAGCAGAGGGACCAGAATATGATGATGTCTTACATTTATTTGTGTTAAATTTCACTTTTATGGCACAACCCAAACTCGTCCATATAAAATACTGTGTCTGATGTAAATTCCAGTTTTAGATACTTTTTTGTTTTTTGTCTGTGTTTTAGACAAGTGGCATCTTACAAAAACTTATTTAACAAATTTGTGTACAAAGCTTTAGAAATACCCTGAATGGTGAACCTTCTTTGTTGATTGGTAAAGAGATTTTAGCAACGACATCACGTTTAATAACTTTAGTTTCTGTGGCTTGAATACTGAGAAAAGTGACTTTACCGTCACTGCCCTTCGTACTGTAGAACATGTTATCATTATATAATAAACGTACAGAGTCTGTGTAAGTGCACAACTTATTGTAATGGTAAATGTCTGTCTACTGTTCAACGGATCGTCTCCCCCAGGTTGTACATTCACCATGAGTTTGAGTTATGTTTAAATGGTTTAATCAGTCTGTGGATTGTTGGCCAGGTGACAACACTACCTGTAATGAGATACCTTGAAATGTCTCATTCATCAGAAGAGCTGCAGTTTTATCAGGCAGAACAAATAGAAGAATTCACCAAAAGAGATAATTATTTTCATTAACAAATAATCTGTTGGTCACCTCTTTCCTCGATTGATGGATAATTTACAAAACTTCAAAACTAATGAAAAATGCCTAAATGTGATAATTGTCATTGCATCAATCAATTGCAATGAAATCGAATTTATAATGATAAAAACCATCACATCCTCACATTTAAGAAGCTGAACCTGGAGATTTTTTGGTATTTTTGCTGCTAAATTACAATTAACAGATTATCAAAACTGTCAAGTAATCAGTTAATCAATTAAAGTCCATTTACTGTTTTATCAGTTCTATCTGCAGTTTGATTTGCTCTATACCAACGCCTCTAAATATTTTACCAAAACTACACCGGGGTGAAAGGGTGAGATATTTCTGTGTTTTCTAACTGTGAAGACACCACCTTTAAAACAGCAGCTTTGGTGGGGATGGATGAAAACAACATGTGAGTGGGACAGCATCCGAATACTGTGTGCTTATACTGTTTTGTGGAAACACTGGAGTCAGTTTGATTTTATATTTACAAAGAAACGAAACCAGACTGGGTCTGTCATCACTGACATCCTCTGTGACAACACTGATTTGATTATGGAGCAGAAAACATGTTAAATATAAGTTGGCTTCCTGCATTCTTGATATATTAATGCTTCATTTCTTTCTCTTAATTTATCGTCAACATGCATTGGGCTAAAAAGGGCTGTTTTCGGCACAAACAAAACTTGGCTTTACCGAGTTAAAATCTCACTTTTGACACAGCAACATCCTCCGTCACAGACCTGAAAACTGTACGAGAGCGAGCAAGCGGAAATAAATTCCCAAACTTCCAATACATTAGTGCCAGTGGCAGCTGAAGAAATATGGCTTTAGCGGGAGGAAGGGATTCAAAACCAACACAACCTAAACTAACAACTCGAGTTTCACTTTCAACCTCCGTCATCTCCGTCGACCGTCCATTCACACTTTAAGGCCACCGCTATTTTCCGCACAGGACAGAAACACATACAGATAATCAGCTCAGACAACCATTTAAATAATCATAAAAACAAATGTGTGAGCAATTCACCGGTGAAGACAACAAACAAACAAACCAAAACGTCCATATTATAGAACATTATCGTCTATGTACAATGTCTCTGATCAAAACAAGACAAATCAATCTGTCGCCGGACATGATTCGCTGATGAAAATGCAAAGTAAATTCATCATCGGGAAGGCATCGTGCTTTCTTTTCGAGGGGAAAGAAAGAGAAAAAAATATTTATCTGCTATTATAGCAACTGTAAACAGCAAGAAAAGACAAATGGGCGTCTTCATTCCCTTTAGAAACGACACAAGCCGACACCTTCACTGCCTACATCCCGGGAACTGAAACCAGTTTCCTCTTATTTTCTTTGATAGCTTTGTGTTTTTTTGCCCCAAAAATCTGCTAAATTGCTTATTAACTTTATATTTCACCACAGTTTTCTAATTCAGCCCTGATGGGCCGGTGGACGTTAGAGACCAAACCATAAATTAATCCTAAAAGCCCCAGTCTGCAATGAAACACATCATTTTCAGTTAATCAATGCTACGATAAAGTGCTAAAGCAATGGCACAGCTTCATTTGAAAACACTAGAAGAAAAGATAAATATAATTTTCATTGACGTTTTCACTGACATGCCTCATTGCAGAGTCAATACCTTCAGAAAGATGTTTTTTTTGTGCCTCTGGGGTTAATTTATAAAGTCTGAACTGGCCTGTCGGGTGTTTATTAGATAAATGTGATGAGACTGACGCGGCTGAAGTGAAGCAAATTATTTCAAATCAGAATTATATAAAGAAAATATGAGAAAATAGGGTGCAGGTCCGAATGGCCTGAAGAACACTTTAAATAATCAGCTATCAATAAATAACCATGTGCTAACATCGACAGTCTGTAGACAGTGGACTGGAGAGAGTCTGAGTAAAGGTGCAGTCCAACCAAAAAAAAAAAAAAAAAAAATCCCAAAAACAGAGGAAAAGTTTCTGCTTCCAATATGTTGTTGGTATTTCACTGTTGTTGTTGCTATTATGGAGACATTCACTGAGAGAGAAGAGTTCAGATAGGATGGGAGATGTGTGGGAAGCGGGAGGGAGGAAGTGACATCACACCCTGAGGAGGTCCTCGTCACTGTCGTCCTCGTCCCGTTTCCTGTTGGCTGCCGTGTTGTTACCGTGATTAAGGCCCGAGGAGCGAGGTTTGCTGCTCTTCCTCTTCCGGTCCGAGTCGTCGAGGAGGCCGACCAGGTCCTCGTCGCTCTCCTCCTGGAATTAAAAACGTGTTTAGATAAATGTTTTGAATCTTGAGCTGCAACGCGGTAACACCTGGCGACACTCACCTGTAGGAAGGCGCTGCGATGAGCCGTCGAGTGCCTCGACAGCCCGGACGATTTGACCACCTTCACCCCGGGGACGCTCAGCACCTCGTCCTCGCTGTCGTCGTCGTCCTGCTCGTCCAGCGTGAACGAACGCAGGCCATCCGTGTTCACTGGCTTGGTCGTGATGTGGCCGTTGCCGTGGTTACTCCTGCCCCGGTGGGAGGAGGAGGAGGAGGAGGAGGACGTGGGAGGGGCTTCTAGCTCCTCCATCAACCACTCCATCTCCTCCTCGCCACCGTCTTCGTCCATGTTGACCTGAGGATTTGAAGGCGAAGTTAGTGCAAACGCAGAATCGAGCAGAGCGAGTGGAAGAGGATGAAACACCAGTGTTTTCTTTAAAGGTAGCGGTGAGGACGCTATCGGCTCATCTTGGCTCTCAGAGAGGAAATACTCCTCAACCTACCTTGGAGTATTTATAGGAGACTTGGTTTCCTCTCCTGCAGCAGCCAGCGACCTTCTGGATCACCAGCTCCCTGGACAGAGAGAAAAAACATTAAAAAAAAACAATAAAATCAGGCATTTATAAAGATTCTACAGAAGCTGCTTGTGGCCTCACCTCCTCTCTCTCTTGTGGAGCAGGAGTCCCAGCAGACAGACGGACACACCCACCAACAGGAGGCTCAGCACCACCCCCAGCGCCTGGCTCCGCCTGGAGAGAGCTGGAGCGTCGCTGCCATCGAACGACTGCGCGTCGACAGTCCTGCAGGGAGATTTTAGCAGGAAGCCTTACACGTGTTCTTGAATCTTTTTGAATTCCAGATGTTTAACGTCAGATGTTTACTCACGTCAGACCGCACACAGCGTTTGTGTGCCACACAAACAGATACTGGCACCCGTCTGTCTCCAGCATGAACTCGGGGATGCCGATGCCTGCCGACGGGTTACAGTGGAACATGATGGTGGACGACACCATATTGGTTTTCTCCCGGCCGCACTTGGACTCCGAGGGCACCATCACGTCCAGGTTTCCTCCTGATGGAAGAGCAGAGAGGTTGTTGACGTGAAGGTGTTCAGCACTGGTGCGGAGAAACACTTTTATCTGACTCACTCTACCTTTGATGTAGTACTTGGCTTTGCTGGAGGAGCCAATCTTGCGTCTGTAGGATGCGTTGAGCTTCACCTGGCAGATGTTGGCGCCGAGACAGCTGGGCAGGGAGTTGTTGGTGATGCCGGACAGCTGGATGTGGTAGATGTAGCGGTCGCCGTTGGGACGGATGTCTCCAGATGCCTGATGGTGGCTGAGAGGAGGAGGAGGGTAAAGGAGGAGGTGTTTTAAGCACTGGGAGGAGGATTAAGACACAGGTGGAACAGGTGGAGCATGCGGTTGTGTTACCTGAAGTAGAGCTCTCCCAGGCTGAGGCTGGCTCCGGTGTCAGGGACCTTTATCGTCCCGTTCACCATCTCCACCTCGCGCTGCTTCACCGCGCATGCAGACCGAGTCTCCCAACCAATCACAAACTCACACGATGCCTCGTCGACTCTTCACACACAGACACAAACAGACAGATGTGAGATGCACATTTCAGAGATCGATTTAAGATTTCTAGGACAAATTTAATTTAACTCGTGGAGCTGAAAAACACTGTGCAGTGTTTACGCAGACAATCTGATTGATTCATTGCTGTGAATAAACATCAAGTCTGCTGAGAAATAAATGTTTCTCAAAGAGAGAGAGAGAGTTTAACCAGAGAAAGTTTAACTTCAAAAACAAACACTCTGTTCTGCCATTAACTAACAGACAGTGAAGCAATGAGTAAATGAATGTTATTGTAGAATGATGTACAGTAGTTAAGATGCCATAACCAAAGATGGAAGTGATGCAGATTTAACATGATAACATGTGAGAAAGTTTTATTCTGCATGTCCATGTTTTAAATTTGTGTGTTACCTGATGAGTGCTGGGTGCCCGACAGTGGAGCCACAGCTCAGCTCAAACACCGTCTTCGCCTTCACGCCATTACCACAGACGTCATCTCCCGCTGAATAACTGACGTGGATCTTTCCATCTGTAGAGAGAAGAGCGAGGTTTGAGACACGGACTCATGAACGGCTGTGAGAGCCGCTTGTAGCAGAAAACACAAACTACAGAAGATTCTCTAAGTTTCATATTTTGTTCAGTAATCTGTCTGAGGACCTGAAAGGAAAGTGTTTAAATCTTTAATCATTTAATCTTCAATAACTCTGCTTTATTTTTATTTTTTTATTTTTGCTTTTATAGTTTTAAAATTCTATTTTACTGTTTTAAATGTTCAGCATTTGTTTTGTCTTTTATAATTTGTTCTGTCTTATTAACGGTTTATCGGTCAACTGTGAAGCACTTTGAACTGCACTAATCTAAAGCTTTTGTTAAATTCTAATAAGGAAATGATTAAAATGGATATGAACTTCAGACTGACTTTAACATATAAATTATTGGCCCTTTAAATGTCTTATTGAGCGTCAAGCTCAGTGAAGTGAATTCGACTCAATCACCCACCGCTGTAGCTCATTTTCTGGGTGTAAACTTGGCCCAGGGTCTGAGTCTGTCCTGCTGCCGAGCGTCGACACACGGTCGCTCCTTCTGGACAATCTGTCAATCCTCCATGGATCCCCTGACACAGGTTGATGAAATATCTGAGGACAAACAAATGAATAAATAAATCAGGAACATGTGATATATTTGAATAAACTCAGGATGCAGGAAATGAAGGCTCAAGTGCTTCAGGTGGCCTTGCAGTATATTTCTAACTCACAATGTTTTCACCTTCAGCATGTGACTTGTGCTTTGCTTTTAGCTGCGCTCACTCTTTTACTGGTATCTGTTCTATTGTGGAACAGGAAAGGTTTTTATTGCTGAAATATTCTCTGCATTTAATTCATTTTACGGCATATTTTATATTCTGATGCATTGGAAAGGTCATGTCAAATGTAATTACAAACATGAGTAAAACCCTCAGGAGCCGATCCACGACTAAACCCAGACTTACGAGTCTCCTTTGTGGCTGAACTTCCACGGCTCAGTGAGGGAGGACAGTGTTCGAAGGTCGAACGTCTGATGCTGGCTGACCAGCTTACACTCCATCTTCCTCGGCGGACAGACGGCGTTGGTCTTCCACTGGAAAGTGGCCGAACAACCCGCCGTCTCTGAGAGCAGCTGTGGGGAGCCGTGGCCCGCAGACTGGTCGCAGGTGAAGAGTATGGAGGACTGACGTTTACCAGAGGCTGGAGGACAGAGAGAAAAAGCAAAGACAGCAATAATTAGGTAACGACAAAATTTATAAAAAATATCAAAACGTGTGAGGATATAAATATGAAAAGAAACTTTTAAAAATATGGACAGGAAAAGAAATTAAATTGCAATTAAGGGCAGAATTGTGGATGAGAGGAAGACTGCAACATAAGGATATGTACAGTATTTACAGTGAGTTCACAGACGTGTAACTGGCTTTAAATGATATTTCAAATTAAGAACAGATGTGTAACTGGTAGTGGAGAAGGAGAGAGAGAGAAGTAACAGGGGAGGTAATAAAATGCAACACGACAAAGCATATTAAACTACAGTCCTACTAGTGGAAGTACCCCAAATAAAATTAAATAAATTACCCTAAATTTCCAGTTAATTCTCCTAAATTCCTAAAAAGTTTCCAACTTGTTGTATTTCCAAATTCCCCAGTTTCTGCCCCCTTTCCAATCCTCACAGTAACAGTTCACCTTTTACTTCCCTGCCTTGTATTCTCTGATACAGCAGGTAAAGGTCAAACGACTTATCACAGCTTTTTAGATTCATGTCTGCGTTTTTACCCACGTGTCCCTGAATGCACCACCACCAAACTGCCCTTGCTCTTTACTCCATTTCCACATTAATGGAGTTTAAAACTCGACAAAAAACAAACCTGAGCCTTTTTTTCTAGCCTACTTTATTTTATTTTCTTGTTTATTTTTATTCCTAGTCTTCACACCTCTTCTCTTCTCTTTCTTTTCATCTTTCCTGCTAAAAAAAACTCCACCTGCATTGCAGAAGCCCCACTTCCTGTCTGTGTCATAGTTGGCGGTGGTGGCACACCACTTCCTGCCGTCTGTCATTCCCTCATTGGTGCACTGTGTGTACGACTTCTTCAGGTGAACGAAGGGGAACACACACACTTCACCCACATTTGTCACTAGAACACACAAACACACAAACTACTTGTTCATTTCCATAATGTCAGAGTTAATTACGCTGCTTTTTGGTTCCCAACAGAAACTGTTAGTTGAGTTTAGTCTCAACATGTTCTCATTTAAAATCATAATTATTCCAATATTTTTCATTATTCCTCTTATCATTCATATATGAAAAGTAGTTCATGTATGGAATATCTTGTGAATAAGCTGCATTTTTTTGGGTTTTATCTTAAAGATAAGTTGATCTAATAATTTTAAATTTACTTTAAAGAACTTAAAAATCCATGTTTTTGTCATTTTATCAACTTCAATTATTTAAATAAAAAGGGCAGGGCTCTGCTGTTGAACAAAACTATCTTTTAAATGTCATTTTTACTTCAATTATTACATGATCCTTGTTGTATTAAGGTGTTCCGACGCGTCCTATTTAATTTTTAGTGAAGTAATTTTGGATTTCAGGATTTTATTTTTAGCTTTATATCATACGTCTTGTGTTTTGTCTTTTAACATCCTGGAATAAATGTTTTCACCTTAAAATGTCACCACTTAGAGATGGTGAGTCTTTGTAAACTCACCTGGTGGGCAGGGATCTCCTCCACCGTACTGCATCAGCACGGCCTGCTCTTCGTGTTTGAAGTCCATCGTCGTGGCCCTGCTGATGCCGAATGATGAAGCCAACTTGTCGAGCCAGAACCGGACACCTGGCAAACGCTCTGCTTACAGGCCGGATCTGCCCACCGAGCTGCAGGCGTTGATGTGGTAGAGCTGGAGGTACTTGAACCTGACACTGAAGACTTAACTTAACTGCAGGTGGAAGGCTGCGGTATAACGAGATATTTAATATTTAGCGTTAATGGTGGAGCTCACCTGGACTTCACTGCTGAGGGCCGAGGTCGAAGGTGAACTGGAGCTAAGGGTCAGTGAGGTGGCAGTCACTGGTGTTAGTGGCGTCTGGGCAGGCGATTGGCGTCGCCCACTCCGAACAAATAGACACATTCCTGCAGCCTCAGCATTTGTGGAGAGCCCTGGATTCCAGACATAAAGGTCACTGATTTGTTCAAAGACAAATAAATATCATTATTGTTAGGGGCGTGAAGGTGCCGACAGCCAGCTCAGGCCTCTCTGGCAGGTAAAGATGATGGTGGAGGTGTAGTTCTGCTCAGGTGACCCGCGCACTTGGTGGGCCTGATGGGTGATGGATGCCTCACCCGGTTTCACTGTTGATCTCAGGACGCTTCGGGTGGTCCGTCAATGTCCTTCGAGACAGAAACAAAGAGTTAAGGTTACTCATACATGAAACTGAGGTTACAGTAAATGGTCCTGGAGGTGTAAAGGACCACATCGGTCCAGTGCATCTCACCACTGGGGTCGCTGTCAGGATCCATACAGGCGGCAACTCCCGGTAGGGCTTGGGTGACACCCAGGGATGGGGTTCAGGGCAGACCAGATGTTGATGTAGAAGTCTGGAGATCCCATCACTTTGGTCTACTGCCTCATCTGAGAGAGGACAAGCCCGGAGACATAAGACATCTAGTATCTGTAGTTAAAGCAAACTCAGTCCTAATTCCCCTGTTTTGGGTGTAAATGATCAAAATCTTTGGAATCAAGTACAGTTTGAGCAAAATATATCACTACCAGACTCCATTGACAAAAACACTGATTTTACTGACCAGAACAAGGGAGTTGATGAAACACTGCTGCCTTGTTTGTGTTATTATGTGACTTTCAGGGGTGAAGAAGTGTTCAAAATCCTTTACACAAGCAAAAGTAAAACACAATAACACAAACAAACCAACAGACTGAGGCAGCAGCTTCTGTGTTCTGCTCTGTAGAATTACTGTTTTTGTCAATGGAGTCTGGTAGTGATATATAGTGATGTTTCTGGTTAAACAAAAAGGATTTTACTCTTTCTCTGTACGAGTCCTACTTATGTGAAACCTCAGCTCACTGACCTGTTGCTGTGTAGTATCCATTGACAGGAATCAGAGGAGTCAGGTCTATCAGAGTGGAGCCATTCTGGACTGAACATTTTACCTGGAAGATTAAATAAAATAAAAAAAACAGGAGCAGGCTGCGGGTCAGAACGCACTGAACAATAACGGTTTTCGGCAAAGGAATTCAAACACTTTGTACTTAGTCTTTTATTTACCACACAATAGCTGTGTAATGATTTCCTCCAATATTTGGTCTCTCAATGCAACTGAGTTTTAAGAATTATTTTGGAACAAGTGAGTCAGAGACAATCCCACTTTTCTATTGCACCAAAAATTTAATGCCACATTCCCATCTCCATTGATTATCCTTGAGACGTCTCTAGAAGCTGATTGTAGTCCACCTGCAGACTACAGTCAACCGAAATTCAATTTGTTCTGTGAAATTACCAATTTAATGCTAATTTGTTAAGGAATGCACGACATTTTCAACTTTAATATGTGAAAATAACTTCTTAATTTAAAAGCAGGACTTCTTCTTCACAGTATCCTGTAACTGTAAACTGCAAAAATATCCACAGTAACATTTGTATGACTGTGCACACACACACACACACACACACATGCTGGGATCAGGTTTTGTGTGATACTCACAGGCTGCTCACAGACCAGCGGTGTGTGGAAAAGAAAATGTGCAGGTCTCAGTGTCTGGAGTCAGGACCCGAGTTCTGGAGGGAGCTGAGGCCATGTTAGGTGGCCTACAGAAATATTCATTATTCACATATTATCCAATATTTGTGTTTGTGTTTCTGTGACAAATACATCACAGGTGTTTAAAAATATCGGACAGAATGGTAGTGTCTAGATGTAAATACCAGCGGACCTGAATGATAATAAATGATTTGTCTTCTGGGCAAACTGGTTTTGTTGTTCATGCAGGAGGATTTATTCGCGGGACTGTTATTAAACAGTAACTTCAGGTAGGTGTTCTAATAAACTGCCAGCTGGCGTATATTACATTTAATTTGCTGGATGCTTGTATTCAAAACTAATCACTCAAGGCTGAAGTCAGGTGCATTGTTGCCTCCCACAGAAATGCGTACATCAAAGAATACAGGCATACATCTGATATAAACACTGAAGATTGAAAGTTTAAGTTAAAGAAGACAAAATGACTAACTAAGAGAAACAGAGGAACAGGAGGAGGAGGGCAGGTACCTGCAGATGAACTGGATGATGGTTTTATGTTTGAGGTTGGGGGTTTGCTGTAGGGACTTCCTCCTTCATACGTCAACTCCACCACTGATCCCTTGTCTGAGCTGCTTGTTCACCGACCGCTTCGCTCACCGCTGTGCTGGCGTCTTTAATACAAACAGCTGTAACACAACATGGAGAAATATTAGAAGATTTACAGGATGTTGGGCGTCCAGACCTCTTAGATCGCCTGGGAGAGTTTATTTTCTAGATTTTCAGCATTGCAAAATGTGAAATGTTTCTCTGCATTTGGAAGTGACTCCAGATGTGGATTAAACATTTGTAATCTTCGTAGTCATAATCACAATTCAACCTAATGTGCAGCTTTAACTGAGGTATATTAACTCTCTCTGTGTTTTCCGGTTTACTGTGTATCTACCACACAGTCAATAATTTGAAGTGCTGGTCTCTCATTACGTTTCCTTTGGTGCTGTGTTCCAGTTGACCAAACAGTGAGGTGGCATGTCAGTGCATAAACCATCCAAACCGTGGCCCGAGACAAACAGTAACAGGACAGAGCTGAATGAATTAACTTAATCAATCCACCTCCCACCTGTGTGTTAAAATCTGATTTGTTTCAAGATAAATCCCCATTTTGGTTTCTGCAAAGCTTCTCCTATAAAGAAATAAAGTTGAGATAAAATAAAACTAGAAAAGTGTCTCTTTAGAAACTTTGACAATTTCTTCTAAACCCAGGAGCTGTTGATGAAAGATGTTTGTTCTTGGCGTGATTTTTATCCTACACAATAACATTTTCTCCAGTTGGCGCTTTTCTCAGTTTTGTTCTGGTAAAAATAAATTAAACATCTCTCACAGAGCAACCATCCTTATATCTTTTGAACAAAACGAACACTCACAAACTTTCTTTAAACATCTGCGTCCCATCCTGTTCCATAGAAATGAATGACGAAACAGAATCCAATCATTACACTAACACAAAATAACTACCCTCTGGTTCTGTTTGAAACATAATGTGAGATGTAATAATGTAGTGTTTACTACGCTGAGTCAGTGGCTAAATAATGTGATAAACACCTTGGTCTCTGGGTGGATGAGCATTACCAGTATGAGGGCACTCCAGAGTTATTGACGCTTCCACAGATGTTCATGGAACATCTGTGATCCTAGTGGTAGTAGCAGTGCCTTTTTGCGTCCTTTGTCAGGCGTTCAGAGTCGAACAAATGACCTGGAGGAAAGCGTTAACATGAGACACCTCTGAAGGTCCATTTAACAGAAATAATAACACTTCTTTTTCTGTGCACTGTGATTTCTGAGTGTGTGACCTGTAGCTGGGTTGGTGACTCTTAAGTTGTCATGTTGAGTGCTATTGTTTAGTGGGCAGGCAGCGGCTGTTAACCACAGGAAAGTGTGAACTTTGATCTCAGGGCGGAGATCAGAGTGGGCCAGGAGTCCTGGACGGGGAATAGAAACACACACACACCGATGTTTGTTTCGTTCCTGACAACAACCGAGACGCACAGTTTACTGTCTGTAACCTCACCACTCATGTCTTTTGTCACACTTGGGCGGATGATGCTGCTCCTGTTCTTGGTGGGCGTCCATCAGGACAGGCCTGGCGCTGGTGTACTGCAGCTTCAGAACATTTCCGTCCCAGGACGGACTCCACCTGCCCCAGACTCCGCGTACTTGTCACCGGCCACGCGGGGCGCCGCTGGAGGACACTTCACAGACCTGTTACAAGATGGCGATTTGTGAGCTTTTGACGTGGGCTTCGCATCAGCAGGATGATATAGTTCGCTGCCGCATCACTGACCTTCCTGCTGCCAACGACCTGCAGTGGTATAGAATCGTTTCGTCGTGTCCACCAGGGGCTCCTGTCCCAGTTTGAGAGTCCATAGCAGAGTGGAGGTCGTGCAGTGGCCTGACCATCACTGAGGGCCGGAGCAGACAAACACAGACGAAAACTCCAGCGTCATAAGATGTTTGTGTAGATTTCTAAACAGCGAGCAACTGTTTCTCTTCATGTTTTCACGTTGTATTTGGTACAGATCATGTATTTGGAGCTCATACTGCTTTATGAGTTCAGTCCTGATTTATCTTATAACACACTTTAAATGTCTGCAAACATCACCTGAGAAGATAAACATTAATAACTTCACATGAATTCTGCAAAACATTTATTTCATCAGATATAATATCTTCATTCCTGACTGTTCCTGTGTTTCTTTCTCCAGTAGACGGATCCTCAAAAACTTCCCTGTTACATGTCGACAGTCATACGCAGAGGAAAACACAAACACAAATGTAAGAAAAGGAAGATATGTGGCCTCTAGTTATGAAACAGAAAGACAAAGTGCTGGCAAAGCCAAGCCGCAAAAAGTGTATTAGTTTAAATGTACAAAAGGTTACCTGTAATTAACCATCTAATCTTTCTGCGTTATAACAGTACTTTTACTACTTTGTTAATTATTTAATATAAGTATGCAGTGTGAAACAACTGAAGTGGGCACACACAGGAAAAGGTAGGGCACACCTGGATGAAAGTGAGTATAAAAAAGGAGAGAAGAAAGAGGAAGGAAGAAAAGAACAGAGAGGAAGAGGAGGATGATGGATGGAGGAGGATATTTACTTGTAGGAGCAGCTGGTGGTTTTTGACTGGGACACAGGCCAGGCGGTGAGCCAGCTGAACATCATAGGTACAGTCAAGTCTCCTTGATAAACTCCTGGTGTTCCCTGGTGACAACAAAACACACAAGTCAAGGCACAGCCATTTCATACAAACTGAGCGTGACTCAACAACAATAAAACTTTATGTCTCTTCCAGTAAACTCACGGGATGTCTGTCAGGGTGGCAGGAGAAGAAATCTCTGTGGACGTGTGTAAATCTTATGACAGAGTATCTCCCGTCGGTGTAGTTCAGGATGAGCTGGTCTCCCGTAGCTCAGAACCTGGTTTGCCCATTCCTGAATAAAAGACAGAAAAGAGATTAACACAAACACAATGGCACAAATTCAAGATAAGATTTAAAATATCCAGTAATTCAGTACCTGCGATCATGTGTTTCCATCCACCTGACAGGAGGAGACCGACCTGCGCCAGTGTCTTTGCTGGACAACGTCTCTGGAGCCCACTTGAACCGACAGGTAGTGGTCTGTATTCTCGTTCCTGACAGGGTAATCTCTCCCCTTCAGAGAGCTCAGGTCGAACTCGTAGCCAGTCTTGGGGTCACGAACCCGACAGTTGTCACCTGGGAGGGAGGGCCCAGGAGTTTGGACAATGACCAAAGCGGCTTCAGTTTTAATCTTGAAACGTAAATCTGCATCTCTCATCACTTTACCTTGAGTCTTCCTGATGGGACAGGCCTCGACGTCCTCCAGATGAGGCATTACTCGCAACCATCTTCCACGGTCAAACATGGAATAGAAATTAAGACATAATCAAAATAAATGAAAGCCACATTCAGTGATTCCTCTGGTTTGTTGCTCGGGTATAAATAAATATGAGTGTGTATGAAGTAGTAGATTCAAATATTAAGCTTGAGAGAAAATGTAAAGTTAACCTCCTGTGTAAAGAAAACTACAATTATTGTGTGCTGGGCTCTGACCAAAACTCAGAATACCTACACTCAGTACTGTGCCTGAGCATCTATAAGGCTCAGAGAAGCCTTGACTAATGCACTCTCACCCCGGGTTGTAGTCGCACTCTAAAGATGATGCGTGTCGAGTGATAGCGGGGCAGTAGGACCTACGGGTCTCCGTTCTGTTACATGATGCTGATGGAGCCGCCTCTTCCACCTGCGGCGATCGTGGATGTATCCCAGGTTGTAATGTTCCCATCAATCCCACCTGGCGCCCAGAGGACCCGACTGGACAGAAGAGATGATGAAGTACAGTCAGTGATTAATTGTTCAATCCATGAGTAATAATAAATACTGATAATAATTTCTGGATAATGTATTCTGGGATCATCCTTCTAAACGTAAATGTTTTGTTTAAATAAAAATATAACATAAAATAATCCTTCAGTGTGATGTGTTTGCACTTCCAAATGGAGGAGGAAACATGAAGGTGTACTGACCTGGACAGTCCTGGAGAGGAGGCAGAGGAGTTTGCAGGCGTTGATGAAGGTGCGTGATTTGACTATCTGTTTCTATGGCGATCCAGGGCTGTCATTGTTATCCGGATGAATTAGCTCAGGTCGTTACTTGTTACCTTGGGAATCTAAAGAAACAAGGGCATTTACACACATTAGTAGTGAGTTTAAAGAGGAGAGGTGTGAAGACTCACTCCTCTCCTCAGCTTTTCAAATGTGTTTTGTGTCCATACCTGAACTGGCAGTCAACTGGAGCAGGATACAGGCCAGGCCGTGGAGAACTCAAAGAGGCGTGGACCCGTGTGGTTTGGGCAGAGGCTCAGATCTCTCGCACCAGTTTAACGAGCGGGGTGAGGAGTTTGGATCGCCTGCGAGAGTTGATGGTGAAGGTGTCTCGGTCGCTGAAGAGGAGACCTCACGGAACAATGTGAGAACCACTGATCGCTCTCAGTGCTGTCACCTCTGAAAGCTTTGTCTCCCGTGTTACCTGTGGGATCGTCAGGGTCCCTTGTGGGTGGATTGGAGCAGACCGTCGGTGAGTACTGGAGGGTCTTCTCCCACCCCACCCGGAGCTGGAGGGTGACAGTCCTCCAGCTCACAGCCAGCCATGCCTTGTCCACATTCAGCCACATCTGAGCCCAGATATTCACACCTGCAGGGTGGTAAACACACAAGTCTCAAAAACATGACACAACATAAGAGGAACAGGCTACAAGAATAAAAACACAAGGTAGATTCGCCCAAAACTACAAAAACATAAACACGTAGAGTTGTGAATGTGGAGCAATGTATGGTCTTTGCAACTCTGTATTACCAGAGTCCTTCCCATTTGCACGTGTCTTGTATCCGGTCTTTGGGCCAGAAGCTGCAAGTTTAACTCTAATCCAGTGTTGGGATGCGACAACAGCGCAGCTCTAGAGACACAAGGGACAAAACATCATTTGAAATATTCTGGATTAATGTCAGAGGAGATGAGAACATGTGGTGTAGGCGCTCACGTTGTTCTTGGTGGTGCTGATGGTAGCAGGCTGCTCTGGTCTCCCACATGAAGTTGGCAGTGCAGTTCTGGTACATGGCAGGAACCTTGGGCCCATGGACCTGACACAGAACACGATTACGCATCAGACAGGTGTGAAATGTTTTCCAGAGTAAGCAGGCTTCACTGGCCGACATCTGTTCACTCACCACAGTTCCTCTGGAGGCAGACCAGGTGGATGCGTGTGGGTGTAGCTGAGTTTCTGGCCGTGGGACATGCAGACCGAGCCGTGTGACTCCAGCAGCAGTCCCGGCCCTCGTGTCGGCCCTCGGCAGGAGATACATGTTACAACTGATCGACTTCACTTTATGAGAGCCCTAGGGACAGGGCAGGAAAATGATATATTTTACCGGTGCTCATTTAATTACCCTGCTCTGCAATGTGATTGCTGCTGCTGACAGACTATTCATTATATTTCATCTGGCAGACGGACGTGTGATCCTTATTATTGCAACGTTGATAGGCCGACCGAGATGTTGATGTAGTACTTCTTCAGGTTCAAAGGGTGGGACCGTCCATGGCCTGCCAGTTGCTGTTGGTGGAGGCGAGACAGGCACAGAGGAGAGAGAAACATGGGTGAGGAGAGAGGGAGGTGGGATACAATAACATCGACGAGATAGAGGTTTTGATTTAAGATGCTTTGTTGACCAAATATCGCTATACCAGACTCCAGTGACAAAAACAATGATTTTACCGAACAGAACACAGGAGCTGCTGGAATAACCTTGCCTATGTCCGTTAGTTTGTTTGTGTTAGTGTGTGGTACTTTTATTATTTTAAAGTATCTGATTACTTCTTCTACCACTAAGTCACACAATAACACAAACAAACTAACAGATGAAGGCAGTAGTATTCCAGCAGCTCCAGTGTTCTGCTCGGTAAAATTACTGTTTTTGTCAATGGAGTCTGGTAGATATAAGGAGCTATTTGCACTGAAAAGACCCCAGGCTCAAAAATACTGGAGTTATCCTTTAACATATCACAGTACAAGTTGCTGTGCATTACCTGGATAAGTCGTACTGCAGAAGAGTTTTGGGATCTGTCACCAAACACTCGTGAGGCCTTTCAGGACATGCGTAGGATGTGTACCAGCGGAAGTTGTATGTGTAACTGTCCTCAACCTGGATTCATAAATTTACACATCAGTCACGAACAAATACACCAGACAGGATCAAGAACATGAAGAGACACAGTGCAAACAATTAAAGGAAAGAGGAAGGGAGGAGTTTGCCTGGAATTCGGGGTTTCCAGCTCCAGCTTCTGGGTCGCAGAGGAAGGAGATGAGAGTGGATCTGAGGGTGTGTTCTTTGTTGTTGTACTGGGAGCCGTTACTGTAGGTCAGCTGGATCAGGCCGTCGTAGTAAGACAGACGAGAGTTCGCTTCCCCGAGACTCCAAGAACTGAAGAGACCAAAAAGACAAAAAATAAAATGAGCTTTCTGTGTGTTGATACTTGTCTTCTTGTCTGCTCACAGCTCCATCTCACCTCTTCTCCACCTGGCACGCTCCGGCCTTTTCAGGACAGTTAGAGTTGGGAACTTTGACGGGACCGCAAACGTTGATGTAGTAGTCGTAGTTTCCACTGGTCAGGTTGTAGAAGCCGCCATTTTTGGAGAGAGGCGACAAGTCGAAGGAGAAACCTGTGGAGCAGCAGGAGAACAAGTCAACAACTAGATGGCAGCACGAGTCGGCTCCTTTGTGTTGTCCTTTGTTTGTGTGTCGTACCAGCCTGATGGTCCTCCACCTTACAGTTGTCGCCCTGTGTTTTGGAGAGGACGCAGGCGGCGGCGGTGTACCACTCCAGCTCGTACACGCATCCGTCGGACGAGACACCGCGAAGGACGGGAGCGCTCTCGAGATCTCCTGCGAGATGAGGAGAGGTTCAAACGTCAGAGGAAAAAACACAAAGCAGGACAAAAATCAAGAAATAAAATCTCTGTTTGGCCGACCTGGTTTGCACTTGAGGGTCAGGACGGTTCTGATCCTCGTCTTTTTGTGGACGCAGAAATTTCCATCGGTGTACACCAGTCTGATGTCGTTTCCTATCTTCGTCTTCTGCGGAGATGAGAGGAAGCTGCCCAGGCTGATGGCCCCGTGATTCTTATCTGAAGCAGAGACACAGACACCGTCAACAAACTACACTGCTCAGGTTCATTATGAAAGGTTCAGCTCTTTAATGAGGATCAGAGGGACCTGAAACTATCCACAAAAACAAATCTGAAACAGTCTCCTCTTTAGACATCTCCTCATCATTTACATCAGATTTTAAATGCTAAATAAATATTAAAATAATGAAAAGGAAAAGTAACAACAATAACAAAAGTAGAAATCCTCCTCCTTGTGAAGACTCTTACCAACGGCGCAGATGGAGGCGTTCACCGGGCAGCCGGCAGCGCCACCCATCTGGATGACTTTGTGGCAGACGTTCAGGTAGAAACGCGAGTCTGGCTTTGGAGAGTTGGCGTCCACAGCCTCCCAGTTTCCATCTGACCCTGAAGCAGCACAGAGACACAGAGGAGGGTGATTATTCAGCTACAAGTGGAGAAGAGCTGGAGAGAGTCTGACCACTGCTAGAAAAAGATTTTGAAATGTGATAAACCGAGCTGTTAAACTCACCCGGGTATCTCGTTAGGGGTGAGAGGTCGTAGTGTTTGTTGCCGTCTCTGACCCGACACAGCAGATCCTCCTTCTCCTTGACGCAGGCAAATGCCGTCTCCCAGTCAAAGTAATACGTACAGTCCGTCTCCCCCGCGAACACCGGGTTCCCTCGGCCTCCGTTGGCTGAAGAAAGCACAGCAGGAGGATGAGCGAGGTTGAAGTTATAACACAAGTCACCCGTCTGACCATTGCACAAATGATTGAATTAAAAAAAGAGTCGAGGTTGGGGGAGCGGTTTCTTGACAAAGTAAACATGATGAAAAACACAAGATGTTGCACAATAATCAAGCAAACTTAATGAGCAATTTTGTGGAGTGTTGACTAATTATTTCCCTTCTCTGTGCACTTTGGAAGCAGAAGTCAGAAACCTCTTCTCTGATTCTTGTTACGACCACCAGGTGGCGCCAGTGGAGAGATTGTGTTGTTAAAACCATGAAGATGACAAAGAAAGAAACAGAAAATGATAATTGTGTGACAATGATCTCACATGTGTTCTTGTTGCACTCAAAGTTGATGATGGTCATTCTCTGGAAGCCACTGGAGCATTTGTCGCCGTCGGGGTAGATCAGAGTCAAATCTCCGTCTGAGTAACTGCAGAGGAGAGAAACACAGGGAAAGACGGTGACAGAGAGGTAAGAAATCTGCTGCTGAGCTACAGTCTGTTATTTCTTGTGTTATTTTTGTGATAAAGTCATTGAAATGTTGTTGATCTGTGACCTGATAAAACAGAAAATTACCGTAACATCTGCTTCTGATTTCTTCCCGCCACTTTCTTCACGTCTCCGTTCTTCTTCACCTGGCAGGACGATATCACCGGGTCGTCGCCGCATTCGCCGTTGAGGATCTGTCCACACACGTTCAGGTAGTAGACGTAGCTGTCGGCGCCGTCGCTGGGATCAGAGTGTGCATAGTATGGATGATCTGAGGCTGCACAATAACACAAAATAACACGTGGAGAGTTCAGACCGACATATTCATCATTTTTCATTGTTTTTACTCACAAAATGTGGAACTATCACAGCTTTAATCAATCATCTTCGACTTTAAACATTCATATTAACACCAGGAGATACAGGACTTATAGTTACTGACCCGTGACAGACATCATGTCATACACAGAGCACGTGTACGCGGATATTTGTGAGCTGGCAAAAATCAGGAAGGTCAATTTAGTTTAGTCATGAAGTTACTTCCTCTAACTGGGATAAAAAAAGGCAACATGAGCCAATAATTCTTGGAGGTTAAATATGTAATTGTGGATAATACGAGAGATATTTGAGTTTTATTCAAAATAAAAAAAACAATTAGCATTCTTGGCTAGCTGTGTTTTCTACCAATAGAAAGAAGAAACACTTTCTTTTGTGCTTGTGTGTTCTCTCTGTTTGTACCACTGTAAGAACCAGTCTGAGGAATGAGGATGTGTTTGCAAAGTTACATTGGTTTGACTGTGAGTCACTTCCCTGTGTGGTTTTTATTATGGAATAAAAACATGAAGTTAGAGAACGGGCCTGAAGTTCAAACAGCAGGATTCTCCGTATGAAGAGAGACGTAAAATCAGATGTTCACCCCTCCTGAAACTGAGCTGCAGCTGAACCTTTTAGCTGAAAGAACTTAAATATAACGGTGTATTCACTTTGTTTACATCTTGTTGTAAGTTTTGTTGCCACAGGAGAGTGTCAAACCAAATTTCGTTGTAGGTACTACAAAGATAACAAAGCCTCCTCTGGACAAATGCTGCTCTGTAAAGTCATATTTTACATTTTTATTTTTTGTATCGTATTTATTTTTATATTTTTTAGGTTATTTATTCATCGTTGTTAAAAGGGAACCAGATGCGACAAATTTTGATTAATTATACACTGTCTGACGTTTTGAGTTCAAGGTCCTGGCTTTAAAGGAAAAACAAACACTTACAGCTCAAGGTGAGAGGTGTCAAGTCTATGGAGATGTCATGCTGTTCGCTGGTCAGTTTACAGGTGTGGCTCTCCAGGTAATCTCTGTGACAGGCGTATTCAGTCACCCATACCACCTCGTAACGACAGTTCGACTCTGCCGTCATCTTTGGAGTGCTGCCCTAAGAACCAGAAAATCTTAAAGGTTCAGCATCGACACCAGGTTAAAAGAGAACAAGAACAAATTATTTGTTAATGAGCGTAACCTACCGAGTGTCTGCTTGACGGACAGTTGAACGTGATGGTGACGGCAGGATCGTGGTCTTTGCACATTTCTGGACGAGACGAACCGGGACTCAACGCGTACTGTAACCTCAGACTTTAGAGGAGGCAAGAAAAAAGTGAAAACAAGTGAAGTAAATAAAAGATTTCTTCTTCTCAAACAGAACTTTTAATTTGATAACATAAAAAGTTTACTCTCCTGTTCTGACAACAAGAAACAGGAAGTAGGAATTCATGTAGGAGGTACCTGTCGCTGTCCACAAGCTCTAGTGGTCCGGTCGGAGAGCCCATGTTGAAGGAGCCTTGACTGGTGACCACACAAGCTGCAGAGCCCTCTGGGCAGGATTTATCTGGTTGGTCTGAAAGAGGATGAGACAGTTTTCTTCTTCTGTGGTGTTGCTATTGCCCAACTCACCACTAACGATTTCCCAGTTCTTAAAAGCTCTTGTTTTGATAACTAACTCCATTTACTCCACCCTCCCTCGGGTACTCACTGAGACTGAGACTGCGGCAGATGTTGATGTAGAAGTCGACACTGTCGTCGCCGTCGTCCACCAGATAACCATCGCTCACTTTGATCAGAGGGCTGAGGTCGTGCTTCTTCCCGTCCGAGTCGAACACGTAGCAGGGCACCTGGACACGCAGGAGGTCAGATATTACTGACATATTGCCATAATCACTAGATGCTAGTGTGGCTGTTAAAATGTTCTCCATGTTGAGACACATTTTTAATCTGTCAATGTAAGTTAACCTTGTAAGGATACAGTGAGTAATTTCAATACTTCAATTTAGAGAACTAAACAAGTTTTAATTTATTGAAGGCTCAGCAGTGTGGTGGGGGCACTGTGTGTGCTTGGTCTACAACAATGTGTAGGTGGGTGGTAGGTGTCAAAATAATACCCAGAGAAATGCTCATAAATGTGTCAGCTGATTCATTTCACACATTCCTTCAGTTATTCCATGCTAAGCTCACATTAACACGATCACTGTGACAACATGTGACACGTCCTCTGCACTGATAAACACACGCCTTTAACTCAAAAACTCTCTATTTCCATTTAAACACCTCCCTGACTCATTCTGTCTGTCACAGATCACACAATCACCTGAACAGATGCACCGACAGTTTCGTTTTTTCTCACACACACACCCACACATCCCTCTCCTCAGTGAATGAGATGCTCCACCACGTTACCTCTTTGTGCGGCTTGAATTTATCTTTCTTGCAGGCTGTGTAGGTCCTCCACTCGAAGTAATGCACACACTGAGACACGGTGACAAACTCCGGGGTGCCCTGTGGACACACAAACACAGGAACATGAATAAGACACACTGTGGAGCAGGCAGCTCAGCAGAAGACATTAAACATCTGGCCTTGAAGCAACATCTGACTATTTAGGGGAGTTCTGAGGTTTTTATTTGTCCTGGTAAAGTCAAGTTATCAATAAATGTTTAACTTTTACGGCTGAGTGCTACAACCACCACAGTCTGCTGCTGCTGGAGCAGTTGAGGGTTTAATGCTTGCTCAAAGGCCTCTGAAGAGCACTTGCTGAGAAATGGTAGAGTGTTTTTCAGTCCCACTCTTCGTCCACATTAAGTCAAATCAGCAAGTTTTTCTGTCAAAGGACAACTTCTTTTAATCCCAAACGATCACTGACAGGACTAAAATGATCAAAGTTTTAACTATATGCTATATATTAACTAGAACTACTGCTCAGGGCATGCACACTAACCATTCGGCCATCGGGTTGCCCCGACCTTTGACCTTTGACTACCACATTTTAATCAGTTCATCCTTGAGTCCAAGTGAACATTTGTGACAAGTTTGAAGAAATTCCCTCAAGGCGTTTCTGAGATAGCACAAGAACGGGATGGACAGACGACCAAAACATCACACTCAGCATGGAGGGATTAAAAGTTGACCTGTGGATCACTGGTTCCCCTGTATTCTTTGTTTTTGTGCACGTGCACACTCCTGCCAGTGGTTTCACACTAATCCTCTGATCCACAGGTGGTGATAAAGAGCCAACAAAGACAAACAAATGTAATGAGGAAATGCATTTCGCACATTTGTGAAAGTCACAGTGTCAGTGACAGCTTTCTACAGCTTTAGATGAGTTTTTGAAAAGTTTCATTTCTTCACATCAGACTTAATAAACTGAAAATCGTGCGTCAAACATCTTCTGTTGAAGCAGAAAAGTCGACAGGAAGTGACAAGTTAATGTCAACCCACCATTCAGCAAACCCCCGAAACCACAGTGGACTCAAATGAGCAGAAAGAAACGTAAAGCAGGCTACTGTCACTGTCCGACATTGCTTCCACTCACAGATTCACTTCCCTTCACTGCAGCTGACAGAATCCATTAAACATCATTTTAGGTTTTTTTATGCTTGTTTCAGTGAAATTTGAGTCGGATGAAAGTTCAAAAACACTGGGAGGGATTTAATCTTTGTTTCAGTTCCAACACATCAGTTTGCAAAGTCACAACGTGCTGAATACAGGTGGCTGACTGAAAACAGCAAAGCACAATAACATTTCCTCAATATTGCACAACAGTTGTAGTGCATATTCATGGTGATGGTTTATTAATTTACAGCTTTCTAGCACATTCAAAGTGTCAGCTACGACATGTAACAAACTGAAAACATCTGGATCACCTCGTTGATATCTACTCTAAACGTGTCAATTTTGGTTTTTACCTGAAAAAGAAAACTGCTAATTAACTTGGTTTCCACAGGTGAGCAGCAATATCTGTAAAATTCACTGAGACATGCAGCAAAAACTGGATTGTTCTCCAACTAGAGATGCTGTCATCTCACTGTGCCACGAGTCAAAATCTGTGTTTAAAGAACCAATAAAACACAGTAACAGAATTTGGTAAAAGCTATGCCTCCTGTAACAGCTCGCACATTCAGAGAGTTAAATTATTCAGCGTCACAATGTGAGATTTAACAATTACAGAGCTGAAAAAAGACACATTATAAACTTGCTTTTGATTTTTGAAGCTGAAAGAAGTAAAAACGACCTCTGCAGCAAACAAGTGGGGAAGAAAACAGTGGCATGTGCAAGAGCCTGAGCACCCTGCTACATAATCTCCTGCGCCAACTGCTGCTGCTGCTGCTTTGGGGTTTGTGTGGCACAGGAAACTCTGCACAGATAAAAGGAAGACGACTGG
This sequence comes from Lates japonicus, assembly GCA_033238685.1. NCBI lineage: Eukaryota > Metazoa > Chordata > Actinopteri > Centropomidae > Lates > Lates japonicus. The sequence continues at coordinate 6,381,943 of BRZM01000008.1, forward strand.
CTTCTTCTAACTATCAACAAATGTTACGTCTGGATGCACCATCATTCATCTGTTTATAAAATATCTTTACGTGTTGCCTGTGAGTCTTACCATGGTTTTCCCACACTGAAAGCTGATGCTGGTCTGTATATTGTTGTCGCTTCCTGGACATTTTTCTGTGCTGTTGTAATCCAGCACCAGGCCGGAGAGCCTCTGCTGGGACAACTCACCTGCACAAAACACAAGAGAGATAAAACACAGAGTCAGTTACAGACAATTAACAGGTATTTAAAAGGCATTTAGCTTCTTTAATAGACGTAGAATTTCACTTGTGTTTGCATCTGATAAAAATAAGTAAGAAACACGCCCAGGCTCTCGTTCTCAGACAGTCTGGCTTCACCTCCACTGACCCACTGCCCCTGTAAACACACCAGATGAACCTCTGTGCCATGATATCCTGACCCAGGGACAGAGTATTCATTTATCATCAGACAGCAGTGGGAAACCTCCTGCATGAACGAGTGTCTGACTCAGACTCAGGCAGTTATATAAACTCAGAGCTGGTCAAACACTGTGACAGTAACTGGTGTGATGTGTAAATAAGTTGCAGAATTTAAAGTTGTGACGGGATCAAATCTGCTCTGCTGCAACAACAATTAAAACGCTGCTGGAGTATTTGTTTTATTCTTCATGCTACTTGTGTTCTGCAGTATTTTGCAGTAATTACAACTTTTTACCAACCTATACTACGCTCTCTGTTCTTGTACTTAAGTTGCACACATCCTGTTATTTGGATGATGTTTGGTTTAATTCAGCTTTGCAAAGTCGTTTCTTAGTCTGACATTAAAGTTTTCTAGATGCAGAGCTTTTGATTTCCATTTTCACTGTTCCTAAAGTGCATTTTAAATCACTGTCACACAAAAAGCTCATTTGGTTTTATTTTTTTGTGTTGTAAATATAATCTAGCACATTTCCTGGGTTTTAATTCTGATGTTTTGTTTCTCTCTCTGGAGGAAAGTGTTATCTTCACAACTGAAAGGAAGAAAACTGTTATAAATAAAGCTTGGTTTTATATTTAAGGACAGCAGCACTTTCAGTTTTTGTAAATCTTTTACTTTGAGGCAGTTGAAGGGAATCCTGTCTGAGCGTTGGACGTGTGATTATGAGTGTGTGCTCTCTGCTCCCTCTGATACGACAGGATTTTTATCAGGAGGTGACCATAAAGGAATGTTAATGAAAAACAATGTGACCCACTAACACCAAAAACACAACTGCTGCTGGCAGACCGGTCTGTACCTGTATGTTAACACAATGCTCATATAAACCACTGCTTCAAGTTTGGGTTGAGTAATGTTCAGTTACAGTTTAAATCCGTCATGTTTTGTTAGTGTTATGACAGTTTGGGAAAAAAGGAGCAAAGGTTTCACTGAAATTTCTCTGGACATTTTGATTAGATAAAGCTGAAATGTTTACTTTATTTATTGATCTTGATTGATATTGCAAATATTTTGATAACCGATTAATCATCTCAGTAACTTTTCAAGCAAAAATGAACTTACATACTTTCTAGTTTTGAGTCAAATATAAGGATTTGTTGTTGTTTTTATGGCTTGTTTGTTTGTTTTTATCACTTATAATTATAATCCAGATGTGAATGAATTATTAAGATCCTGTTTTTTCAAACTCGAATAAAAGTGCAACAGTATTACCATCAACATGTGTTTAAACTCGCATTAACTGATTTTCTTGAACGCAACACTGACATATAATCACCTGTTAAGTTAATATGTTGAACCTGGCAGCAAACATGTTTCTTATTTACTCATCCAGTAGTTACAGAGCAGCGTTATCATTTATTTAGAGTCGTGTTTCTGGACAGAATATTTCTCCAAATATTTTTTGATTTAAGGAAGCACAAGGAGACAACAGTGTGAGGACATCTGGTTTCTGAGCAGAGCCAACCAACCAGAGAGCATGAATAAAGTCTGAGAGAGGGGGAGGGAGGGAGAGAGGGAGAGTAGAGCATGAGATCTGTGTCAAGCTTTTATGCCTGATGATTTGTTCCTGGGTCATGTGATAAGTCAGCAAGTATGATTAAACTCCAACTCATCTGACCACACTGCCTGTTGTTTCCCATCTCTCTCTCTTCTTTCATTTTCTAAACGTGACCTTCTTCTTGAAAAACAACTAAAATCTGACGAGGAAATGTCCAGAAATGTCCAGTGAGATGGACGTGTTCCCTCTGACCAGCAGCATGAGTCTGCAGTATTCAGTGCAGAGCCTTCACTGAGCCACACAGCTCTTTGTCACCGTCAGAAATCAGAGTCAGATGACTGTCTCTGGCTGAGAGCTACCAAACACCAGTTTGTCACTGGGGGAAGGTCGCGGCCTCACTCTGCGGGACAAGTTGTTGTTGTTGTGCGACCTGGAAATAACTCTGACTGGGAGCCCGTCTCCTTCAGAGGTCACGGGCAAAATCAAAGACGGTGACGTAACAGAAATTGAGAAACAGGCACAGGAAGCCTGAGCCAAAACTTAAGTAATCTTCAGCTAAAACTAAATGTAAAATGCATTGTTTAGTAATTTCTTAAGCAAAATTGCTGGATCCACACTCTCAGATGTGAGGATTTGATGCTTTTCTCTGTTTTTTATCACAGTTAATTTCATATCTTTGGATTTTGGACCAAACAAAACAAGACATTTAAAGAACTCACACTGGACTGCAGGAAACTGTATCAGACGTTTTTTCCTATTTCCTGACACTTTGTAGATAAAACAATGAAATGATTAACCAAGAATATAATCAGCAGATTAATCCATAATGAAAATAATCATTATAATCAGAGTGATTAACTGGGGAGACATTAACAAGAGCAACAAGTGATTTAAATCAGAGCCGATGACTGTAAATCATCTCTGTCTTTATGTTAATTGCTTCTTCTACGAGTCTCTTGTAATCAAACAATCACAAATATGTTAATGAGTGACAGTGGAACCAGCTCCCGACCTAAACAAACCTTTAATTAGTGGCTTTTCTAAACTGTGTCTCTCTCTCCACAGGAGGTCTGCTGCTTTATGCTGCATGTGACCCAGAGTGGAACTAAACCTTGACTGATGTGGGAACAATAAACAGGGCACATTAGCGAGGTTCATTCAGGCAGCGAAGGATGTAAAGAACAAGATGGAGGAGAAGAAAAACATGTGATGATGATGACTCCAACTAACAGTTATTTTCATTTTGATTAATCAACTGATTATTTTCTTGATTAAACCTTCAGTCTATGAAATGACAAGAAAAAAAAAACTGCTCAGACCCTAAAGAGACATCTTCAAAATGTTTGTTTTGACAAAAATATTCAACCTAATATCATTTATATTGTTAGGTTTTTTGTAAGATAGATATAGATATAAGATACGGATAAATAAATTGATACTTGTTCACCATGTTCATTTTTTTAGTTGATTAAGTGATTAAAGCAACTGAGACAATTATCACTAATGAATTTTCTGTTTAGTTAATTGATTAATTGATTCAGCTCTGCTAATTTCCCCCAATTAAATTCAGTTTAAAGTGGTTTACAGGTTGTTTTTCTGCTTCCACTCAGAGGGCATGACAGAGAACGTTTGCTTTAGATTAAGCTTAATCAAATTACGCTGGCGTTATCAGGCAGAGATCAGAGCTGCCTCTGTTCACTGAAGGTGAGCTCTGACTGATCAATAGTGAAGTTTGATGTTAACCACAAATTAACAGGATGATGGTGTTTGACTCATCACTCATAGAGAAGCTCTACAACTGATTTTACATGAAAACAATCAAAAAGAACAGAATCCTGTCTGTAGAGCTGGAGTTGATGTTTCCTGGTGTAAATGACTGAATTACAGTAAGAAGATGAGTTTTCTGGTATCAGAGAATTAAAGGATGATGAGTAGAGAAGCTGAGACAGATGCTGTAGGACAGAGATGTGGATCTTGCTGACACACAGCAGCAGCAGCAGCAGGAGATTCAGCCTCATCAGCACAGAGATCAGATCTGCTAATGTACTGACGAAGCTCTGAGAGACTGATCCACACAGCAGCACTTTCTCTGAGGACCGGAGGTTCTGTGAATGTCTGATACTGCTCTTCACTAATGATCCAAAAATGATACTGACACTACTCATCCTGAGACAAACGGAGAGGATGTAGCTCAGTCACGGTTTAAAGGCTGACGATAAATCCACCCACAGTTTGAACCATGTGCAACAAACCACTTCTATTAATTCATACTTTTCTAAAACTGTAATTGTTTTCTTTATGTGGCCAAAAAGAGAAAGGTTTGAACACTGATCTTCTTCAAAAATGAATCAAATTAATCAAAAATCTAAAAGTAAAAAATGAAAAAAATGAAAAGAAAAATCAATAAATCTAAAGCAGTAAAAGGTGCAGAGGAAATATCTGAAAAATGTATTTTTAAAAAGTTGTCTTAAAACTAATCATTGAAATATTGTACTAAAAACATACTTCAACTGAAAATCTGCATCAGATTTTATATGGTCAACACTATGGAGAGGAAACTATACCTCTGTGGCCACTGACTAAAATGTTCATGACCACAGTCCTGCTGCCACCATTCAGTCAGTTAATTCACAGCTAATTTCACACTTCACACGAACGCTAGACCAAAATGAACGCTGTCCACCTCAACTTATTGACACAGACAGGAAGTAGATTATTTCCTGCAGGGTCTCTACAGAGCCATTCAATGTTCTGATGTTCTGATCAGCTCACATGCACCTCGCTACTTAAAAACAAAAGTAATTAAGATTTTAACAGAGCAGTTTAATGGGCTGGGAGCCACATTAAACTGTCTACAAGCCTGTGAAGGTAAACTCCCTGCACCTGCTCTAAACTCACTGCTCCTGCACAACACTGTCAGACATGAGGCTCCAACAGGTTTTTGTTTTTACTACAAGAAGTCTGTCTCCTGGTGGGGACAAAGGTGACTCTTGCAAAACCACAATTTAAGCAGGAATCTGCAAATTCACACAGGCAGATGCCCTGAGGAGGCTTCAGGAGACGACAAGTGACGTCCAAAGTTCAGTAAAGACAGCAGAGACAGCACCAACAGAGACCTTACACTGCCTGGGTTTATTAGCAAACTTTGCTCAGAAGCTAACGCCAAAACACCTGATGCTGTATGACTTTATTGATCTTGTATGTTGTGTAACTCACACCTTTTAACAAGCGTTTCTCCAGGGCCAGAACCTGGGACTTTTATTCTTGTACTGTACAGATCACACTGAACATACGCATGTAGCCCAGAGTCGGTTATGTCCAGCGACAAATCCAATAAAGTTTATCCAAACAAGATGACAGCGGCAGCAGCATTACGTTCTGTTTAAAGCAGAACCGTACAAAGTAAGAGGAAAACAAGAATAATATGGAGCCACAGATGTAGACAATGTGGTTATGTGGTCTGGATCTTCTGCAGGGAAGTTCAAATTTACATCAAAAGATCATTTTAAGACGACAAGTCTCAGCTGCAACAAGTAAAACCTTTTAAGACCTTTAATTTATTCACATTTACTAAACTGTGTGTGTGTGTGTCAACATCAATGTTGTTAAAACAAGCAGCAGACGGTGGAGCTGCTTCAACTGCATCTCATAATTACTGACCTGACTGACTGAGAGTCTGATCATTCATCGCCATTAATCAGGTGCTGTGACTCCGCCCCCTTCAAACTACACTTTAAACAACAGCTGTCATAGAAGACAATGGGCTTCACAATGTCTGACCTGACGATACATTCACTGACGCCCTTGAAACCACAGCAGCTGCACTTAAACAGTCTCTGAAATCCATGACACAACATTAACTCTTAAAATGTCAACAAGTCCATTATATTACTATAAAAGCTGCATTTGAACAAGCATGCAATATTTTATTCATGCTGAAGAGAACCAGAGAAAATCTTACTCAAACTTTCCAACCACAACAGTTTCTATTTTTATCTTCTTCATCCTGTATCTCTCTCTGACAGGCAGCCATGATGCCACGACACCTGGCCCATAAAAGATGTGGTGTAGTTTAACTTCTGAGCCTCTCGGTGTGAACCTGTACTCACCCACAGACTTTTTAGTGTCAGTGCCGAGGGTCTGGGCGCAGACGGCGGTGCCGGGGCCGCAGGCGGTCGGTGGTGAAGACTCGCAGAGCTTCAGTGTGTAGCTCACTTTGTTATCGCGGTCGACAGCTTTCCATTTATAACTGCAACACAAGAGATAAAAGAGATGGAGGAGAGAAGACAAACTCTTTATGTATTGTTGATTTACAGATTTACTGAGCTGTTGACAAAGGTAACAAAGGTGAGAGAGGAACACCTGTGATTGCTACTACAGTCTAAGGCTGCAGCTAACTATTATTTTTTAATAGGAGCTGCAACAATTAGTCAATCAACTGATGTCTTCATCGACAGAAACACAGGAAACGTTGCACAGACAGGAGGAAGAGTGGATTCAATATTAGCAAATTCATGATGCAAATGTTCCACAGTCAGTCAGGAAAGTGAAACTGAAAAGAGACAGGCTTCTACAACAGGATAATGATCCAAAGTAAACCTCTAAATCCACCATGAACGACTTCTCTGTGGGTGGATCTGAAACATGATGTCTGTGTGAGACAAAAGAGTCAAAAGAAATTCTCAGAAGTTGAAATGATCTGCAGAAAGAGTGGGTGAAAATTCCTAAAACCAAGAACAGAAAGTGTTTACAAGCTGGGATATCTGCCAAAGGGGAGAGGGAAACCAAGTCCTGACTTCACAGGGCCAAAAGTTTTGCACATGTGACAACTACTGTTCATATTTTGTTTTTAACTTCATGAAACAAAAAGTAAAACTGTGCATTAACAGCTGGAGCTTATTCACTGATGTTTGTTTGCAGCAGAGGTTGTAGTATATAAATATTTCAGCTAATATGAATAATACGTCATCAGCAAAAGTCTACTTCCCGTTTGCTCGTTTCTCGTGACCATGTGACCAGCCTGACACTACAGGTTATGTTACCTGATATCATTTCTGCCTTATTGCTGTGTCAATATTTGAACAGCAGCTGCCTAAACAGAGTTCAGTAAAAGGAGGACAACTCTGTTTTTAACCAACAGTTTGCAGAAGGAAAAGTGCTCAGATCTGATAATATAACACAACAGTGTAACAGTCACAGAGGCCTAATAATTTGATTATCATTGCTTATGCATCAACATTTACAGCAGTGCAATATTTCCCTCTGGGATGTAGTGGAGTGAAAGTACCACAAAATGGCAATACTCAAGTCAAGTACAAGTACCTAAAATATGTACTTAAGTACAGTACTTGAGTGAATGTACTTAGTTACTCTTCAAACACACATTACTACTCTCTCTCTCTCGTGTTGCGATTTAACGTTGCTAACAGTTAGCGTTAGCTGTTACATGACATGTAAACGTTTACAGGTAACGTTAGCAGTAAGCTATGCTACACTTTAGTTTGATAAAAGCAGATTTAGCCGTTAATTAACGAGTTTTAGAGCTCATTCAAATACACTGAGGCTGGTTAAAACTTATCAAGCAGCGCGGAGAAACCGTTTTCGTTTATATGTTAGCTAACTAACAGCGTCATTAGCGGTGATTTTAACGTTAAAAAACAGAGTAAACCAAATATAAAAGTTGAAATAAAACGGAAACAAAAGCCGATCGACTGTTTGTGAGTCAAAATAAACAGGAAACCTCCTTATAATGTCGAGGATCGTGTGATACCGGGTGTATGGCAACAAAAAATAAAACACCTGTTAAATTAAGTTAGATTTCGTTGTACATAAAAGGTAAGAGGTGAAACCCTGTAATCATTAACGTGAATTATTGCGTTCGTAGCTGCAGTGTTGGTGCCGGAGGTGTGTTTGTTACCTGCAGAGGTCCTGGTACCACAGGCTGCTGGTGCTGGTGCTGGTGCTGGTGTCCTCCCCCGCTCCGGACCGGACCAGCAAACATCCCAGACAGACCACGAACCAGAGGCCCGGCTTCAGAGGCGCAGAGCGGTTAGATTTATACCGAAACAACATGTTTGCTGCAGCGGGTACAGTCTGTGGAGCCTTAACTAAGACGACATGATACAGCAGAGTCTGTCTGCTCCGGACCAAATCAGTAGGAAGTGACTGCACCACATGACAGGACATCACATGACGGTGGCTGATGCTGCGTTCACGGACTGTGGGAAAACTGAGCCGTAACAGCTACAAAGGCCGGCAGAAAAAAAAAAAAAAAAACAAGATAAAACAAGATAAATATGAAGAGTTCGCGCCCCCATTTATACATAATAAATGAAGGCACTTGGATGAGGTAAACAGTACCAGTGCAGTACAAAGAGTATTGTACAAGAGACAGTTGTTACAGCAAAAACAAGGTCTAAAATAACAAAATAAACACAAAACAAAGAGAGATGTGTGAGCAACTGTCTATATATAATAAATAAGAGGAACTTATGCATGGCAGATAAACCGTAACAATGCAGTTTAAAGGGGTTTTCCAGATCAAGTCCCCTTCTTGGCAGAGCACCAGAAAAACCCTAAAACAGAGTTTTCTGCAGTCTGTCTTACTAGTTTGTCTTGAAGCACCAATTTGGTCAATGATACATGTTTTGTTTGCTGTAATCAAACCTCTGACCATAAAAAGGTCCCTCTCTAATGCTCTTTTAATGGAAGTGATAAGGGACAAAATCCACAGTCCTTGTTCTGTGAAAAACAAACATTATTTTATGAGACTTCATCTGTCCAAACTGGTCAAAGCAAGAAGTGAAGGGAGTTTGAACACTGTAAAGTTGATGTACTCTGGAGACACTCCCTTATATAAGGTATAAACTATAATGGTAACAAGAAACCAACATTAAAAAAAAAAGAGAAACACCTGAATGCAGAATTCATCAACATCCTGCTGCTATAATCACAGATATTCACGACCTATAACGATAGATATGCTGCACTTCTCGTTACATATACATATACAGTACTACTGCCTGCTCACTGGTACCTGAACGCAGCATTCCTTCTGACTCACAGTCAGGCTCTGACTTTAAACCCCGAGTTTTGTCTTACAGAGTAATCCTGTTCTAATCCAGCCTCATTCACCGCTAACCCTTCAAATCCTGTTACTCTAACCTCGACTAGTTACAACATCTACTGGTGGAGTTTATTGAGAGGCGGGAGAAAGCTGCAGAGGTGCCTGACAGTCACAGCTCAGGGCATAAATTCACATTTTTTCACTGAGAGCCTACAGTAGTTTAGGTGTCATATTGCGCCCTCTAGTGGGAATGTGTGCAAAGTTACCAACATAAGAACAGAGAAAAAGTCGTCAGTCTCCACAGAATAAACCAATCACTGATAAGTTGAAAGGTCATAATCAGTGTGAAGTGATTGCACCTGACGCCTGATGGTGACTGAATTATCAGATCTCTGGCTTCAGGTTCACAGCTTCTCTCTCTTTTGTTTTTTTTTTTTTAAATCATGTGGTTTCTGGTTTTCATCTGCATTTCGACAGGTACAGACTGACGCATTCAAACATCACATATCCTGATAAATAATGATCATTATTGACTCTTTCTTTTCGTGTAGTTGGTTGTGCGCCCTTAAATCAATCCCAGGATGCCGCTACTCCTACCACAGGTTGGTGCTGTTTGTTTTCTTTAAATGTTTGCTACAACTTAAAGAATAATTTATGATGAATTCCTTTAATTTCCACAGGTAATGTTACTGTCACTTCTGTGCTTGATGTGCATGTTACAGAATCTCTAACAGGTAGATGTTCAGTGTGTTTTATACCCGACAACATACAGTTGTTTTAATCTAAGCTCGAGTGATCATTATCAGATGTTTCTCTCTTTCAGGTCCTTTAAACAACACCCACAATGCGACAAGTCCTACTCCAGGTTGGTCTTTGGTTTTTAAGACACTTTCAGATTTAATGTTTGAGATTTTATAATTAAATATTTAAATTTCTGTAGGTGTGACTGTTTCTGTCTTCCTTGATCCACCACAGAGAGCCAGTGCAGAAACATTAGAAGGTAAAAAGTGAAATACAAAATAATCAAATAAATGCAAAATAAATAGACTGGGTTTTTATTATCCTACACTTTAACTCTAGAGCTTCAAGACAACATGATTGTCCAAGAGGGAGACATTTTGATTCCGGTAAGATGGAGAGCTTTTTGTCAACATGGCTGGAAATCACATGACATTTAAACAGTGTTGAAACAGAATGAGTCAGATTTCTACTGTAAGATTTAACTGCTGGAAACGTAGTTCAAAGTATCTTCAACTAACATGATGAAGAGATGAGTGTCTGTCTGTCTGCAGGAGGACAGGAACGCTGTACAGACTCTGTGGGCGGGTGCGGTCGTACCGTTCACCATCAGTGATGACCTGGGTGAGTTGTGGCTCTAACAAACTCTGATCTAATGTTGAGACCACCTCAGCAGCTTCTCTGTTTTCACTCTCAACAGCTGATCGAGTGTCAAACATCTACGCTGCCTTTAAAATGATATCAGACTTCACGTGTATTCGCTTCCAAAGACGCACCACGGAGCTGAACTACCTGAAGTTCCTGAACGGCCGAGGGTGACCAATGTGTTCTGGGATGTCTCTTTTTTTTTTAAAGGGTCAGTTCACTTCACAGTTTAACTTTTGTTTTGGGTTTGTAGCTGTGCGTCGTTTGTTGGCTGTCGAGGAGGAGCCCAGGCCGTGTATTTCAGTCGGTCGTGTAGCGTTGGGAACCTTTGCCATGAGATTATCCACGCTCTGGGACTGCACCATGAACACACCCGCAAGGATCGGGATCAGTACATCACTGTGCAGTGGCAGAGCATCATGCCGGGTAAACATCATAACATCTGTCTTGCCTTTGTCCTTTACTGATTTCTGTTCTGTTACAAATGCCCTCAGCAGGTGATCAGCTGATCCCACCTCAGCCTGAGGAGAAACAGTGTGTCACATACAGTATGTTAAAGATCAAGGGTTAAAACAAAAGGACAAACACTACGAGGAAAAAGGATTAACTTCACCTAGATAACAGAGGAGTGTGTGATCTGGGTGGACAAACACACAGGGTGAAAAGTTTAAAGAGAGAAGGGTAGAGAGAGGTGAAGGGAAACTCAAACTTCAGAAGTAAGAAAACCTCATTCAAAACCCCATTGACATTTATAACAATTTTAATAACTAAAAATTCAGTCATGGAACAGAGACTGTCCTCTGCCTGCTTCATGTGTTCAGATAAGGACAGTCTAATGTTCATGTTTACTTAATTTGTTTTTAGTGGCCTTAAACAAACATAACTTCCCATAAGTAACTGCTGTTAAACTTTGTTCAAATCCCAAAGTGACGACGTTTGAAAATGAAGCATAAACGCCAGGAACACAGATGAAAACGGCAGGAATATCCCTGTTTAACTAACAAAAATCAGCTTTCACCTAACAAATATGAATTTTACGTGTTATTAGCGTGTGGTACGGCACATATGGACACATGTGTGCCCTCAATCATCTGTAATATTTCTGATTTTAAAGGAAGACAAAAGAATTTCAAGGTGAAAAGTGGAAACACTCTGAACCTGCCGTACGACCTGAACTCCATAATGCATTATGGACAGTAAGTTCTAACCCCTTCTCATTGCTTCAGAGTAATTTGTGACTAATTGTGGGAGGATAAATAAAGTAAATATTTTTCTGTTGTTCTGTTGCAGGTTTTTTTTCAGTGCAGATGGAAGTCCGACTGTGTTGTCCAAACAGGGCGGAGGGCAGATGGGTCAGAGGACACATCTCAGCCAGCTGGACGTACAGAGGCTGAACAGACTCTACCACTGTGGTAACAACCTCGGACGAAAATAATTAAATGCATATTAAACTCTGATGAATCAGCATTTCAACAATACTAACACTAATATTTCTTCTTTCAGATGAACGAATGGGATGAGCTGGAGCAGGCTTACTGCTGGTTTACCTGCATTTGCCACAAGATTTAATAAAATGATTTAAAACGTCCTGTTCTCAGTGTTATTCTGTCTTTTTTTTTTTAATACCTGCCAACCACATAGCTCAAAGGTGTGTTAGATCCAAGGGTAGAAATGAACTGTTTCAAACAACGTCTGTCTGGCTTTAAAGCCACAGGAAAACGTCAGTTAAAGCATCTTTAACTTCAGTAATGAGATATATTTCTGAGTGAAATGTTGAATGGTGGTGGTGTCTGCACTGGTGGTGAATATGTAGGCTGGAGCTGCAGATTCAGGTGGACCCCTCTCACATAACACATTCTCATTTGATACACTGACATTGTTTACAGACACTTACGGTATAAACTTTTTGGACTAGAAATTAAACTTCATGTTAACAGGCGACTGACATTGAAGCACCTTCAGTTAAGTTTCTTTCTGATCTAATAATCCTGAGTGAGAGAGGTGTTGTGGGGAATCTAGCACTTTTTTAATCCTCTTTGGTATCACTATAACATTCCTTTATATGATCGTTTGCTGTTATATCAGTGTTGCATAACGTTTCCTAATGTATTAAATGACTATAACAGTTTATCTCTACGATAGCAGCAGGCAACAACACAACAGTTCTAACAATAGGCATTCATTCATCTGACGACCATTGTTTGGTACAGAAACCTGTCTGACGACTACCTACAGCTCAGTGTGTCTCTGTTTGTGTGAGAGTCTGGTTTTGTCTGTAGGAGGAGCCAGGAGAACAGACGCCTGTCAATGCTACACTGTACACAAGCTGAGCTGAAAGGAAACACTCCCACTGTATCATGTACCCTTCATTTACCTGACAGAGAGAAAACACGACCATTAGTTAATGAGCATTCAGCATTTAAAGGTAAGACAAATTACATTTCTTCTAATGTTGTAAACTTCTACTGTGTGCAGCTGTTATTCATATTTATTTGAGAAATGTGAAGGCTTAAAGATTACACACAACAGGATTGTATATGCAAGCAAAAACTAAATAATCTATTTAGAAAATAGCTCCCAGAACGCTCTGATATTAATCATCTACATTCCTCTTCTACATATCTGCTGTATCTGTAGTTTACAATGCCGCATGGCTGCATCCCTGGTGTTCAGACTACATGACAGAGGTCCAGAGGTGGTGAGGGAGGTTCTTCTGGAGCGAGGATGGGAGGAATACGATAAGGACAAACGGGAGGTGGAGGACTGGAACCTGTACTGGCGTGGCTCTGCGTTCCGCAGCTCTGAATATCACAACCTGTTACCGTGGCAGCGCCTCAACCACCATCCAAAAACGGTCGGCATCACACGCAAGGTGATTTCCAAAAAGAAGCACCTGTTTTACAAATAAGCTACAGCTATGATTTATTATTGCTTTGATCTAAATAAATGTACAGGAACAACCCTGGTTTAGGAACTTAATGGTTGTAAATGTGCCGGTAACTGGTCACAAAGCCTCTCCACGCACCCAACAAAAATCTTTCATCTCGGCATTTATGCCCCATTTACACCAAGCGATCTGTGAATAGATATGTTATCTTGGTAAGGAAAATGCAGGTAGAATCTTGGAAGACCAAACCAAACCAAAAAAGGATCGCTCTCTAAAAGAATGATTTGTGTTTCTTTGGAAGGACTGTTTGGCACGCAACCTGAGGAGAATGAGAGCCACATGTGGATGGTCTCTCTACGACTTCAGTCCCAATGCCTTCATCCTCCCCAACGACTACACCCGCTTCCTGACTGAGTACAACAACCTGCGTCTGACCGGAGGACCGTCGGTCTACTGGATCTGTAAGCCCGTGGATCTGTCCAGAGGCAGAGGGATCTTCATCTTCCAGGATATTAAGGACTTGGTGTACGACTGCTCTGTTATCGTGCAGAGGTACATCAGCGACCCTCTGCTGATCTCTGGCTACAAGTTTGACCTGAGGATCTACGTGTGCGTTAAGAGCTTTCATCCGCTGACTGTTTATATTCACCAGGAAGGGCTGGTGCGTTTCGCCACCGAGAAGTACAACCTGTCGTCTCTGCACAACCTGTACGCCCACCTCACCAACACCAGCATCAACAAGTTCGGCCCTTTCTACAAAACCGAAAAAGAGCGAGTGGGACAGGGGTGCAAGTGGACCATGAGCAAGTTCAGGCATTTTCTCCACAGCCAAGACATCGACGAGCTTCTTCTGTGGCAGAGAATCAACAACATTGTCACTCTGACCCTCCTCACCATCGCCCCCTCTGTCCCCTCCTGTCCAAACTGCGTGGAGCTGTTTGGCTTCGACATCCTCATCGACGTTAGGTTTAAACCCTGGCTGCTGGAGGTCAACTACAGCCCCGCGTTGACTCTGGACTGCCAGGCTGATATTACAGTGAAGAAAGGACTGATTAGTGATCTGATTGATTTGATGAATTACACATGGATTGACAGCTTGAGAGAGCGAGCTTATCAGAAACATAAGCTCAAGCAGCCTTGTTTCCACACTAACCATCCCTCACATGTCCCTGTACCTGAGCTCTCCACGTTTAAAGAAACTAAATATCACAAGAAAGTGAGAGGCATCCAGGCCTCTCAAACTCAGGCGCTCCCTCTGATAAAAACTCTCTGCCATTCTAAAAGGATGAACCAAACACAGTCCAGACAGCATGCTTTTGTCTCTGACTACCGCAGACACCTTCCCCCTGTTGACTTAAACAAGATAAATGCTACCACGGCTACCAAAACCCGCACCGGCCAGACCCTGAACCTGATCCTCGGCCCACATTCAAGGACAAACGTGTCGGTGGTAAACAGACAGACGTGTCCAGCTCTTGCACCGTGGCTGATGGACGACAGGAGTCTTCACATCTCTGAGGTTACAAACCATGACGACACTGAAACAGAAGCTGAGACCGAGCTCTCCGGAGAGACATACGTTTCCTCCAAGATACCTGATATCCGACAGAAGGGGCTGGGATTCAGACGCTCGGCTGTGTCCTGGAAGCTCCCCAACATTTACAGGTATATACTGTACACTACTGCTGTGTTTTCATTTAAGTTTGTTAAAAAAACACAATGTATTGTCTTTGTATTTACCTGAACATTTTGAGTTAAATGCTAAAAACTACACTGTCACCAACCATTCAAATGTGATTGGTTCACAGTGGAAGTCATGGGCCAGTGAGGACTCCTCTGGAGGGAACCACGGCCCTGAATGGACAACATATCCCTCCACTCAGAGTTGGAGACTTCATTCGGACGTTCCCGTTTAATGCAGCGACTCTGAAGGCCTCACAGCACAAACTGAATGTTAAGAGCGTCGTACAGGAGCTTCACAAGCTGACTGGTCGGCTGGCCTCAGGACAATCCGACAAGACAAAGTGGAGGAGAGTGGAGGAGGAGGTGAAGAAGGAAACAGAGAGTGATGAAGACTTTGATTCACTGTTCTGGGGGCCAAAGGATCCTCCACTGCTCAGTCAGCTCTTTAAATCAACTTAAACAACGTTCAATACTTTGAAAACTACACCACAAGTTATTTATCTGATCTCAGACCAGGTGAACTGATAATTTAATTTATTGCTAGGCCCTGATTTGTTTATCTTTCTACTTCAAATAAAGGGGAAATTTACAACACATCACGTCTGCGTGTCAAATAAAAATCTTCCAGACAGTTTTTACAACAGCAAATAGAAATGTGTGTCATATTGCTTATCAGTCATTTTTATTAAAATAAGTGGAATACTATTTTCAACAAACCATTTAGATTCCTGTTTTAACACATTTAATTAATTTCACTTGTCCTGTGAAGAGCAGACAAAGTATTTGACATTTATTAAGACTTCTCACTTCAACATCTTAAAGAGAATGAATGTTGCTTCTAAACTGTTGGACACTTGGTGTCAGCTAGCAGAGGATTGACGGTGCTACATTATCTCTGAGTTTATCAGGTAACTCGTAAAGGTGAAGAACAGGTGCAGGCACAGCTGAATGTTGATCTGTGGGTTTACAGATCTCTGTTCAAAACATGACTGAAAAATATCCCTAAACACACACACACAGACAGGACTCTCTGTCTCACCTGCACACGTTCATTTAGATTCTGCGACGGTGACTCTGAACTCTTTCCTGATGTGTACTCTGCCTGATGCATACTTGGTTTCCTGTCGTCCGTTGGGGTAGATGGTTTTTACCGTCCCATCAGGATACTCTCTCCTCTTATATTGGGAAGTGTGGATTTCTCTCTGACCGTTGGGGAAATCTACCATCTTCTCACCGGACCTGGAAGAGAGGACGATCAAAACGATATCAAAGAGCAGCTCCCCTCGGCTTTACAGAAATTTACAGTGAGTTTATGTTCATTGTTTAGCTGTGCAGCTGCAACTTTACTGCTTTTCTTCCACTATCCACAACCTACTCGGCACCAAACAGCAGGCAGACAGAGATTAGCTGGTGAACACAGTGGAGCATTTAGCAGCTAAAGAGCCAGATATTTCCCTGAGGAGGAGGTAGAGACCAAAACATTCATCAAGTGGACACAGACACAATTCCAGATGAAAGATAATGCTGCTCTGTAACTGATCGCTAACAACTTCACTATATCAACTTAAAATGTGCTAATAAGTCAGTAATGTGTTGTTTCTGCTGCCCCCAAGTGGCCAAAAAAACAGGTATTACAAGTTCAGGGCTCTGATTAGGACCAGTACGATGTTTCTGTAGGTTCAAGATGCACTTTTGATCATCATTGTTCATAAATAAATAATATTTTACCACATTTAATTAAAAGATCACTGATACTGATTGCTGATCATATTCACTCCAGACTGTGTTCAAATATATTTTCAGTCATAACTAACTAAAATCTAAACACAGATTCGGTGTATTTGAACTTGCCTGAGAATCATCGTGTTTTCTTCAGTATTAAAATACTCCAGCGACAGTTGTCTGTACACCCATGGGTAAATCACACACAGGAACTACTAAGCTAATTTGGAAACTTCTAATGGTGCCAGTTCGCCAAAATATAAACAAATACAGGCTCAAAAAAGAGTCATAAGAAGTTTATCCCTAAATTTGGGATCCCACAGTGCTAGACTTCAAAACTTTCTTCTTCACCAGCTGAGATAAACTGGAATATTTAAAGTAAACAGTAGCTAGTAAAGTTTTCCCTCTCAAGCCTCTACGAACTCATAAAATGTTTCTCAGGCTTTGGAGGCTGTGCTGGAAGGTTTTATTTTTTTATGTTGTATTAGAAAACCTCAAACTTTACCTCATGTCAAATGTTGTTATTCAAACCCATCTAAAAATAATTTATTTAACGGTTGATATCAAAATCTGATCATGTCAGTGTCTGTCTTCTTACTGGTTACCTCCTGGTGTACTGATGTTGTTTATTTATTTATGATGATACCTGTAAACTGCCACCTTAATGACAGCGAGTCTTCCTCAGTTCCACTGCCTTTCTGACCCTGCAGACGCCCTGAGGCGAGTCCTGATATAAAGTAGTGACTTCAGTCTTACGGTGAAAGGTGAACGACGGTGCCATCGGGGAAGATTGTCTTCTCGCTGCCATCGGGCTCCAAAGACTTGATGGTCTGGTCTGGAAATAAGATCTCTCTCTTTCCCCCGGGGTGTCGCTTCTCTGTTTACAGAAGGAGACATGTTATGAAAGAAACACTATACTGTGAGCTGTAGTCATATACTGTACTTTTTCCAATTTCTTTCTTTTTAGCTGCTAAATGTGTCACTGTCTCTACTCGTGTACAGTGGGTTTTTGGAGCTGAAAAAGAAGCTGACAGTGAATCAAAACAGTGAAGCTGACATCCACACATCTCATACCAATCTGCTTGTTGAGGAAGTGAAGGATCTCCAGACCTGTTGGGTAGGTGGTGTGTGTTGTCTGTGATGCTGCGTAGTAATACACCTGTAATACACATGTACATGTTTGATCAGGCCATGAGCCATGAAACGAAAACAAACGTTCTTAATCATTATTAAAGCCCTGCTGTCCGGCTTTAAACATACACAAAAGTAAGAGAGGAAGCCACAGAGCTCACCACTTTCCCATCTTCCAAAATGTGTTTGATGTCTCCATTGAGGAATGAGACTGTTTTTGTCGTCTGGTCTGGAGAAACTACTTTCCTGGTCCCATCAGTGCGAGTCAGCAGGTTGCACCTGTTGGACTGAAGTCGCTCCATCTGGCCAGAAAATCACCAGAACAAAACTGTCAACATGGTAAAAAGCAATTAAAGTTTTATAAACCTACACTTTTTTGCTGCTAGTGATCTATTTGTGCTTATTTTCTGTTTTCATCCCTTTGTTGGACGGTGCTGCTGTGACATGTGATTCTCCTTCACCCTAACTACTTATCTATCTATCTACCTGAAGTTTATGGTGATTCAGACTCATTTCTACGAGCCACTTTAGCTGGTAACCCTGTTCTTTTTCATTATTCTAACAGCTTTTATAACCTGTATTATTGACATATGTGAGTAACCTGGTCTGTTGAGAGGGTAAAATCAGGTTTGGGCAGTGGGAGAACTGGCACGAGGAGCAGATCGACTTGCACTGCATGAACATGTAATGAGGTCAGTCAGTGCTTTGACACCACCTTTTGTCCGTCCTCATAAATTATTGCTGGGGTGCTTAAAGACCACTTAACAGTGTATTATATACTTGAATAATTTGATACCAACAAGATTTAAACGGCAGTCACAAAGGTGAACTCTAGAACTGTACAATAGAAACAAGCATTAAGAGTTGTAATGTGGAAAAAACTCACTAAAACCAGTGCTGCAACGTGATATATATGCACTCAGAGCTCATCATTATAAGAGCAGCTTATTTCAGTACATTAGTGCATTTGTGTTTTATGGCATTTCAGTGATCAGACGATGTCCAACAAAATAATTAAAGCTTTTTGGTGCTGATGATCTCTTTCAGGTGTTTATCTCATCACCAGTTCTCTCCTCATCACAGAGAGTAAACTGAGGGCCAGTGGAGGGCAGCACAGCTGCACAACAATTTCTACCAGCCGAGGTCAAATCAGCAGGACAGCTTTTAAACTGAGACCATCTCTTTAAAACACCAGGTCAGTACCACAGAGAACAGTGTGAGCTGTGTATCCATGTAAAACAGTGTAGAGCTTGACATTACCATCTGTCAGCTGCACAGTGTTTTCTCAGGCCGACAAATACTGATCTTTAGGGTTTTTAAATTAAATAAAATGTGTGAAATAATGGACGTCATGAGAGACTTTTCATATGAACAGATTATTTCTGATGTGGCACATACGAGTGATTTAGGAGAATTTGTGGCATACACCATTTCTCGTATGGTCTGAAACTTATGAGTGTATATTGATCTGTTTCAGGTCTTTTAATACGACTACTGACTCTAAACACGTCATGTTTTTCTGCTTATTTCTGCTAACTAATTTCTGAACTTGAAGCTCTGTGATGTGAAATTATTATTTTTAGTCTTTATGCTTTAGTTGTATACTTGTGAGTGAAACCAGCCCACAAACGAAGCAGAACAGACGGCCTTATATAGCAGTTTTTATTTGGTTTTCCTTATGCTAATGATCATATCTTAAGAACATACATGTCCTCATCAACAGGTGGTATTCATCAGGCTGAAAGGAGCGATTTACGTCAAGTTAAAAGAGTCAGATTTGGGGCAGTCGTACGAGCAAACCTCAAAGAGAAATGTAAGAGAAGTTAAAGGGAAGAATATGGAAACGTTGCTTGCGTGAGGCCCAGTGTGTGACAGCGCTGCACATACAGGAACTCTGCAGCCTGCCCAGGAAATGTTTTTGTTGTTTTAAAAAAAAACCTGTTTACAATAGAAGAAATCTGAGTGAGCAAATAGAAATGTCAGTAAACTACAGCACATACAGTTAAGATCTCTGTTCCCACAACTGTTTTCAGTGAGGCACTGAAGTGATCTGTAGTAAGATTCACAAAGACAGCAGAGTGACTGCTCACACCTCTGTCCAACAGACCTGCACAGTTTTACCTGCAGATCATCGATGGTGACTGCAGTGCAAAGTGACTGCACACACTCTCCTCCAAGCGCACCAGAGAGAAGTATAATAACAACAACTACATCTCTGTGACGTCTGCAGCTGCACATCTGCAGCCTGAAGCCTCAGTGTTTGGGACACAACTCATCAGAAAGAAAACATTTATATGCAGGCAGATAGGTTATTAACAAAACTGTCACCAAGCAATCATACCTCTGTTTGTTCGTCCTGGTGCTCAGTGTGTGTTGCTGCAGTGCATTGGTCGGCTAGTAGACAGCGCTGTGGTGTGACTGTCAGTTTCCTCCTCAGCTCAGAGTTGTCTCTGATCAGCTCCTCAAGCTGGTGTCGAACTACAGACCAGTCGCTGTCTCTCTGGTTAAACTGCTGCTGGAGGGCCTCCATCTGCTGCCTGAGGGCCTGCACACACACACACACACACACACACACACACACACACACACAGAGTCAGGACACAGACACAATGTCCCCCAGTTCAATGAATGTGACTCATGAGTCCACATTAAGAGGAGGGAGTATGTTTGTAAATCTTTTTACAGATTTACGCCATAATGTGTTTAACAGCTCAGGACGACACCTGATGACGTGAGTCCCCGTTGGAAAACAGGAAACAGCTCATTAAGTCAAAATGAAAGCGACACCTGTGCTGTGTTTTGTCAAATTGCTTGCAATCGGCAAGTTTAAGTAACTGTTTAGTTTAAGCTGTTTCTGTATCTTCTTTATCTTCAGCATTGGGGTCAAAATTTTACTTACGTATGTTTTAGCCTGAAATTTTGTCACGTGTTACTGTCTGTTTTCCAATAACAAAGCACAACTCATTCCTAGTTATGAAGGTGGAAAGGCAGAGTCACGTGATAGACTGGGTGGTGCAATTTTGTCGTGATTTCATGCTGGTTAAACCAAGCATGAAAGTGCTGATTCAACTACCTTATTTGGAGGCTGTAGTTCATGGTGCTGTTAAACTGTATTATACAGAGAAATGTTTCTGTTAACCCCACTCTCATTTATATAAATAAGACAGACAAAATAATAAAACAGTCACAGGCTGGATATCAGGCGATTAATTTCCAATGAACAGGTTTGGTTTTAAGAAATTGAAATATTAGGTTGCAGATTATCGAGAAGATATGGTCTATACCTGAGATCATCATGAGTCAATTACCACAGAAACAATAAGTGTGAATTAAGTGAGCGTGCACATCAACAAAAGCGTCTCAAGTGACGCAAAATACAGGTTGACATCATCATTGTCGTGAACTGTGTTCTAAAATGTCAGGCTGACAAATTTAGATTTTTAGGGTTTATTTAGCCTAAATTAAAGAAAGCGTATGAAATAATGGGCAGCTTTTAGATTTAAGAAGAACAACTTACACACACTCTCCATCTGACAGCTGTCACTTTACACAGGTATAAAGACATGTTGATTATCTGTGAAGACAGCTCTGTACCTTCCCTGATCTGCCAGGAATAAACATGACTCCACCTTTTCCCAGCTCCTTTAATATTAGGAATATTAAACGGTGCCTGTCAAATAGAGCAGCCTTTACTTTCCCCTGTCAATAGGTTTCAACAGCAGTCAAATCATTTCCAGTACAACAAGCAGGTGACTGAACCACAGAGAAACAGGCAGGAACCTGCCCAGGTCTGTTCAGGGAAGAAAATATAAAGCATTTAGCAGACGATCGGTGTCTCACAGACGCCACCATCATGAATCATCATATATTTAATTTAAGAGAATTCAGACTATTTGAACACAAACAATATCTAATTATCGGGTGGGATCAGCTATAGACAGATAATTACAGGTGGTTTACACAGCACTGCTTCTCACACATTTTACAAACATTTTACACCATCTGTTGTCGTCTGTAGATACGAGACTCTAAATCCTTGTATTCTGGTCTATAAGTAATGCCTGAGGTATTCTTGAAACTGGCATTATACCAATGACAATGCAGCACTGGGTAGTACCAGTTCTGCAACACCACCTGATAAGGTGAGTGTATTCGTGGCTTAAGGAATACTGGAAGAGAGATCTTTCAAAGTAAAGGATAGTAAAAATTATTCTCTGACACAGGTAGGTGTTACACAGCAGTTTCATGTGGGGCAGTTCACCCCACGATTCCATGGAGCAGTAAATGTGTATTACAGCGGGTAGAGCAGTGTTGTGAAACGGAAGCTCATGATGTCATAAAACACTGCTGCACAACAACTGCCAAATCAACATTTGTGGCCTAAAAAGATATGCAGACCTTGTTTTATCTTTTTGTGTGTCAATAAATCTGCTGATAAGATAAAACCAACAGTGAATTTAACCTTTTAACAAGTATTATTTATTTCACAGCCTGATATGGCTCATACCTGACACATCTAATCTGACATGAGGCCATTTCTCCCACACATAGACCTGGACTTCCCTGGATTCCAGTTGCGCCCGAACTCATGTGCGTGATTCGTCTGTCCACTTGGGCGCTGCCTCCTTTGCAGCCTCCCTCGGCTTTTCTCATACAAACAGTAACCCAAGAAACACTGCAAAATGTAGGAAAATAAAACAAGACAGAAGTCTACAGCTCTGTATGAGGCTGATACAGAGGTTTTCAGGACCAGTGTCTCAAGAAAACATATACATGCTCCTTTACTGTTGTCACCTGTCTAGGTAGGCTTTTACAGTTATTTTGTTTTGCAGATGCCTGACACTGTAGAAAGAAAAGAAATAATGAGCGAAAAAGGAAGTTGAAACTGGCATTGAGCTTAACTGATGAAATGACACCCACCAACTTCTGGCAAGTGATGCTGCTCAGATGAATTACAGATTATTGATAAATTTGAACTCAAAATGGTCAGAAGATCTATTTTTCCACGAACAGAATACCACAAAATTGCTTTTACACCTGTAAATCTACTTGTCTTTGTGCTGCGCTCTCTTATCTGGATCATCTTGTTTCCCATTTCTGGCGTCAGTGGTTTCTCTGACCTTCTAGATGTGAAAAAAATACAAAGGGAGACTTTTGTAGCAGCCATGTTAGCACTCATCACACAGCATCCTGATCTCTCTCAAAAGGACTCATGTTTTCTTTAAACAAACTTGCACTTAAATGCAATTTCAGACACATATACAGAACTTTTAAAACAAAGTCAATTCGGTGCTTTACATTTAGAAAATTGCAATATCAGTTTTAAGCCTTCAATCAATGTCAGTCAAAGTATTTACTGTGCTTAGTTTATATGTGTTCTATATAAGAAACAAACACTACGCCTACTGATTCACTGGTTAAAACACCTTTAAATATGAAATCAGTGATCAGTTGTGTATTCTGGACCTATGTTTATTTTGGCCTGAGCGCAGCATGGTTTTGTCACAGGTCTACATCAACTCCTTTCACTTTCCATCAGATTCTTCACCTCTGTCAGATGTCCATCTGTCTCTGAAATGGGTGCTTCTGTCCTTCTTGTTTCCCTGCTGGAGCTCCTCTGGGATTAGCTCACTCTGTGGTTCTCAAGCGGCATGAATGTAAAAATATACTCAGAGGATTATCTGAAGCTGAGTTTGCCGAAATCAGATGGGTATCATCCACAGACTTTCCTTATGTCCTTACGTATTAAACACTGTATGTGCTCTGACATGAAGATCAACATGACTTTTTATCGATATTACATCCATCTAGATTCATCAAAAATGTTAAAATATCCTCATTACATATTACATATCTGTTGAATTTACCATGAGTTCTATTGTCTTTGGTGCGGAGGAGGAGGGTTTGCTGAGCTGGCAGATCCAGGCCTCTGGTCACCTTCCAGTTCCTATGAGAACATCCATCCTCCTCAGCCTCACTGTAGCATGTCTGCTGTACCCTCAATACAAGATACAGGGCCAGGCCAAGTAGGGGGCGGGATGGGGAGCTTGAGAAACCATTACGGCCTGGGAGAAGATTTGGTTATCTCCATCCTCGCTGCTGCTGCTTCTCGTGGGTGGATGGCAGGAAATGTACCGCTTGTTTCAAATTAGAGTGATTTGTGTTGTCTGGTGCAAGACAAACTGCTGTTGCTATATTGACTTGTTTGTGTGACTGAGTGAGTATACTGCTTCCTGGTTTGTCTCTTGCAAAACTGAAAATGTGTTTTTGTTTCATCACAGCCTGTGGATGATTTTCCATATCGGGCTTGGAGACTCTCTATGTGGTCGTTAACTGCCTTAGCTAACAATAACTACAATTCCTCCAGGCCCAGAAACGCTGCTCTTTCTCAAAAGATGTTGAAATATTTTCTAAATTTGATTCATACGCACTGTTTGCATGTTTGGGTGCCCAGACATGTGTGGGTTCTGCAGGGACTGTTGCCATGATCCTGAGGGTAGCAGACATTTTTCTCTGAGGTGCTGTGAGTTCAGTCGGCTGCCTTGTTTTTCTGTAACTTTTCCTGTAGTTTCCCATTTTTGGTGCCTCTTGCCTTTTCCTCTGGCTAACAGGCTCATTCAGAGGTGATTGATTAGCTCTGCGTTCATCTCTTAATTAAAACTATCTTTTCCTCAACTAAATCTCTCTCTATGGACTTTGGCTCTGTATTCTGTCTCTTGTGACTGGGTACAGTTCCAGCTCCATCTGTTGTGTGCTGCTCAGCGATGTCTTTATTTGGACTTGGCAGTGTGTAGATTAAGCGGGGCAGAGGGTCTTGGTAGTTGTTCTTGGCAGCTGGACCTGGGAAAGTGTAATAAACTGATCTGGAGTCTCTCTCTCTGCAGTATACTATAGAGATTGTCTGGGGTTATATGAACCAGAGGAAAAGTCCTGTAAAGTCCCAAACTCTTGGCTGTGCTCAGATGGAAAGGTCAGAGACTGGAAGGTTTCAAGCTGCGTTCCTTCATCTTTAAAGACCATAGATGGGGCAGAGGAGTGCCTCTGGATGCCAGAGGTCAGCTTCCTGCTGGGCAGCTGCTGACAAAGGGAAGCCCTCCTCTGGAGCTCCTGCTGGTCGGTGACCTTCAAATTAGTTCTGTCCACCCTTGAAATTTCCTCACTCTCCATAAAGTGGCGTCATGGTTCTTTGATCATTCAGCATTTGAACATATTTTCTGAGTATATGAACAGTTGGATCAATTTGGCTCTGTATATACTATGCTACTATGTTATATACCTTCGCCTGTTTTGGCTCAGAGATTTCAGTCACTTTCAGCTGCTCTTCTACACACTCTCTGAACTCCTCGCTCCTGCTCACAGAAGATCTGATCCACCTTGGTGCCCAGACAGAAGTAGAACAGTGAAATTATATTTGTAAAATAAGGAAAATAAAACACTAGATAACATCAAAGTAGGTTAGATAAAAGTTGTGAAACATCCAGCAGAGTAAAGTTAACAAACAAGAGTCGCAGGTCAGCCGTCTGAGTACCTGTCATCATGGTGAGCAGGCAGGAAGTTCCTCACTGCAGACAGACTGACTGGGTCCTGGTCTCCATCTGTACGTACAGTCTGGTCAGTCACTGTAACAGGAGTTAAGTGTTTCTGCTCTGTCACATCGTTTTGGCATCTAACTGGTGACACTTTACAAAACGGTACACAGAGATGGGAGAATGACTTTAAAATCTAAGACTGTGTAATCGATAATGATCAGTTACTAAAGAACAGACTGGTGGATGAAGGTGATGGATGTGTGAATCGGAGTGATGATCATTTTTCCATGAGTCATTCTTGATTAACTTTGAACCAAAACAATGAGCGGCTCAAACTTGTAACCATTCATTCATCATACAGCATGACATACGACTTTACTTCAAGATAAACTGATGATTAGGTAATTAGTAACAAATGAATTAATTGGTTAATGTCACTCGGTTGCTGAGTCATTATTTATTAGGAAGTATTCAAGAAGGAAGTTTCTGTTCTGATTGACAGATATTTATTCAGAATCAACATTATTGATTCCTGCAGGGAAAATGCTCAACATGCAGTTAGGAAAGAGGAGGTAAATAAACATAAAAGTAAACACAGAGCAATAAAATGTGATAATAATCATACTAAGTAATAAATACACTGTATGTGAAGAGAAGTGAAAATGTGCAAAAAGTAATGTGACAGAAATGTAGAATGGACAAAAGTACAAAAACAAAAATGCAGATTTAACAGTAATGTAATTTAACAGTGTATTAACCATAATGTTACTTAATGACTGAATGAAACATGTAATGTGGATCGACAGTAAATTAACAGTAATTTTACAGCAGTTCTGATGGAGATCTGCAGACATGACTGCGGAAGTTGTAAAAACTATTCAACTTCAGCAGAAATTGCACAGTTTTACCACAGAAATGCACAAGTGACAAACACACAGTATACGATGCACATGAGAGGAGAGAATCTGCAGGACAGGAGGTGAAGTGAAGCTTCACTGTGAGCTGGAAGCTGAAGCATGTGACAGAAAGAGTGCCAAACATCTCAGCCTGCTGTGAGATATGTATGGATGAAAGTCAGGAAACTCTACACCACTGTGAGTTATAGCAGAAAGTACAACTTCACAGTGAGTGTTACTGGAGTCACAGGTTGGTTTGACAATCTGAGTACAGAAGTTTGATTGTTAATCTGTCTGACAGGCTGCAGAGGTCTCTTTTCCTCTAGACTTTAGCCATAACCACAGGTTCCATTAGATTAATAATCAGTTCATTTTAATAACCGTTTAATCACATTTTAAAGAGCATTCTGTAATTATTCATAATCATTTTCATGCTACACTGAACGCCTGTTGTTGCTCTGTGTAACTTTGGTTTTTCAGGTACGATCTCCCTCTAACTGAGTGATAGTCAGCAGCTTAAACTGCTG
Organism: Lates japonicus; assembly: GCA_033238685.1. Lineage (NCBI taxonomy): Eukaryota > Metazoa > Chordata > Actinopteri > Centropomidae > Lates > Lates japonicus. The sequence continues at coordinate 6,408,741 of BRZM01000008.1, forward strand.
GAATCAGATCCAGAGAGTTCAAGAGTGATGCTGAACTGGAGATCAGTTAAAAAGACGTTAGAAGTCATTAAAAACCAGCGTTCATCTTTGAAACTTTGAAAATATCAAGAATTATAAACTGAGTTTGGTGTGTTTGTTACAGCGACAGCACTTCCTGCTCCAGAAGCCGGGGATCATGGGTAATATAGACCATTCAGCCCCCTTTTAGTTCAGTGAGTGGGACTACGTAGTCAGAGCTCCAGTCAGGAGACTGATAGGCTTCGGTTTCTGTACATGAAAACCACTTAACTGCTCAGACTCAACAGAATTTATTACCACTTGCTGTTGCTCAGAAAACGTCTGTGCCCGTCTAAGCAGTGGCACATGTACACATTTTAGTACTACTTATCATCCAGGTAACTTAAGTCATGCTGTGCAGTAGCTACCGAGAACCAGACTGCTGGGCTTTAATTACACCAGGACTGCTCTTAATCCACTGCTTAGTTGACTGAGTAACCAAATACACAACTAAACCATTGTGTGAGGAGGGAGTAAAGGATAGCGAGTGGGGGAGGGGGGTCAAGGATCAGTTTATGAAAGTGAAGAGGGGGGTACTCATCTGACGAGCTCAAGTCTAAGACAATACAGATTAAATCAAGGACTGTAGTCACTCTGTACAGATCTAGCTGCTAAATAAAGACTAGCTGATGCATAAATCATCTCGAGCAGTAAAACCATTCAATGACAACAGAAGGAAACTAATTCAATAAGCACACAGGTTTATTATAGAGGTTATTGTGTTAAGAACTGGAGGTTGTGTCCTCTCCCCGTCTCAGAAACCTGTCTTCTCGATCTTTAAGAGCTGTCTGGGCTTGTCACTGAAGCAGAGGACTTTGAAGCACGCAGAGTTGAGAGTGAGGCCTCGGGCTCACCCCCCTCTCCTCCTCCCTTAAAGAAATCCTCCTCCTCCCTCAGGACGCAACATTCCTCACTCCTTCATTTACTTTTCCTTACATAGTAGAAAACACTGACAGCAGCACTGTGTCTGTCTGCTCGTGCCCACATGTAAATTTATCGCTAATTCCCAGGGACCCACATCTGCGTACTCTGAGGACAGGTTATATCTGAACGTCCCTTTGCAGCATTTTTGACATTACAGTTTTTAAAAGTGACACCAGGGCCAGGAAGCGAGGAGATGAGCTGTCATTCATGAGAAACTGTAAGTCACACAGCAGCTTCTGGGATTTACTGAACCCCCAGAACAGCAGGACGGTTCATTCTCACAGTTTGAGCCAGGAAACTGCAGAACGCTGTGCAAGAAGGTGAAATGCTTTTGGCTCTCTGTCAAAAGTCATATCTATCTGTGCTATCAGTGTCTGACTGATTTGACGTGGGTCAGGCGAGGGCTTACCAGTGCTTAACACGGAAGCACTTAGACTTTCTCATTTCATCATAAAAAAAAAAATCTCTGCACGTCGGCAGTTGTTTTATGGTTAAAATAAAGTAAAGCACTCTCACTTTGTATTTTAAACGGTACAGGCTGGTCGTGGCCCTTGTAAGCTCCACTGGTCCCGCAGTGGAAAAGCAGCTGGTGACTCACCTCCTCAGGCAATAAGGAGGAGCTACGAGAGCGAGGCACAACAGCGTTTTGCATTTGCTCTGCACAGAGAGAATTTCTTCCAGACCTGGTGCTGACTCTCCCCACAGCAGGACACGCAGGACCCGAGAGACTTGGAAATCACAAACATACACGAGGACTGAAAGAAGAAGTTCAAAACTTAAAGAGGATTCAAACTGAGGAAACTTGTTTGACAGGTTTTTTTTTTTTTTTTTTTTTGTGTGTGTGATTTCTTTGTCAGTTTAGACAAGAACACTTTGTTACTTACGTTTCCTGGCGAGTGTGTTTGACTGTTCAAATGGCAAACGTTAGTGCATCTCAATCACTCCAAAATGAAATCGAAAAATGTGAAGCCATAAACGACCCACTGTATAAGTTCTATGCAGCGGTCACAATTGTGATTTTCATCTTGGCTTTGCCTCTGAATGCATCAGTCCTCCACCTTTTTATATTCAAGCTGAAGTTCTGGAAATCCAACTCCAACAATGTCTTCCTTTTCAACCTGGTGCTGGCTGACATCCTCCTGCTCTTCTGTTTGCCCATAAAGGCACACAACTTCATCCAGGGAGAGAGGAGGAGTAAGAACGACGCAGTTTGCAAAGCTATGCTCTTCATGTTGTTTTTAAATCGAGGAGCCAGCATTGCCTTCCTGACCGTGACGTCCATTGATCGATATTTTAATGTGGTGCACCCTGGTCGAAAGAATCTCTTGCGAGCTCTCAAGAAATCACCTCAGATCTCTATCATCATCTGGCTGCTCCTCCTGCCTCTCACCATTCCCACCATGCTCAAGACCTTTGAATGCTGCAACAGCCACAGAAACGACGAAGGTACAGAGACACATGATGCTGTGATAAAGGTAATGTCCACGTGCATATGTGTAAATTCTCATTATAAATCTGTGTAATCTATTCCTCTCTAGCAGAGCACGAGATGAGTGAAGTGAGAAGAAATGACAGAGGATTTAACCGCCAAATGACTCATCCCAAACTGTTCTGCTCCACTTGAATCTGTATTTTGTAAGAGCTTGTTCATGACAGTTGGGTTTTTTCCAACTTTAATGCAGTCAGTTATGACCATGTGGCAACACAGTGCTGAGTGTCAGTGATGACGTAAAAAGCTGCATCATTCTCATTTATGCAACACACAGTTTACACAAAATATACAGAATTATTTTGTACAAACACTCACTCAGTTTATGTGAAGAGGGAGATGAGAAGCTGGATCAAAAATGAAGAATATGGGTGCGTGGCGTCCTCCCAGAGAGAACAGAGCACTGGGGGTTATCTCATCCAAGAGTTCCACTTAGATTGAGTTATTTTTAAACTGACACAGCATTGCTTAAGTTGAGACAAGCTAAATCTGGAGTGTGTCAAACTGCACCACACATGACAGGGCCACAGTTTGGAAAAGATATGTGCACACTATAAACAAAATGTTATGATATTTACTGATGATTCACTTACATAAGATTCAATGCACGACAAGGAGCCTAACTGTGAGAAAAATGTAGATAAGATGGATGCAATACTGTGTTTATGGCCACTTACTAAGCAGAGGTATCCTCAACTACAATTCTAGCCTCTTGGACAATTAATGCCCCCTCAGTGGATTTCTTGCTAATTTCCATAACGTCAAATATGACATAGACTTCTTGGATGCTGACTCTATCAACACCAAATTCAGTATATAGTCTTGCAGGACTGAGATACACAATTATCTTATAAATGGGCATTATCAGTCAAGAAACATGGCTGCCATCAACCAAAATACTTTGCAAAGGGCATGGCTTAGCAGGAAACAACTCGAGTAGTCTTATCCTGAAAGCCAGTGGTGACATCCTGTGTGTCCTGAACAGACACAGAAACACACAGAGGTCACACTGCTGACTGTTACTGACAATTTTTAGAGATGATGAGGCCTGCTAAGTCATTGTTGTTGATGTATATGACAATTAATTTGATCCTTCTTCTGATTTAAGGATGTGGTGGACAGTTTGAGAGAGGTGGTCTTCTTTACTCAGATCCTCATCCCCTTTGTCATCCTGGTCTACTGCACGGTGCGCATCGTCAACCGGCTCAGGAAAAAAACCATTGGAGATAGGACGAAGCTGAAGAGAGCAGTTTTCCTGGTGACCTCCGTCATGGTGGTCTTCTCCCTCTGCTTCCTCCCCTGCACCATAGCCAGGATGGTTCTGCTGATCATCCGGGTCCAAGATTTTGGTCCCAGCCACCAAGCTAAAGCTGCTGAGGCCTTCGATGGCCTCATGGTCCTCTCCTACATGGACTGTCTACTGGATCCACTGGTCTACTGCTTCTGCAGCACCAAGTTTAAAGCTCTTTATCTCTCCAATTATTTCCCATTCTTAATAAAGGGGAATCCACAGCCGGTAGAGAGCTCGACAGCAAACACACCACGTCCCACATGCAACACGGTCATCTGAAGCTGATGGAAACAGAGGATGGATGGCTGTGGTACAGTGTGTTGTTTTTCTCTGTGGTGACACAGAAACCCAACAGGATTCTACCTGAGGCTGAGAGTCTTCCCTGAAAATGTACTAACTTTATGTAACGGGGACTCTGAAGGTGAAGTGCACTATGAAAACAAGACATACAGTAATTTATATTTATATTTTCATGTGATTGCTTAATAGAAATACTACAAAACAGATGGACTGTTATGGTTCTTCTAAAGTGTGTCACGTGCTCTTGTAGATATTCGACAGGTGAAAGAGTCTCCTTGTTGTCTAGAATACATTAATGTTGGTGGATTTTTGTTAAGTTCAAACATAGAGTTTATTTTCTTTCTTTTTTTTTTAGAGGAATGCCTCCGAGCTTAAGTATGCACATCTGTTTTTCTGTTTGGCCTGGACAGAGAAATGTGAAGTTATGACCATGAAAAAAAAAATCCTCTCAAGCACAGGAATCTTGTGTCAGATCGTACCAATCTCACACTGCCTTTATCTCACTTTCCACACTCAAACAAGCATTAGTGGTTTTAATTCCATCAATCAAAAGCTCAGAGAATGTGTTTGAATACATTTGCTTTGAAGCTGTGGTGAGAAAATCTAAACCGAGACGCCTGAAAGGCAAAAAAAATGTTTTCTTGAAATCATAAATACACTAGCATGAATTCCTTGGTTACGAGAATCAAATGTGTGCATGTAACTGACCCAGAGTCAGTCCCCTGTTACATAAGAGTTAATCCTAAAGGCCCATACAGGAAGCAGGTCATTAATGTTGATCTAATACAGAACAGTTGATCTGTTTATATTGTATATACAGAGAGAAATGGGTGTTTTTATACTGTAAATATTTTATATCTGGGAAAATTTCTTGTAAATTCATTTGTAATAAAAATGTAATGAACTGTCTCTCTTTATGTCGGTAAATCCTTCACAAACCACTGGTGATTTAAAGACTTTGACATCCATTGATTCAAAAGGACACGCCTCAAAAAAATGTAAAAATTCCCTGAACGCATCTCACAGTATAAATAATGACTCATGGCTTTAACCAGACAAACAACACAGACTTACTCACAGAGAGTCAACTGAACCTATATAAGTCATCTGAATGGTCACAGTCTCCTTGATGATATCATCAATAGTAATAATGTAATGAGTGAATTATTGTCTGTTGTTCACTGTCTGGCTATAAATAGAACTCAGTGAAGTGATCGGAGTGATCGGTTTAACGGTGCATCACTGTGTGTCACTAAACATGTCATTGCTTTGTACTGGTAACAACACTGTCTGCTAAAATACAATGAGACGTTTCAGGAAAGTAATTTGGGATGAAGTCGTTCTATGGGGTCAAACACACGTACGGTTCATGAGTCATGACAAGTCCTGACACGACTGTAGCAGCTGTTTGAACGTTACTAAATGTTGTTATCGGTTGTGTTATGTGTGTTATGATCATTTCAGGTTTATAGCACATCATCAAGCCTGATTAATTCTGTGTAATAGAAGGAATTAGGGGTGCAAACATAAGTAAATGCTTTAGATGTCATGACTCAGTGGAGTGAAGTTGTCAAGATGAGTTTAAGTGTAACAGAGCAGGGATGACCTTCAGAGACGGAAACATTTTTTTACTCTGTTTAACAGGTGACATTGTAAAGCCCTTCATGTCTTTTATGTGTTTTTACTACTGATGAAATGTATAAATATATTTTCATCTTTGAGTACATTTCTGCTGACTGATCCTTCATCCTCACTCTGTTTTGAAAATGATAATAAGACTGGAGTGACTGGTTTAATGGTTTGAACTCAAATCGCCTAATCGGTCCCAGGAATTTCATGCGTCGACATGCACGTATGCAACACTGTAACGTCTGTCCTGAGATAAAAAGTCAGTGTGGTTTTGATTACCGTTTCTACATTATTAATAAAAGGAGGGAGAACACTGTTCAGTCTTTAAGCTGACTGCAAATTTGTGGCTTCAAATGATCCCAAAGAGATAAATATAAAATACAAAAAATACTTACACATACGTGACCATAAAATCTGTGATGTGACGTCAATAAACCTCAAATCAAAGCGTGTTGGTTTGAGTGCAACAATCAATCAAGACCTGACATTGGTGCTTTTCATGAAAATGCTACATTAGCTTTTTATTATTGGCATAATCATCACAACATGCTGTTGTCTGCTCACTGTAATCTGTTTCTCTCTGTTTGCACTAATTAATCTACAATAATATTGCAAGGAAGAGATAAGGAAGGAGGAGATGGATAAAGAATTATAATCCAGTATAATGTTTTCAGTTGAAAAATGTGGTGATTTACGCTGATAGGTCGTGTTTTTCCTTCAAAATTCAACCATCTGTTGTTTCAAAATCACTTCATCATGTAATTTTATCTGTTTACAAGCACATTTTCTGTCAGCTGGATTTTAAGGCAGAATTACGTGATTATAGCGTGTTTGAAATTACAAATAACTTTTCAAATCCTGCACACAACAGGGACTGTCATGTTGACATGAGATCTGGGTCAGATAAGATCACCTGTTTGGCCTGTGTGTACAGAGAAGTACTGCTGATATGGTTCAGAGCGGCAGTGGCTGGTTCTTACCCTGACTGGGACATGTGAGGACAGGATGATCCTCAGGCCTCCTTTGATCTGATGGAGGAGATGACGCTGGGAACACTGGGAGCTGTAGGCGCCAAAGACGGCGGAGAGACAGAGAAAGTAGAGTGAGACTGATCCACGGTACACAACATGTTTTGTCATGAGAGTGGGAAAAAAACGTGACTTGTTCTGTAATAAAACATGAAGTTTGAAGAAGCTTGACCCAGTGGTCATTATCATATGTCTTAAAGTTGACAGTTTTAAACCTAATTTTAATTAAATCTAGAAAGGTGTCCAAAGGGGTCCAGATTAAACACTCAAAGGAGGCATTTCATCAGTCAGATCAGAAAGTACCTACCTCCTCAGAGTCTGTGTCTGTCAACACAAGTGGCAAGCCAATCCACAGCGAAGACGTACAGACAGGAAATGTCAAACCTTCAAGAGGGACCGAGATAAGAGAGAGGGAGATTTCTCAGAGCTGGTGTGTGAGAGAGGAGTAAAAAGCTGAGTCAAAAACCACTTCTTGGTATTTCTTCACATACTGATTGTAATCAATTTAAGGGACATGTTTCCCAGAGCACCTTACTCTAAGTGCGGACAAAGTAAACAACAGAGTGCCCCTTATTACCGAGACCTGAGCTGTGATAAAAAAAGAAATTGTGCAGGAAATCACAGAGGCAGACATGAAGTCATAGTTTGTTGGAAGAAAGCTGTAGTTTTAGGCTTCCCATCTGAACAGAGACGGGTTCTACATGGATGTTATGAAGGACACATAAGATACTTAATGCAAATTCACTGAGACAGGGTTAACTCTGCACATTCAAATGAACATTTTGTCTTTCCTAAACACAAACCTGCACACAACCCTTGAGTCTACACACAGTTCTTGTTTCATAATAGACGATTCCCGTCTTTCACACCGATTGCTCAAGCAAAGTTTGTGAAATATTGTGAAAATTCCGTAAAGCTTTTTCCACTGTGCCTTGGTCCATCGTGCTCCAATATGTTCCACCAAGGCCTGAGATCTGCCAGACTGGAGAGCACAGATACATAACTCAATGCACAAGATGAACCTCCCTTTCCTTCTGCTTTATACTAAATTTGGCATCAAATCTGGCTCAGCCGTTAAGTCTGTCGGGTCAGTGCACGCTTCTGTTTGTGCTGCTGCTCAGTTTCCATTGAAAGTAATGGCCTTGATCCAGCTCAATGGATGCTGTTACATTTAAAATGTATTAGTGTTAATGGTAGTCTTATTGTTATTACTATTTTAACTGTCATTATTATTTTCATGGCTGTCATTACTAGAGCTCTAGACCTGTTCTGTATGTACAGCACCTCGAGATAACTTCTGTTGTGAATTGGCATTATATAAATAAAAACTGACTTGACTTGACTTATGTTGGACTTCAGTATGAAAGCAGAGTAAATAGTACATTAATCCACTGATGACATACACGAAGGCTTCTCAGTACTGCTGTCACTTCTGCATCAGAAATGTAGTTTAAGTGTTAACTCTTATACTATAATAAATATGTGCAAAAATTACTTAAAATAATCAAACAAATGTTCAAAGGAAAGACATCCGGTTTATTAGTTTTTATTTTCATGTTGATATGAGTGACTAATTTCACCAGTATGTCATTTTTTGAGGCCATAGTTTGTAGTGCTGTAGCAATGGATGGTTTTATGTTGTAAAATGTTCATGTCATTTTTGCACCACGCCCACAAAATGAAGACTTCACCAACATATTCTTATATTTCTTTATAAAGAGAGTTCTGATACAAATTGCTGCTTCTCTGACACACAGCTTTAAGAACAACTGATTGCATTGCTTTTTTTTACTTTCTGCATGCCCTTTGCCACAATATGTTGGGTTTTTTTCTTTTAGGTTGCTTATCTATACTATGCATCTGTAGCCTGTGTTTTTGTGCTTCCTTTTGCTGCCGTAACATTTCAGTGTCCATGCACAGAGCATGCGCAGAGCTTATTGTGTGGTATCTCAATGCTTTAGCAAACTGGATGGTACCACTTTCCATTTCTCTACCATTAAAGTGGTTTCAGGATGACAGGTGTTTAACTGGAATCATGCTTTCTTTTCAAAGAAGAACTCTTCTCTACACCTCTGTGGTAAGAAGGGAAAAAAAAGACAATGTTGCAATGACTACGGTGGATTCAAAGACGCAGAATTGATAAACCACATCTGTGAAACACTCTGGGTGTTTAGGCATGTAAAGTTGAACTGCCACTTGCCACTGACATCATGGATAGAGCATGAAAACATGGTAACACAACACAAATCACCAGGGAAATGAATTTTAATTTTAAGTGCATGGCCTGTCCAGGAATTCAAGTTTATGCCAATATTAGTAAGCAGCTTGTTAGGTCTTACTGTTACAGCAGCAGAGGTCAGGAGGGACGGAGAGGAGTCCTGTTCCCCTGTTGGACGCTTCAGCCTTGGTAGAGCTGCTTTAGGTGTTTTGGTCTGTACCTGACTGTCTTCACACAACCATGACAAATTCTACATTGTTTGAAAGCTCTAAGCCTCCTGATTCTATCTGTGCAATGGATTATAAGGTGCCCCTATGACTACACAGAGCAGGTTCAGACTTGAGGCCAGTCATCACCATTTCTACCATTTTTGTGCCTCTGTAAATTTGGTGTCTCTTTTACCCATTCTGACCTTTTTGTTGGAAATTTTAAAGAGTGACCTGTGACTGTTATCAAAAAAGACCAGTAACCTTTTTATTTTGGGCACATTATTATTAGGTTTGTGCACAAAAATTGGGGTGTGCTGTAACAGATTAATATTTAGCTTCAAAGGAACAAGATGTTTAAAAGAAAGTTTGATGTTTCGCTGTTCATCATATGTTTACTGGACACCTTATGCAGACAGGACAAAGGGTTTGACAAGTTGTAAAAGTATATTTACGTCAAACTAGAGAAACCTACAACACATACAAGGGTTGAGACATCACTTCTCTGCTGTTTGCAACTCTGCTCTGGGTACCCTTCCCTAAAACCTCTAACCACCATGTTTGAAAGAGGATGTGACTGCGAATTATGACTTCCAGTATCATGTTATTCTGCCATTATTCATATTCATGTCCATATCCAGGTGTTACTGTGTGACTCTCAGTGGCGGAGGAAGTATTCAGATTCTGAACTTCTTATCAAAAATCATGTTGTCAGACACTTGAGCCTGTCAGTGGCTTTTATGGACATACTTTGGCGTGGACAATCGCCCATTGGATATTATATATTACATATTGCAACAGCTGCTCGAGGTTATCGGGTACAATGTTCTTTCTCAATACTGCACTGAATACAGAGAGTTGTGTTCCTATTAATTATCTGCACCCAAAAACTTTGGAAAAGTTCAAAAATACCAGCGTTATCTTTTAACTTCATCCTCATTAATCAATCAGAAGACATGTTCTTTTATCTATATAACATGATGAGCATTGAGTAAAATCTTGCTGATCTTTTACCTATAAAACTTTACATGCATTTTTGTGTTTTCCAGTCCTACCGTCGTCATATCCAAGAATAATGTTGGACATGTGTAGGCATGATGGTTTCGTATGGACAGCCACCTGAGGAATTTCACAAGCATTGCCCCCATCCTGCAGAAAAAACACCTTGTTTCCTGTGACATATAGAAAGAGGTAAGGGGAGAAGCAACGTCATCCTCCCTCCTATCAGTATTAACATCTGTTGTATCAAAGAGCTATGAGACTTGTTGTATTAGGGCGTTCTTAGCTGGAAAGCTGAAACCAACATCCTTCATACTGAGTTCATACTCAGATTAAGTCCCTCTCTTTAAACCACACCTCCAGCTGACTATAAATTCTTCCCCTCTGAAGTATCGGTGGCAGTCTCACACAAAAAGGCAAAACAGACACACAGAGACCGGCTGTTTTCTCTTCAAGTCAGAGCTTCTTTTTTTCAATGTATGCAATGTGTTTACAGTGCATTTTTTTTCCTCAGTATGGTTTTGGCATGGCCGGCTGAGACTTGACAGAGCTCCAGAATCACCGTAGGGTTCTCAGACAGGGGCTGTTGAATTTGACGGATCAGAGTCAGAAGGGGAACGGGTGCCTAAGGAGAGGGGATTCCGGGTCAGAGGCAGCTACGACCGCCTCCAAGGATTCGACTTTGTGATGCCTGCCTGGAAACACCTTTAACACTCATCCTTCTGACTGCTGTGCTGCTTTGTTAAGTAGAACTAATACTCTGAATTCAGCCTCTCCTACTGCTGTAGAAGTTGGTACAACTACCTTGAACTGTTATGTCCGACAAACAAAACATGACGATAAATTTGACAGCTGACCACTGCAAAGCACCCAATGAAGTCACATATAAAATCCTCTCCTGGCTGATGATTGGAGAGTTCGTGCTGGGTCTGCCTCTCAACTTATCGGTCCTCTACATCTTCATATTCAGGTATGAAAAAACAGTCTCTCTCTATCACTTTTACTTATTTTCAGAAAGTACTTACAAGTAAATGTGGAAAAGAATGGTCAGCAAAAGGTCAGGGAGAGTCTTCAGAGGAGGAACCTTCAACATATAATCTGTCAAGTCACACTAACCCAAACACTTCAACTTAAAAATTGGTGTTTGCATGACTCGTCACCAGGTGGGAATTTGTTGGCAGTCTCTGTGAATGCTTCAAACCTCAGTATCACAAGAACGTTGTTGAGGGCGTATCGCATTGTGGTAGTACAGAAGAAATCCTCACAGATGCATCCAGTGAACAGGAGAGGAGGGGGACAGTGTTAACATCCTGTTTGGATTCTCCTTTATTAGGAGCAGAGTTGCCAAAATGTGTTTATGTACAGAGCATTTCTGCAATTAAAGATTTTTTTATGATGTGAGAAACAAAGCTGAACATATCTTTAAAAACTTGTCGGCACTCCTGAAGGTCAGTTGTAAATGATTCATGCACTTAACTCATACACTTTAACTGTAATAAGACAAAACTACTTGAAATGCAGCGAAATTTTTGTGCAAACTCATGATGATTCATTAAAATGGAAAATATGTAAAACAAGAGCAATTTCACTTCTCAAAGGTTACTTTATTTAAAAACTTGTGAACCAAAAAAATGCACTCCTATTACTACTCCTAACTCTATTGAATTACACAAGATGAGCTGTGTGTTCTGTGAGATTGGCTGATAAATGTTAATGTGAGCAAAGAGAGTTTTCTCTGGCACCACTGTATATTTCCACAGTATAAAAAGAAACACATCAGTAATCATGGAATACTGCTAACACATGCATCATGGGCATATTGTCACACCAGAGGTGCAGAAATTCTGTCGCTGTTCAGGATAAAATGGACAGATAGGATCAGTGTCACAGGCTCGGCTTTGTTTCCGCTCTTCAATATTTATTCGTGATGCAGAATCAATTTTGCAGCTGTGAATTAAATAACTGTTTTGTGAATTACTTCCTCTTTAGATTCAAATTCTGGAAGAACAAAAGTATCTTCCTCTTCAATATTGTGGTTGCCGATTTCTTGCTGGTGGTGTGTCTTCCTGCGAAGGCCTACCATTACCAGCACGGCCTGAGGCGCAGCGAGAATAATGTGGTGTGTAAGACGCTGCTCTTCATGCTGTTTCTCAACCGAGGGGCCAGCATCGCCTTCCTCATCACCCTGTCCCTCGACCGCTACTTCAACGTGGTCCATCTTGGGAGGAGAAATTTTGTGAAAGTGCTGAAGAAAACTCCCCAGATTTCCATCATCATCTGGCTCCTCTTGCTGCCCCTCACCATTCCCACCATGCTAAAAACCTTCGAGTGCTGCAACAGCCACGGACGAAAATTTGAGACGCCTCAACATGATGTGACAGACACCCTCAGAGAGGTATTTGTTCTTTTATTCTGGTTTAAATGTGGTCTCAGGGAACCGACAATGCAAAAGCTGAGCATTTTCAACACTTAATAGGAACTGTGTTATTTACACAGCCTCACACCTACACACAGACTTCCCGTTAGGTTGGTCAGTCACCACAGCACTGTGAGCTTTAATGGTTCATCCATTTTTCCAAGTTGCCTAAGCAGAATAAACAGATTTGAAGTTATGATTTAACAGCATGTATTTTGATTAACAGTTCATGGTTTTGAACATTGATTTGCCATTTTTAAAAAAGCCAACAATCCACTGGCTCCATCCTCTCAAATGTGAATATTTGCTGGCTTTCTTAGCTTTCTATTAAAGTAAGCTGTTTGGGTTTTGGACTGTTGGTTAGACAGAACAAGAAAAGACTTTGTGATGGACATTTTTCACACATTTTGAACATTTAATAGACAAAATCAGTTAACTAATTAAGAAATTATGAAAATTATCACTGGCTACATTTTTTAATGTTTTAAATTCCAATGGCTTTAAAAATTAATCACGATTACAAGTATTTAAATTACAATCAATCAATTACAATGCAGTACTCCACATTAAAGGCTAAAGGTGACTTTAAGATTAAAACTTTGTCTATCAGAGATCAGCAGCAGTTCATTTTAACATTCTGAGTAACAAGAGTTTGGAAATTAGTCAGAAAACTCAAAACCTGCATAAGTAACTTTTGAGGGAGGGGTACAGATCATGAACTCTGTCGACTCTCTGTAGATAGTTAATCTGCGGTATGTGGCCTTGGCCATCTGCTCATAGTGCCTTTTTCTTTCTTTCAGGTCGTCTTCTTCACCCAGATCATCATCCCCTTCATCATCCTCGTCTACTGCACCGTGCGCATCGTCGGCCGGCTGAGGAAGAAAACGGTCGGGGAAAAGACCAAACTGAGGAGAGCTGTTTGGGTCGTCATGTCTGTTATTGTCGTCTTCTCCATCTGCTTCCTGCCTTGTGCTATAGCCAGAGCGGTGCTGCTGACTGTCAGGCTGGCAGAGTGGCAGGCTGCAGAGAACATAGTGGTTCAGGTCTATGACAGCCTCATGGTTTTGTCGTACACAGACTGCCTGCTGGATCCGCTGGTGTACTGCTTCTGTAACTCTGGGTTTAAAGATGTTTACATATCCACCTTCTGTCCAACATTTGTTCAGAAGAGACTGCTGAGTTCTGACAGTGGAAGTGGAGCAACAACTATAACTACAACCTCAGGAGCTAGAAAAATTTCTCTGCCAATTCTAGAGAACTGATGTTTTTCTCTCAAACTCCAATTAGATGTTGCAGTTCACCAGTAAGTCTCAGCTGCAGAGATAGTATAACCGCCACCCACACAGGTGTTTTCAGGTACTGTGGCACATCAGTGCTGACGGTTTAAGGTCATCAGATACCCTTTAATCAGAGGGTGAACACACACAGATGCAGTGAGAACGCCCGCCATCTGTGGGCATCATCAGTCACACTGCAGCAAACGCTTTTGGTTTATCTGGAGTCATGCTCGCTTTGTTCAGGTCCAGATGAATTAGCTGTATTTTTATAAATAAAAAGCTAAAATTTAAATGCAATCCATTTTTATTTACATAATATATTAGCAGAAGTGCATTTATGTTCTTTCTATGTGTGCAGCCTTCTGAAACACAGTATTTGTCTTTGTAATCCTCCACTATAGGACAGATTAAAGCTTTTAATAAGCTTCTATTGGAGACTTTTCTTTCTGCACTTCAATGTGAAATACATACACTCGACCATGTGTTGTATAAACCTGTGAGTCAAAGTTTATTGCTTTTAGTTCACTGCCCCTGCCACCTGTAATCCTGTCATCACATCCTACAAATAAATCGCCAGATAAAGGTACAATAAAAGCAGCACAAGTAGTCAGAGATGTGAGATAAGAAGAAGTCAGGGAAGAAGCCCTTCAAGTGCAGTCTGTGAAGAGGGCTGTTCAGACACAGTAACAGCAAATACAAGCGTGGGTGTATGGGGAATTAAGGTGAATTAACAGGGTCGTCTATGGAATTTAGATCCAGATTTGACTGGTTTGAGACTCTTATGGCTTCATATTATGTGGCTGCAAAATCATTTAAAAGGATACATGCTTTTATAGTACAAGTTACATATAGAATTAATTTCATTATTTACTATATTTAGGTATTTGAATGTATGATATATATATTCCAGCATCATTGCATATTGCTGCCCCTGCATTAACTACAAACTTACTGTACTGTGCATTTACTCTTGCAGTGTTTGCAGAGCTCTCTTTAATCACTCAGGAAATTCTTTATCTCTGTGTGTTAAGCATTATGTTCATCATCAAACCAGTTTGATCTGTTTGATCTGTTTCCTTTGGTTGTTTACTCTCTGTGTAACATGTTGTGAATGCCACCATGTCCACATTTCACCTTCACCTTCTGTGATTTTCACGGCCAGTCTGTAACTGATGTGTCTCTGATTGTCCATGTTGTTGTCTCTTGTGTAATCAGAGTAAATTGTCATGTCTACATTCTGGTGTTTAAAAGAAGTTTAAATTATGTTATAAAGGCCGCTACTGAAATGTCAAACTCAAGTGGACTGCAGGAACCGTGAAGGCTTTTTAAACTTTCCTCATTCGGTGTGTACATTTTTTGTGATGTTGATCATCAAAATCTAATTATTGAGATGCTGAATGAAGATCTTTGTATATCGCTGCTGTAAATACACAGAATACAGGAGATATGGTTGATACAACTGCACTAAAGTATTTGTATGACCTCCAGATTCTGCCAGAGAGGAGTGTTGTCTTTCCTCGGCAAAACATTACCGCAGGATGGAGACTACTGTTAGACACACACTGAGAAAAAACACCTTCCTCTTTTTCTAATGGTGTAACATTATCCCAAACAAATACAGACAGCAATGCCCTCATATCCCTGCTGTATCCTCCTATATCACTGCAATGTCTAAATGTTGACATTGTTGATCTGCCTCCTCGGGCTCCATTTTCCAGCCCTTTGCAGGAAGGTGCTACAGTTTGCTCAGGTTGTGTGTGTGCAAAAACTCCAACTGTACTAAAAACACAAAGTCATCTGCAATAGATCAGCAAATAAAGCAAACAGAAGCGTTCACACTGTGGTCTATCCATTGCATCACACTCTGAGGTCTGAGCCCTTTGTTCTGGGTTGTGTTAAATGGGTGTTGCAACAGTCGGTGGCAGCTGTCAAGTAGAGGGTAGTAGCCTCGAAGCAGGGATATCACAGCAGCACCAACAACAACAAAGAAACTAAGTATGAAAACAAAGACAAGTGAACACTGGAGATCAGTGTTATTGTTGCCACCTCCAAGTTGCAGAGCCCTGTCTGCTTTATTAAAGCCTGTAATGGCTTAATGTCTCAACCTCAGACTGAGGTTTTAGGGAATTTAGCTCATTGAGAAAAATGACAAGTGAGTTTAAAACTTGACAAACTGTGGAATCAAAGAGAGCTCCTGAATCTGCTCTCTACTTTTGAGGTTTGAATTTGTTGGAAAGTCTTCATTTCAATGCTAATAAAGTGATGTTTGCACTAGATGTGGTAACTGGAGTGTGTACAGTCCAACACTGACCTGCTCCTAGAAGAGTCAGCAGTCTACTCTGCTCCTGTAGAACCTTGTGGATCTGCTCAATTTGCTGCTGAACCAGCTCACATGGATGAACTGCAGCCTGCAAAGAAACACACAAACTTTAAGAACTTGACCCATAAAAGAAAACAGAGCATGTTCCAATGACCGTGTCAGGGCAGCATCAGGAAATGCTGTAATCTGATGTTCTGCTGCTGTCTAGTGGCAAGAGGAAGAACTGAACTAAAACTCAACATGAAATATGTTTTGTAAAAAGTAAATCATTGCATTATTTTGCATTTTCTGTTTAAAGTTCCCTGTCACAACAATAATTAAAGGAAAATTCCACCCTGACACCCTCCTCTGATATGACAAATAACACACAAATAACATTCTGGTTCACTGAGGCCAGTGTAGAAATAGTTGTCTCCTTCTGCAACTGATTTCTCCCATTTGACTATTGAATGCTACAACAAGCAACTACATCATCACTAGTATTTCAAAAAGTAATACTTACTTGCTGTATGGGTAGATTAATGGTCTGAGAGGTGTCAGTATCCATGTTGGCAGCAGTAAGCTGGAGCTGTCCAATGGGCACGGTGTCATCAGGGCTCAGGAGACAGGACACTAAAGGATGAGTCTTGCCCAGCCTTGGTTCACCCTGACAGGGCAGCAGACCTGGTCTGTCTGCCTGGTGCTCCACACAGGTGATTCCAGAGGTGGGTAAGATGGATGCTGGGGAGGCATCTGCGAATGGACTCGATCTCTCCATGGGTATTTCAGCAGACATCAGTGGACGATACTCACTCGGCTTGTAGACCTTTATCCTGAGCTTGTCTTTATCTGAAGGCCAACTGCAAAACTGATTACAAGTGGATTATAAACAAACACATGAAATGTCAGAGTGCAATGAAAATGAACTAAAAGGCTTGAATTTTGCTGAGAGGAATGGCTTACTCTGTCATGAAATAGTATTTGTTCGTACTTGGACTCTCTCTGTTGGTCTGTTGCACAATAAAGATTTTTAAATTAGCTTTCCAAGTTACTGCGTTTACGTTAAACCAAACCAAGATGGCCGACAACCGCTGAAAGGACGCAACTGCAGTTACTAACGGTTGGTAAATACCATCAACTACTAACTGACATTGTTGACTGCTACTGTTGGACAGAAAATTGATATAGGAATATTTATTTTTTAAATTTAAAAATATAAAACAAAGTTGTTGCATAATTTGCTGTTGATCGACTAATTCAATAAATGTTTGTTTCAATAAACGTGTAAATCTCAGTTAAATGGAAGAGACCTTTTTTTAAAAAAAAAAAAAAAAAAACGGTTTTAACGTTAATGAAATAAAAGTGCTTTGTGACTTGAATGCAGCCTGCTAGTTATCATCGATCCCTAAATCTCACAAGCAAAAATACTTTCAAAACTTCCCCTTCCCCCTGCAAGTTCACCGAACACCAAACTACGCTGAAAAAACTAGATTTTTAACGTACAAACTGTCCGTGTCATTTTTCAAAATGGTTTAGCTTCCATTTTAAACTTCGCTCAATTAACAATTTAAGTTAGTTACCTTTCGTCTTGGTTCAAGCTGAGTTGAGTTTCAGTTGAAGGAAGTTTACTGTTGCTACAGTGACACATCATCTCCCTCACAACACTTGTTTTCCATCTGAATTAATCAGCAAAGTGCAGGTAAGTTTCCTCAGAAACAAGGTTTTTACGTAGATAAATAATAAATCTCGACGTGCGACTGACGAACATTAGGACAAACTGTTACCTGCTGCCTCTGGACAGGTGTAAGGTGGCGAGAATATAACTCACTTCCGGTAAGATCCTTCAAAGTAAAATGTTGGTTTTAATGTTTTTAATTTCTTCATTGCAGGAAAATTTTAAACATGATAAAATGAATACCGAAAATAATGTTTTTTGCTTCTGGGGGACACGTGGAATAAATGTAATGTTTTAAGGAAAAAAAAGTTTACAAAACACACACAGACACCCCTAAGAAACAAATAAACAATTGAGCAGTAAAATTTGTTTATTTATTTAAATTGTTTATGTATCCTCAGCACTATACCAATGCTGTGCAAAACATAGACGTCTTATTACAAGTAATCATGGATTTGTAGCCCAAAGACCATGATGGATACAGATAATGAAAATTTAGTTTGACTGCATTTTGTTAAGGGTTGTGAATTTAGGTCTAGATGGACTTGGATATGTAGTGTCACCATTGTTTCATTGGTGTATCATTCTTATGTACATTTGGTCTTGTGTTGTATATGAATACTTACCTCTCAGTCTCAAATAAAAAGCCTCAAATCTGATCTACATTACTAGGACTTAACACAGGATGGCAGCATAATCAAGTACAGTATAACAAGGGACAGATACAGGAACAGGCCTGAAGTGGTGATAAATGAAGGTGCATTAAAGAATAAAACAGTGATGATGTTATTTTGTCATCCTGTATGTACAGTATGAGATTTAGAACACAGTTGATATCATTTAAAGCTTCCTCCCATGATAAACAACTCCTTGTACATTTATGCGACCAGTTACAAATCCTGATATGACATTTTTGTCTCATCTGTCTCATCAGATTCCTCTGGTCCTTTGAGGACATGTCACAGGATTTTGTCTCTTTGACTGGTTGAATTCTGGTTGCAGCTTCATTTCTTGCCAACAACTCTTTAACAAAAAAGTCTCCAGTGTAAACTAGGACTGGGTATTGTTTGAAATTTTCCATTCTTGCGTCAATACAATACCAGAGTGTTGGTGACTGATAGCAAAACAATACTCTGAGGGATACAAACACAATTTAAGACAAAAACCCTTCTCATCTTTTAATGAGAGGAACTAGACCTCTCCACTGATAAATGTAACATTTCCCTAGATAAAACAGACTAAACAAGATTATGAACGACCTGCACATTAATTCCAGGTTTAAAGATGTGACAGTTTGTGGTATTCTGTGCATTTGGCTGGAACCAAAAAAAGTACTGATGCTCAACAGGACATCTTTGTATGATATGAGTACACAGTTACTGAGAATTGATTAATAAGCTGTCTCCAGAAAGATGTTAATAGATTATACACTCAAAAAAACAAGAAACAAGTAAACCCAGTGTGTTTTAAATACACAATAACCACGTTTATATTAAATACATTTGGTTATTATGCATTTAAACGCATTGGATTTGTTAGTTCTACAACATAAATCTAATTTTTACTCTTTGACTTGAGGTTATTGGTTTATGTTAAAACTGCGTAATCCAAATGAATGGAAATCTTACATGCAATTAAAAGATAAAAGTTAAATATTAGGAGTCTGTACTAGATATATTCTTTTCGTGTGAAGTTTTAGTGCATCATGGTCTGAATTCTGCCTCTTTTTCACCACATAGAGAATTTAAAGGTGCAAACATGAACACATTTTTTGGATTTTACTTGAAATGAAAACTGACAAATTTAAATATGTTAAATATTTGCAAAAAATCTCAGCCATCATCAGCTCCATTTCCCAAAAACACAGTGGTCCGATTTGGCTTTCAAAACCCTGGTCGAGCCGTGGTCCTGCATCATGGAGGTGATCCAACGCAGCTGAGATCCAAGGTGGCGCTCTGCCATTTCCAAAGAGACTGATCTCCTCCTTCTCTTGCCTTTTTTTTTTTTTCCGACTCTATGATGGTGATGCCAAGTTTTGGAGGGCCTGGCACTGAACACTGAAGTCTCCTCCTGCTGGTGTGTGTGTGTGTTTGCATGCTGCACCATCAAAACACACACATATACTGTACAAACACACATGCATGCAGATTAGCAGCGATGACAGATGAGTCACGGACTGGAACATCGCTTCAGGCAAAGACCAGAGGAAGGAGGTCATCCAAAATCCTGCCCCGACACAGAACACAACACAACAAAAGAACAAACACAAACACGAATGTGTTTTTTTTTTTATCATAAAATCTCCAGTTCACCCGGTTCATGCAAAATCGGTAAAAGAAAATAGTGAAAAATAAAGTTTAAAAGCCTCCTGTTTGCTCAGTCTCCCCCTCCTCAGCCACGTTCTCACTTCCTCATACTCCTGCATTTTATATATATATTTATATAACCTTTGCAGACCTGCTGTTCTCCACCTGTCCACCAGATGCCCTCAGACTTCCCCACCTGTTCCCTTCACCTGGCTCCAACCTCCACCTGCCCTGAAATGACCCATGTTTTCCCACCTCTCCTGTGCTGTGCCTCAATTTGCGCACTTCCATGCAGTGCGACAACAGAGGAAATGTCGTTGGCGCTAACAGCAGCGTAATTTCCACGTCACATCAAACAGGAGGCACACACAAGGAAGTAAAACATCATTTTTTAACTCAACTGAGCAAAGCAGTCTGCAGATATTTTGTCAGGCAAGCTCAGAGCTCAGAGCTCAATGAAATGACCAGTTGGAAGCTTAGTGGTGGAGACGTTGACGTCATGTGACCGTGGTGTAGTTGGTTTATAGCCTAACATCAGTTTTTTACTTTCTGATGAACTAAACCTGGAAGGATCAGAAACTTTAGTTGGTCACAGTTTATTTTCTGCAAATCCCAGTGAAAAAATCCCATTGGCTTTTTGTCAGTGGAACCAGGGTGATGCTAACTTCCAGGCTGGACTACAAAAATACGTTGTCCCTGCACTGGACTATTACGGTCACATATTGCAACTGTCATTTCCAGTAAGCGCACAGTGGCTGTGTTTGATTTGAGAAAACACAACCCTGTCGAAATTCCTACACTACACCTGTGAGTATACTGTGTACACAGTGTACTATATGTAAGTGTACTAACTGAAGTATCTGACTCCACACACCCACCTGCTCACCTGTTTCCTGCTCCCTTATCAACCCACAGTGTATCTACAAGCCTTTATTCACCTCTTCATGCTTCGTGGACTGGTGTTTTGCCGTCCAACCTGTTTTCCTTCCTGATTCTCATTCCCCGTGTTCTGTTCCTGCTGTCTGAACCTTCCTGTAAGCTTTTGTTTTCACCTCATCATCATACAGTTCTTTGCTCCTGCCTGTGGCCTCACTGTGACATCTGATAGTTAAGGTGGCAAAGAGAATTTTTTAATCTACGTTAGCAAATACATTACATTATGAACGAATTTGCATTCATTTTAGTCAACACTTGTTCTTGTAAAGCTCTGCATTGCTGTTTTTTTCACCTCATGCAGGGTGAGGAAACTGTGTCAGAGTATTTTACAAACTGTATGAAACGAAACAAAAACACACTGTTAAGGACCATTTACAGCACTGTATGTGCTGTATGCACTGTGCAGTGCATTAAGTTATAAATATTTACAAGTCAGGAATCAGAAAAGACACTGTGTACTTCTGATTTCAGAAGCTTTTAATGTTTTATTTCTCTACAGACGTTTAAAAGGAAAGCTGCATCAGTTTCAAAGCAACCCCGTCTTAAATAATCATCACAAAATCAAAAAATATAAATTTCATCTGCAACTGCAATTGAAAACAGTGGATAAAACCAAAATAAAATTTTGTTCAAACTGCAAAAATCTTAGTCTTAAAAAGTTAAATGTG
Organism: Lates japonicus; assembly: GCA_033238685.1. NCBI lineage: Eukaryota > Metazoa > Chordata > Actinopteri > Centropomidae > Lates > Lates japonicus. The sequence goes on from BRZM01000008.1 coordinate 6,430,459, forward strand.
AACTACAACACTCTGTCAGCGCTACATGTAATGCTTTCTTAAATAGATTTTGTGCTGAGACTGAGTGAGAGTTAACCACTTTTTCACCATATTTCATTCTCTTCATTTTACACACCTGTGTGTATTTAGGTTATACACAATTTCATGTATCCAACATATGAAGTTGTACAACATCTGCCAAGTATGTGATGTGTTGCATTATATTTTCAATACAATTAATATACAGACATTTTCAGGCACTGGGATAATTACCAATCAGAGAGATGAGGTGACTGACAGCCTGAATCAGCCTCTAAACTGCAGTTTATGTTGCTTTTATGGAAAACTTGGTCTTGATCGTGAGAGATACTGGCATTATCAGGTGTGAGGCAGTTTGAATATTACTGATGTACCTTAATGCATCATAAAAGGTACAAAAACCTGATATAATCATATTTAAAACCCAAAGCTTTTTGCATTTATTTCATTTTACAGTTTAAAAATCACCCCATCGTTGCATCCTTACTCTACAGATGAGAGATGATCCTTGACTGCTGTTGGTTGTCTAAGCCTTCTTCTTGATTCCTATTGGGCAGGAGACTCCCGTCCCTCCCAGGCCACAGTATCCATCAGGGTTCTTGCTCAGGTACTGTTGGTGGTAATCCTCAGCGTAATAGAACGGTTTGGCTTCAGCTATTTCTGTTGTGATTGGACCAAAACCTTCCTCTGTTAGCACCTGGAAGAAGAAGCAACAGAGACACATAAGAGTAGAGTGTGTGATGGGAAATGAAGTTCTGAAGGAGCCCTGGGAGCGATGTAGGTAGATACAGTTTTTGGTAGGTAGATCACACCATATATGTGAAAACAAATGCAATATATGATATCCTGGTTAGGTTTCAATAACCTACTTCCTTAATGCATTTTTTTATAACTTCACCAGACTTTCACCTGAACTAAACTTGTCAGGACGTCATATTGCAAAATTCTTATTAGCATCTTAGAAAAAAGGAGAAAGGGAATTGATATATTTATGCAAAGCATGTGTGTAGCTCCAGGCAGGGTGGTACCTAAAAAACAGACAACACACACACACACATTCACAGTAGAATCAGTTGGTGATGACACCTTCTCCTCCTTGTGATAAAAATTACTCAACCAGATGGCGTGTGGGTAAATTAAAAGACAAAGAGAAACGTCAAACATGAAAAGACACACACACACTTATGAAACTTTCATTGCTGATAGAGGGGTGTTACTGTGATTTTTAACATGTGTGCATGCATATTTACAGCAAAGCTGCTTGTTTGATCATATCATGGAGGGTGGAGGAGCTAAATTTGGTTCAACATTTACATGTTTTGCCTTCAGGACTGAGAAATGTTAAAAACAGCGATGACAGGTAAACAGGACTGAAAAAAATCAACAATAAAAATGCAATTAAAGGTATTTTTTAGCCTTATTTCCCCGTGTTTTGGGGTGTGAATAATTGATATGGACAAGAAAATCTTTGGATTGTGCAGTATTGAGCAAGAACGGTGTACTAAGCCTCTGCAAACAGCTTCTGAAATGTTGGGCAACATCAAACTAAATCTGACAGGCTCAGATTGTTAGTATAAGTGTCTGACAACATTATGGATAAGATTCCTACAGAGATAGACCTTTTTATTAAAGAGTAAGATCTTATGTTTAACAGAAACATCACTATATATCACTACCAGACTCCATTGACAAAAACAGTAATTTTATCGAGCAGAACACTAGAGATGTTGGAATACGGCTGCCTTGATCTGTTAGTTTGTTGTGTTATTGTGTGACTTTCAGTGGTGAAGAAGTATTTATTTTACTTTGCATTAGTAAAAGTACCACACAATAACATAAACAAGATAACAGATGGAGGAAGTGGTATTCCAGCAGCTCCTGCGTTCTGCTCGGTAAATTTCTATTTTTGTCAATGGAGTCTGGTAGTGACTTGCTCTTAACAATGTTTCAGTTATTATGAAGAGATCTGCAGCTTAGATAAGGTTTATCTCAACCAGATCTATTTCCTGTTGTCAGACACTAATAATCTGAACCTATCGATGATAGCTAAACACTTTAGTGGGCCTTTTAATGCAAACAATTGCCCATTGGATTTAGATTACAGCTGTTGTGGTGGCTGGGTCATTGTTCTTGCGATACACCAACTCAATGATTTTGTCACTTAAATAATTTAAAATCAAAAATAAGGCAAGTTAAAAAATATCAGAGTTATCCTTTAAGAAACTGCGTGGTATCCTGTACAAAAGGTGATAAAGTGAACCACTGAACAACTGTCGACAACTATACAAATCTTTAGAAAAAAAAAGCAGGAGTGGCAAAACTGAGATGACGATAAACTTGCAGACAATATTGTGTTTAATGGTAAAAGCACTGCACTTGCAGTTTTGACTGGAATGAACTCCTGAGGAAATACTAAAAGTTCTCTGTTGTTTTATTTTAGTACAAACAATCAGACCTAGCTGCTGGGTAATTTCACACATTGGTGCCTCTAATAGTGAGTGAAGAGGTAATTGTTGGAAAACCATTTTAACTAAATTGTTGGCGTCAGCCTTGTGGAAGTTGTTAAAGAAAATGTCAACAAACAAACCCAGAGGGTCACGAGAGACAAAAGCTCAACGTTGGCGAGTTCCAGCATTTATATCACCGGACAGTGTGTGTTTTCTCCCGCTGTTTGATTCATCAGTTCCTGAAGATTTCCCACCATGACTGTACTGACACCACAATTTTAATTTGAGTAAGTAGGGTGGAGGTACAACACAGCAGTTGTCGGAATAGGATCCTCTTTCTGTTGCAGCTGCACTTTTGATTCAGGCTGGAAGATGGGTTTTACATACAGAGGGCAGGATTTATTTATATGAGTTACCTTCAAAGACAAAAGAAAGAGGATAAAAACTCAAAATAGAGACTAAATAAAATAGAATAAAAATAGTTCTAGGCAGAGATAAAAAGAAAATAAAAACCAAAAAATAGATAGCCCCCAAAGCGAAGGTTTTAGCCTTGATTTAAAACAAAATTTGACAGATCTTGACTGTTCCTGGAAGTTTATTCAGATATGTGGATTATTCATATTAAAATCATCATATTTTTATTTTAACCTTCTGAAGAAATCAAACTTTAAACCACTGTAAACCATTGTGCTTTAGAAAACAAGTGAGAATATTCACAAAATCAACCTTTTAACACACAAGTTTCCCATTCTGAGGGGCTTGAGTGATGTCCTGTGTGATATCTGCAGCCTGAATGCATCACAAACTGCAGCATTCAGCAGTCACTGAATTTTGGGATGTGATTTTTTACTTTCCAGCCACAAATAATAGCAGCTAAACTCTGCAAACCCAAGTGTGTAAGATCAGATTAACTTCAACTCTCAGTCTGTGATAAGATCCATCACAAATGTCTGCGTGAATAATGGGCATTCACAAAACACAGACCCAAACCTAGTACTGCAATAGAGGCTGCTGCTCATTTGTTAATAGACTAGCGTTTACCCTTTGAAAGTGAAATAAAAGAGATTTAAAAGGTGCCCAGTGGCACTTTCGACATTATGTAAATGTCCTCTGATGAAACAAAACGCGTCGATGCGAGCCAATCCCATAGCGATGTTTCCACAAGAGAAGCTAGATCGCTTCGGTGAATGCAGGACCACTGTCTTGGCCACTCTGCAGACCACCAAACAAAGCTATTCTGCACTCTGGAGCTATGGATGAGGAGTACAGGCGTCCCGATCGAGTGCTCAAAACAAACCAGAGACTTAAGGCCTTTTCACATACAGCACGATGTGAATATAGAACGTGAAAATAGAGATACTTGCCCATGACTGTGACTCACCAGCCCATTGAGAGGACATCATTTTGGATGTGGGTGGAACAGTTTGAGGTCCTGTTTATGGATGCCTTCCGCCCGCATTTAGGAGGCGAAGGACCAACTATCAAGATTCTTTGACCCAGGCGGCACTCTAACTTGGTCTATGTGATTGTGATACTGCCTTTATTCCGCGATGCAGCTCAGGAAAATTAGGGAAAAAAGTCGCTTTTTAGAAATCTGGGCGCTGACTTTGATCCAAAGCCTGTGCTGCCCAAAATGGCTCGTTCTTCATTATACGGTCTAATATGGCATCCTCAACGCCCTCCTGCCTCTTCCATTCATTTTTAGTGCGTTTGTTTGGGGAGGCTGAGTCGGCTTCTGCTGTGTTAGCCTACTACTCATCTCAATTTCACATCCATTAATTGCATGTCAAGAAGTAGATTGCTCATTTGGAATGCAAATACCTTGACTGCTCTGAAAGAAACAAAAGCAGGGAAACGTGAACAACACAGTAGCACCCACGAGACAAGAAGCGAGGAATGGAGGAAAAAAATGGAAAAGAAAATTAAAGCTGGCGTGTTAGAAGCAGTAGAGAGAGTTTCATAGACAAGAAAAGAGGAAAAGAAAGGAAAAATAGGAAAGAAAAAAGAGCTGTTTGGTGTTTGGGTGTAGATATATGAATGTTAGTGAAAGGAAAACGAAACCAGAGAGGTGTATCAAGAGAGGAAGAGATGCCAGAACAATGAGTACACACTGCTTTAGCACCCATGCTTGCACCAACTGAGCGAGCACACATTATTACATAAAGCAAGCATACAAGCACACACACACACACACTATTACCACTTCCACCTGCCATTTTAGACGCAGTGCACACCCTAATGATGGGTAGGAGGCAAGAGAAGAAAAGGGAGGCTCCTTTCATGCTGCAGACAACCGCCAGCAAGGTAATTATCTGCAGTGCTGTTGTACCTTACACACACACACACACAGAAACACAAACACACACGTGCACACGAGGCTGATATCGTGTGAACAATACAATCAAGCTGAGCGAACACAATCAATACCCGCTGACTGCATTAACACCTGTTCTCTCTTTTTTCACCTTGTCTCTCTCATCTGTATCCATCTTTTTTTTTTGTGTGTGTGTGTGTGTGTGTGTTATGATTGCATCATGAAATGTGGCTGCAAAAGAGGCGAGAGAGAGGAGACTCTTGAGGATCAGAGTGGATGTTAATAAGAATTCAGGAAGTGTCTGGGAGGCGTGTCCTGGGAAAATCCGGCTCAGTTTGTTTGGAAAGAAGAAGAAGAAGAAGAGGAGGTGAGCGTGGCGTGGCTATAGCCACTGTGGATGCAGAGACAAAGAAAAGAAAGCCACCTCGACTGACTTTAACAACAGGAGACTCCACAAGATTTTTGGGGCATGAACTCATTAATATTTTAAAGACAGGACTGTACAGATGCAAGCAAAGTCAATGTCACGGAGGTGAAATGATGAATTATTCAGATTTCTCGTCTTTTCGACATGAAACCTTTTGTATATGTGTAAAACTTCAAACCTTAGACCAAATATATGGTTAGAACATTAAGGTAAAACATGATGTTGGACAGTCCAATTATATATATATATGTGTGTTTGTTGGAGTGTGTGTGTTAGTTTTGCAACTAAGCGTTTTTTTGTGGAGGACAGATTTAAGGCCCAGATGGTTTGGCAAGGAGTGTGTGTTTGCTATGGGCCAACTGCTCACACACACACACACACACAGGTGAGGAGAGGGTGGGAGGCAATCGGGAAAAAATGAGAGAGAAGCAGCCTAGAGATTTGATGGAGGGTGGCGGTTCGGCCAGGGAGGTCTCTGAGGATGAAAACCTCAGTTTAAGACAGATAGAAATTGTGAGCATCTGTCCATCTATGGCTGTTATGGATAAAAAGCTTATGGCCATAAATAATCAAAAACACAAACACGTGGAGCTGTGTCTACACGTCCCATGAGTTTCTCTGAGTTTAAAAAATCAAGATGGTCTTTTCTATTTGCAGCAATTTGATCGTCCATGAAAGGTATGCAAAGAAATATATGGTGCATTTTCTTGTTAACTTTTACTTGTCTGTTACCACGGTTTGAAAAGTCGAAGTTTGTCATCAACTGGCGATTCTTAACAAGTCAATAAACTGTAGCGAGGATGATGTATTTTGCAGTCAGCACAAGTTAGCATCACCCTGGTTCCTGTAATAATGGGATTGCTAATGTTGGGCTGCTCGACAACTACACCACAGTCACATGACTTCATCTCCTGCTAAAGCTTCCAACTGGTCATTTCATTTTGGCTCTGAGCTCTTCAAGAGGATTAGTGAGAGTTTGAAAGAGCGTGGTAGAAACACAACGAGGCTATAAAAATTGGACTAAGGTGAGTAGATGGGTTTCGTTGTGAGATTGCTAACATTTAGCTCTTGTTGTAACCTTTTTTTTAAAGACACAAAAGCTTTAAAAAAGTCTGGTTATGTGTTATGTTGCAGAATAAAACATGAAAATGTCTTGAGTTTGTGTTAAACACAGACCTTATTTCAGACATTTAACCAAATCATTCACTCTGGGACGAGAGAACAGGGCTAACATGCTAACACTTCCTTCGGACTCATTCCTGCACCACTCTATTAAGGCCTAACGAGTTCAGCCAAGTTCGAGACTTGCCAGCAGAACATGTTGTTACAGGGTTTTCACTTTAAAAAATCAATAGAACATGTATGTGCCCACTTAAACAAGCTTTTCCTACAAGTATAGTTCTATTTCAGCGCCTCCCTTAATTCACCGTCCTCTCTTGGTCGCTTCAAGACACTCCTTCCTGTCTGCTACGTGCACTTAAAAACCCAAACGTGGGCGATTCAGCTGCATATACAGAAAAAATGCGATAATGCTTCTGATTTACATGTTATAGTGCTTGAACCAAGGAACAAGGATTTTTAACCGAACTCTTCAGGGAACTGTGAAATCCTGCTAGAAAATAGAATCTTACAGGAGAGAGAAAAGGAGGCATGAACAAGGGAAAATAAGAGGGAGAAGGGGACTGTAATGAACACCAAGACCACACTAGAATGAAATGAAAAGAATAGAATAGAATGGAGTAACCTCAAGTCACAATCGGTTTCCATGGCAGCAGCCCTGTTGGTGGGATGGCGGTGCAGAAGTCTCAGCAGGAGAGTTTCGAGAGAGAGAGGGAGTGTGTGTGAAACATCTTCTGTGTGTGTGTGTGTGTGTGTTCACTGTGGAAAAGCATATGGGTTAACAGTATATGGTGAATGTTACACACTCACACAGACACATCAGAGCAGAGAGGGATGCTGGGAAATGGAGTCAGAGAAGGGAGAAATGAGGAGAGGACGACGATGACGACGACGACGATGGAACGATGAAAAGATGAGGCGTACCTTCTGATATTGATCTTTGGAGGCCAAAGCTTCCTCGAGCTGCTGCTTTGTGTGTAGGTGTGATGTGGGCGAAGTCACATTAAGTCCCAATATCGTTCCCCTAGCGCGCATCCTGAACACGCACACACAAATACAAAATGTGAATATCAAGATTGGAGGATTTGAGCTGACATGATACTGCTACATCCTTGAAGACATCACATCGTAGAAACAACAGCTGACATTTCCAAAAATATGACTTGTCTGTGCTTAGCGGAGCTGAATTTTTTTTTTTTGACTGTGATCTGATCATTCATCACATATCTTTCATCGTTTCTGTGTCCAGCCTGTCAACCACAGTGTTTGGTTCAGCTCGGTTTTAGCCGCATTGATGTGGGGATGAAAGTGTGTGTATCGGATACTTTGGTCCAAAAATAAAATATTTTTGGTTTCGAACATTGATAAATCTTTTGGTACATGACCTTGTGACTTACAACATACAGGTCAAAATTTTCATTTCACTTTATGACAAGATAAAACTGAAACTACTGACAGAATACATTTGTCTTTCTTCTTAATTATATTTTTCTGCTTTTTTATAATACACTCTTTGTTTAATCTGCATAGTACCAGCACTTTTTAATGTCTGCAACTGTCTCATTGTGTTTTTTTTTATTTGTGTTTTGCTTGCTTGCTTGCTATCATTAGCATGCTAACATGTTGTAACAACCCGTTGTTAGCATGTCAAAGTGTTAATATTCTTGAAATTTATTATTTAATATATTAACATGCTAATGCTAGTATGTCAACAATCTAACATGCTCAAATGTTAACTAAGTATTCTTATGTCCATTGTGATCATGTTAAAAGCTGGCGTTAGCCTGGTATCATAAATAAACATATGAAATGTTTATCTAGAGCTAAATCCAAGGAGTGGAAGTGGATGTTTCACCTCTCATTAGCTTCAAGAAAAGCGATGAAACATCCTCACGAATCATCTTAATCTTCAGAGCATATGAAATGTTACTAAACTGTCAACATTAGCATGCTAACTGTGTTTCTGCCTCTCAGGTATTAGCATGCATGACGTGTTTTTATGGAAGTAACCAGAGGTTTTAATGTTAACCACAGACCTAATTTCAGGCATAACCAAAAACCCATTCAAAAACCCATGACTTTGGGGCGAAGGAACTGGAAGCTAAAATGCTAACTTACCCCAGGTTTTTAGGACTCATTCCTGCACCTCTCCATGATATCTTCTCTTCCACTCTTGCCCATTTCTTGCCTTTCAACCCAACCCCGGTCGAGGCAGATGGCTGCCACCTTGAGTCTGTTTGTTTCATTAAAAAAGGAAGGTTGGCTCTCCATTGTAAGCTAATGGCTTGCTCATTGTGGGAACAGACATTGTGGTTTTTGCATGATACAAATAAAACCGGTGACATTTGAAAACCAAGAAATTGTTAAATAACGCTAGCTGTTCTTGTAATTTTTAGAAACCTCACAAGACTAGTCTAACAATCTGGATTACAAAATATTCAGTCTGCTGCATGATAAAAAAAGATTTTTAACCTGTTTCCCAAGTTTCCATTTCCTATCAGTATCCATCAGGCATCATCTTTGTTTTGAATCACAAACAGAGGAAGCTGTTTGGGTAAAAGTTAAAAATCTGAATATTTTTCATTACCTATCAGACTCAAATATGTTATACGTGAGAGGCACAAACTGGAGCTAATGCCAGCTGTTGAAAAAGGTGGCTACAGACAGCTGCTAACAAGCTGTTGTTAGGATGAAGTAAAAGCACAGCTGAGCCTAAGCTTTGGTTGAAGCTGCTAAAAAGTTAGATGGTCCAGCTGAGTCTTGCAAATGGCCACTGTGCAAAGAATCTTTTTGTAGTAAAACATGCATTAGATAAAGCTTTATTGCTTATTTTTCCATCTAACAAGTTTGTTTTCTGACGGTGTTTAGTGAGCACTGCAGCCACCACCTGCCAAGAGCAACAATTGTTTATCTCGTTCCCCAAAAGATTTCACTAAAGGAGATGAGGTAAATAATGATGATTTATTCTGCTGCAGTTCTTACTCAGGTTAAAGAAATCTGGATTGCAATTCAAACCAGTATTGTTGGCGTTGCTGGTTAATAAAGTTGTCTCTTTGAAAGTACTCTTTCTGGCACATTTTCATTCTGTTAATGATTAAAAACAAAGCGTTCTTCTTTAGGGGTTTATTGTTTATTGGGTGAAGCGTACCTTGAGTCGGGTTTGTGGCTTTCCAGAAACCTTGAGCAGGTTGGAGAAGCTGATCTGGTCGGATGGAAGACAGCTCTCACCACCTCAGTATGGCCTGTCTTACCTATGAAAAACAGTCACGTTTTCGTCATTTGAGGTTCACGGTTAGTAAGCGTTTAACTATTATAAATACTTTGATTTAACCTTCAAGTAAAGGTACAATACATTAGCTTTACTGCCCATTTTATGAAGATGATCATAAAACATTTATTACGATAAGAGTTCGCTTTTCTTTGATTACAGTCTCCAGCTCAAGGTCCACTTACTCAGCAGTTCATTCTTGACCTTGAGAATAGCAATTTTAGCCCAAGGTCCACTGACATTTCTCCTAGGTCTTTCAGTCCTTATCATGGTGTTCATCCCCAGACAGAGTCGGGGAGTCGAAAAGCGAGCAACTGCTGATGAAGACCGCGGAATGTAACTGAGAATCCTAGTGGGAGCAACAGGTTAGGATTGCCAAGATTCCCCAAGGTCAGAATGAACCAGCAGGCTCAGGTATTTGGGAATATTTTGGAGATTCAGTCAGAATTAAGCACCTGAAAGCAAAAAAAAAAAAGGACAAAAAAACGGGTACTGTATTTTTAAAAAGCGTTATCATTCCAAGGATAATTTTAATATTTAACTAGCTTGATAGCTCCTAGGACAGATAGCGGCTGGTGTAGGTAATGAGTATGACCCATTATGCTGCACCTCATCTTCCTCCGTCTCTCCTTCTACTTCACTCCTATATCTCTCTCTCTCTGTCTTATTACTTTTTAATATCAGGAGTTATGGATTCCTGGTGAATGTTGAACAGAGACAAAGCAGCGGTCGATAAATTAATGCCTCGCCAGGCCAATCTCACAGGAATGAATTCATCTGGGACGGGATGAGATATAAAGTGGTGGTTGGAGACAGAGTAGAAAATAAAAGCTGCAGAGCCTCTGTCCATTTAACTGGAAAAACTGTACGTTCTGTTATGACACTATTTTAACACACAGTTGATAGTGTTTTTGATTAATCACAGTGGAATCACGTAAGGAGCTTATAGCGCACTGAAGAGAAATACAAAATAATCTGATCATGCACCGATAGATGCGTACATATTTCTTCTTGTTTTATTGTAAGTTCCAAGTTTTTATCATTTTGTAGCAGCTACTGTCTGAATGCCAGATAAGCAGCTTCATCTGGCGACTAGACAACAGACATTATCATAGCTAGGTTTGCTAACTACGCCGCGGTCTTGGATTTTACCGTCAAACAACAGCCTACTATTTAAAGCATTCAGCTGAGCTTTTCATGCTTGTTGTACCACCTTGGTTGTGGTTGCAGTTCTCCTGTGTACATTTAGAAAAAAAGTTGAAAACTGAATATCTACCACGGCGATACATGTCAATTGGTTGAATATTAGGGTTAACTCTAATAATCACTCATTTAGGTCATGTTTCTAGTCACCAGATCAATGTAAGTCCAATATTCACTCTTTGTTTGCTCTGTTTTGTTTCTCCGCAACTGACAACTGCTACGGTCGAGTGACACTTTCCACATTAACACAGTCATTCAATCTGTTCTCCATAAGAATAAAGAATAGTAACGGAGGAAAATACCAAATTTAGCAGGCACAGATGCAATTTTCACTATGTGATTGTTTAATGTTAACAGTTAGTGTTGCACATAACTTTCATTAAATGCAAATTTCCAACCTTTATTTTCCTTTGACCAACCCATCTTCCTGCAGACTGGACACTGTAAAACCTCCTCCTTCAGGCCCGTCCAGTGGATTTACCTGCAAACCTTTGCCGAGTGCTGAACAAAGAAACAACCTACAGTATTTAACTTGGTTAATATTTGGTGTCTAATTGGTTGTTTTGTATTGGATTACATTACTATGAGTAGTAAAGCCAACAAGACACAAAATTATTATTATTATTATAATAATTGAGTTGTTGTTTTCAGCTATTAACAGTAAAAATAAAGAGATATTCCTGTGACTGTGGAGGAAGGTGGCTTTGAAAACAAATAACACAGTGAGTAGAAGAGAACTGCAAATGAGACAAAATAATGAAGAGTTGTTTTTAAATCTAGTAATACAGGTGAAGTTTTTCAGAAATAAAACACATGCAAATTTAATCATCTCACTTTGAACCCGTTGAACTGAATGTAAATATTTAACCAACAATGAATATTCAGATCCAGTCATTTTGTTGCTGTCTCTCCTGAAGATGTGAAGGTCTTGAGGGCACTTCATTTATCTAGCACCCTCATTCCAATACTCTGCCAAGATACTGTGCTAATTAAAAAACACACACATCCAGCTATTCAAACCAGGTTCTTATTACCAGCGCTTGTTTTAGAGACAGAGAACAGGCATTAGAAAAGTTAGTTAAAGAAACATCTTCATCAGTGGCCTAGTTTGGATAAAGTCCGAGTGGTTTAAAGGTAAAAAGGAATGTGAATATGATGAAAAACAATTAAATAATTCACAAGTAATGTACAGGATAGGCAAATGTGTAGTAAAACAGATTTCCATTCACAGGATATTCAGAATGCATGTGTGTTAGAAGTATTCTGTACATTAAATGAAGGCCGAACAAATTGAAGGGAAGCAAAGTGGTAAGAACTTGTCTGATCGAAACTACTGTCCCAATTTCTCCAGCATGTGGAATGAAAGTAGTCCAGGACTGCTGACTCCAAGCAGCAGCTCCAAATCGTCCGCTGGCGTTGTCGGCCTGATTGCACGTGTTAACAACTCATACCTTCGCGCTGTGTTTTGTTCAGATTCCTTCTAGTTCAGGAGGTTTTACCGGAGCTGGGTATCCTCAGCTTGTTTCTCTGATTAGTTAAGATCCCGACAAAAATAATGATTATAGTTGTAAAGTTATAAAAAGTGGTGGGTGACTTTAAAGAGAAAGTAGTCAGATGAAAATGTTTAATGTGACCGACAGCTGGTGCTCATGAAAAACCTGGGTGTTCCTTCTGCTGCATTTTTCTTGTTTTTGAGAGTTCAGTTTTTGCAGTGTGGGCGTAATCGCTGCCAGGTCAACTGTTACATATTTTAATGCGACATGAAGATGGATCGAGGTAAATTTGGTATAAATTGTCTTGAAGAAAAGTAATGTGAATCCTAGAATAGAAAAAGAATAGCCAAGACCACAAAATGTACCACAGGCGCTGTACAGACCTCCAGTTCTTTCTGTTATTTCCCAAAAAGTTTCTCCTTTTCCTCTTGCCTCTGTATCTTCATGAAGCAGATTAATAAACCCCTGTGATGAGCTAAATCTTTCCTCGAAGTTGAAACATTTTCAGCTTGCTTACACTCATATCTGTTTCTGGTTTCACTCTGATTGAATTTGTTGTTGTTTTATTTGACATTGTTTTGACTTGTTTACAGTTGCTTCCAATAAACTATTTAAAAAAATCCACCTGCTGTCTTCAGCATTTGTGTTTAAGTGTGTGTTAGAAGCTGGTCCGTGCCTGCACACACACGAGTGAGAAACGTGACTGTTTTTCGAGAATATTTATTCTCACTGGTGTTTGGAAGAATAAAACTAGGTTAAGTAAGAGAGGCAGGTGGTGATGCGGACTGTGATGGATTCATTACTGGCTGGCTGGAGGAATCACTGGGAGGGTCTGGACATGCATCACTCGGAAATACTGACACACACACACACACACACAAACACAGTCTGCTCAGAGTGGTCAGGCATCAATAACAGCCTAATCATGCCCCAGTATAATAGGACCTGGAAAATGATTCACTCTTCTGTTTATGTGAGTCTTGTTTCCACAATCTATTGACTCTCAGTAAACCTTTTGCGGTACACTATGTGTAGTGTGTGTCAGTGTGCAGGCGGCTACTATATTGTAGATTTCCTTGTAGGTGTGGGGTTGGGTGTGTATCCTCCAAGAGTAGCCCACCTGGGTGGAATAAACTCCTTTCTGTCTCCAAGAAACTTCCTCTCTGCTCCCCAGAAACAGCTGTGCCTTCAAGGAAAGAAAAAAAAAAGCAACTTCTGTTAAACAACTGCCTTTAACATTTTAACAGAGGAACACAGGAAATATTAGCACCTCATTAGTTCGTGTTGAAGAAAAAACACACACTGAGTTCAGATGTGTTCAGTTTGATGTGAGCACCTACATGGAAAACAGTGGTGAACAAATACCGCGAAAAGAGGCATGGCTGATGGATTCTGTGGTTTGAGCTGCAAGATCAAATCCTGATTTCATAGAAGTTATATTAGCTACAATACTAATACTAACTAGTATTCTTTTCTCTGTGAAAGTCTTAAGGTTATTGTTGAGCATATTTAAGTCAGTCTTGGGGTGATGGTTTAACCCCAATAATCAGTGCATTGTTAGCTGGTCGCCCCATAATACTGAATTAGATAAATGTGTTTTGTACCAGCACAGAATGAATTCTTTAACGTTGAATCACATTAAGTTCCTGCTTGTTAAAGGGGCTTTTTATACGTTTCCTTTGCGTTGAATGTATGGGTTTCTCGGAGCCATCGATGCATTTGCAATACAAGAGGATAGAATACATCCTCTGAGCTTGGCGTTACTTCTTCCAGGGCAGGCTGGATGCCACGGTGAGCTGCTTTATGGGAGAGAGTGATGAGACAGGCGGGCTAGCTGGTTAGCATACTAACTTCAGGAGCAGAAGTGATAGAAGTAAGCAAAACATTGATGTTGTTTTCCACCGCTGAGACAGTTCTTAGCAGGTGAGGGAATAGTTTGATGCTGAGCTTGTGCCGCCCAGACTGTTAAGTAAACGGCTGTTCATGCTAACATTGGCGCTGTTAGCCTGCTTAAACGTACACATAAGCTCCTTTAAGTGAAGCCGATAACTTAAGATGGAACGAACTTAAATATAATTTACATCTAAAAAAACATAAGCAGCAATACATGTAAAGAGTTTTAACGCCTAAAATTAAATACAGCATCTTTGACTCTACCTTTGCCAAAGGCCTTTTATCTATAATAAATCTTTACTTTTGAGAATGCAATCTGGTATAATGCGATGTGAAGTTGTTTTGTGTATACTAAAGACAATTTCATCCTGTATTTAAATCATACTCTGTTCAAATTATCGAGGAAACAGACTTCGTGCCGTGATGCTGGTTTATCATTACTAAGGCAACATAAATCAAGATAAATTTTAGTCATACCAGCAGCAGCCGACTGCCTCAACTGCCTGGTATGTCCAGTGTTTGTCCATAGGACACTCACCAAACATGGCCATTTCTGTCCCCTCTGGGAAAGGTGGAACAGTCTTGTTTCGTTCATGTGTTTGGCTGCAGGAGAAAGTGAGATAAGAAAAGAGGTTATGAACATTGAACATTGAGGTAAAATTAAGAATAAAACAGCAGGAAAATAAGTAGCAAGGTTTATTTATTAGATTTGTACCAATGTAACTTATTACACTGTTGTAGCTCTGCTTATCTCATTTAGGCCTTAAAAAGACTTGTCTGAAATTAATGCTGATATTTTTTCCGTATTATCTTTAAACAGTTGTTTAAATTGTATAAAAGTTCAGTTTTCTTCAGGAGCTGTTTACTCATCAGGGAGTAAAGCCTCTGAAACAGCACTCCATACTCCATACTCCACTCTATCAGCAGCCATACTAATTAATGTAAGTAACAGCTCCATAGTGCAGGTAAAGCAAGTTTCACAGAAGATTGACACCAGTAAAATTCTCCCACACCCAAAGGAATGATTTCCAAACAGCTGATAAACCATATTAATAAGCATCATCTGGCAGGGACAGTATATTTTAAACCACCAAAAAAGCAACTGTGCTGAATTCGTAGAGGCACACACACACACACACACACACACACACACACACACACACATTGTGACCCACTTAAACAGTGGTGAGCAGTTCTGCATAATTTCATAGCAGCTGCATTCGCTCCAATCAGCACAGAGCCAAGTGCATGAGGACCAGTGAGGCCACCCAGCCACCACCAAGCTGAGCCTGCGCATCAGCGTTAGCATGCTGGAGGCTTCGTATTGTCTGTGCAGAGTGTGTAATGCCTGCAAATAACTGCTGGCACACATCGCTGTGGGGGAGGGAGATGAATTAAAATAAATGGAATGGGGTAGAGGAGGACGAGGATGAACCCAACATCTGGATCCTCCCTCCTCCTTACATCCTCCCCCCGTCTCAACACACACACACACACACACACACACACACACACACGTCTTCATGCATGGTAGCGTAATTGTCGCCTTGAGGGGCAGCATGCCTATAGACAAAAGCAGCCAGATGGGCCAGTGCTCATATCAGCAGCTCTCCAAACACGAAACATAAAAAAAAAAATCTGTTGCATCATTTGAATTTAACATTTTGTACTCGAATTATTTCAACAAACGCACACATACACACACACACACATCATCATCTGAATCTCTCTGGTGGCTCTTCTTGATCTGATCACGAGCAGCCTCACATCCTACAATGACGTCCTCGGCTGTCGACAGGCTGAGAGACCGTTCTCATCTTCCTCTCTGTATTCACAAGGGAGGAAGGTTTGGAGCTGCAGCTCGTCACACTGGCCGACTATTAGGCACCCAGAACTCCACACAATATTTAACTCTAATAATACTTAGCCCACTGCACTGAAGGAGGAAGACAGCCATCAATGGATAAAAGAAAACTTAATTGGCCAAATCACCATCGAGACTCAATGAAATAAACTTTATTGCATGTGTCATTATTACAAACACAAGAAAGACAGGTGCAAAAACATTAAACATTTAAAATTAAGTTACGAAATTAAATTAAGAAGCATGTAAAAGATAATACAAATATACAGAGTAAATGAATGTTGCATTTTGTTAATTTGATGATAAATGTGTTTTATGCTGCCGTGTAAACATAAGGATGAAAAAGATTTCTCGATTCTGACATCTTGTGTAATTTTTCAGTTTAGTTTGTCTTTGTTGTAAAACTCCAAGGTCCATTAAAAACAAGGAAAACAAAAAGATGCACTAAAAATCATTAAAAAACTACTTCCTGTCTTTTCCTCCTACCAGAGTCCTGAGACTTTTCATGATGTTACAGAATCTGTCTTTCAGTTGAGATCAAAATACAGATTTCAGACACTGATTAACGATATAAAATTCAGGATAGCATGAGCGACCTGCCAAGTTGTGCTGGTCAGCCTGAAGCACAAACACAAACTGCGGCTCAACAAGCGTCAGCCTTCAACTTAACCTGTGTGTCTCCACTGATTTTAAATGAAATTTAAAGCCCTCCATCTTAATACTGGTACAAATACCCTCCCCCTCTCACCATTATCTTATTGTGTTAGTAATAGCTGCCTTCGAGGACAAGCGAAGGCACGTTCATTACTGACTGTGCCTACCTACCACACACACTCACAGAGATAAACAATTTAAATATATAAAAATGTCAGTGGGAAAGACAAAAAGTCCGACGAATACTAATAAGTCTCAGCTCTGTGTGTGTGAGTGTGTGTGTGTGCGTACATAGAGAACAAGATAGAAAATAAAACAAAAGCTGGCAGCAGAAGATGTAAATCAGCTGCCTGTCATCTATTTCACCACCATATTATATATGTTCTGAAATACACACCTTTCTTAGATAATGACAGTCTAACATGAAGAGACACACACACACACACCTCTATGAGAACTCTAATGACTTGAGTGCTGTGGTTCTTTAAAAGGTACTAAATTTAAAGGCAAGGAATGAGAAAGCGTACGTCCACTAGTGTTTGTTTTGCCTGACAGGCTCAGAATTATTATCAGTGTCTGACAACATTATTATAGGATTGCAGTGACTTTTTATTTAAGAGTAGATCCTTTTTCTTTAACCAAACATCACTATATATCACTACCAGACTCCGTAACAAAAACAACAATTTACCAAAACAGAACACAGGTGTGCAATACTGCTGCCTTGATCTGTCATTTGTGTTGTTGTGTGGAAAACTTTCAGTGGTGGAAGAAGTATTCAGATCCTTTATAGTAAAAGTACATGCGCAACTAACTAACAGATTGAGGCAGCCGTATTCCAGCAGCTCCTGTGTTCTGCTCAGTAAAATTCCTGTTTTTGTCAGTGGAGTCTGGTAGTGATATATAGTGATGTTTCTGGTTAAACAAAAAGGATCTTTCTCTTTAATTTGCTGGAATATTGTTACCTCTATTGGTTTGTTTGTTTGTTCATGACATTTTATTCATCTTAAACCATTAATACAATCAGAGGTAATAACAAAAATAAACATAAAAATGAGGATGGTGATATTTAACATTTTGCACCCAGATAACTGCACCAGTGTTGATGTAGGACGTTAACAGAAGAGTTTAACACCTAAATATTCTTATTTGCTTTCTTCTTCCAGAGTTAGATGAATAGATTGATGCCTGCAACGACGACAGGATCCCTCACTGGCTTCCCACCTTGGATCACCACAAGGTCTTTGAGGTGTGAGTGAATTTATTTCCCCCTGCTGTTTGTTTGCATTTTACTCTAAAGCTCTCTCAGGTGCAGTTTTGTCTTTAACATTAGCCACGAGCCATGGCTAATTCGTAAGGCGAAAATAAAAATAAATAAAACATATGAGGCTAAAAGGAGGGATACACAATTTCCCAAACACATGAGAGAGAGAGACAGAAAATGAATACCTTGACGACACTCATTAATATTCTACAGTTATCTTTTCCTTCACACACACACACACACACACACACACGTATATACCGTGACATTTTCTAGAGAGTAATTATTTCTACGAGCATAAATACCTGTTCTTGATATATCCATGGAAATGATAACAACACTTCTTGTTGATTAATTGAATTCATATTCTTGTGTGAGGTCGAATGCAATACTGTGCGAAGGTGTGTGTGTGTGTGAGAGAGAGAGACTCAAAACTATGAGTTTATTTGTACTTTCCACAGTGTTTAACCTTGCATTAGCACTCTAGCAGACTAAAGTCGTTGATGTGAGGATGTGTGTCTAAAAATACAGAATATCACGTTTGTTTCGTACACATCTGCTGCAATAACACATCTGAGGATGGTTACCTGAGAAACCCAGATGTAATCCAACATGATAAATGCTGTCGTTTCATCAGAGAAAGATTTGTTTTTCTTCCCACGAACAAAACGATGTTTGTTTCAACTTTACCAGCGCCTGTTGGCTAACATGCTGGCAACTAATTTTCTTTTGTTGGCGAAGAAGAGCGTTGAAGAGGTTAAGCACTTCAGGACTTTTCACATCAAACAGCGAGCCACTTCATTTTAGGTACACAGTGTGAGTGCGTGTGTGTGTGTGTGTGTGTGTGTGTGCTTGTGACTAACCAGCCTGCCTCCCAGTCTCTTCTAGCTCCCTAAATCCTGTCACAATAATAAGCCTGATCGCAGAACAGGCCTTTATCCATGGTGACATCTGTGGCACACACACACACACACACACACACTCCATTAGTGCTGCTCTATTTCAGCTCAGGCCTGCGTGTGTGTGAAGGCAGGCAGAACTGCTCCAGAATCAGACAATCAGCACTCAGTACACTCTGTTTTATCTTCACGTCCTTTTCATCACATCCCTCAGTTCACTTTTCTAATTTTCTGTAGCAAGAGACCACACACGCACACACACACACACACACACACAAAAAAAGATAGAATACACAACACATAATAAACATGTCAGCACCAGCGTTTCACTGCATCGATTCTGTGAATGTGCATCCTGCAGATTTATATCAGACTAAAGACAGAGAGGGTTTCACTACATTTCTGTCAAAGATCCGAGATAAACCAGAAGACAAAGTGTCTTTACGTCACCCTGAGCTCACTGTGGACAAACTGCTGAGTCAGACTCCTGCGTCACAGTCTTGGGGTTTGCAGTTGTTTCGTCTATTTTTACTTGTTTCCTAACCTGTTCTCCTTCCATTAAAACAATGTTTTACAGTAAGAATACAGTATAAGTTAGTATAAGTGTCTGACAACATTATGGACAGGATTCCTACAGAGATAGAGCTTATTATTTAAGAGTCTGATCCTTTTTGTTTAACCAGAAACATTGTTCTATATGGCTACCAGACTCCACTGATAAAAGCAATTTTACCAAGCAGAAAACAGGAGATGTGCTGGAATACCTCTCTGCACCTTGATCTGTTAGTTAGTTTGTTATTGTGTGGTACTTTTACTCATATAGGGTCTGTCCTTTCTTCTGCCACTAAAGTCACACAACACCACAAACAAACCAGCAGATGCAAATCTACTGTTTTTATTGAGTCTAGTAGTGATATATAGTAGTGTTTCTGGTTTAACGAGATCTTACCTCTCAAAAGACCTCCTGTAAAATCTATCCATAATGTTGTCAGACCGGATGTGAATACTTCTTCTACCACTTAGTCACACAATAACACCAACAATTAATTGGCAACTATTTTGACAGTAAAATTATCATTTTAAGTCTTTTTTATTAAAGAAAAAAGGCAGTTATTTCCTATTTCTAGCTTCTCAAATATTGTTTTTTGTCATAAATGATAGTAACATGAATATGGTTGGATTTCAGATTGTTGGTGAAACAAAACAACCTTGGTTCTTGAGGAAATTATTTGGGAAATTTCTTCAATATTTGCTGTCATTTTATGCACAAAACAACTATTTTCCAATAATGGAAATAATCCTCAGTTGCAGCCCTTAAAATATACGGTGAATCAAGCTCCTACAACGACTAAATCTGTCTTAATAATCAATATCAGCAGAATATAAGTGAATTTTCTGTGTGAATATCAGAGGCCAGCAGACCAGACCAGGGCCTCCCAGTGCTGCCCAGACCAGGAGAGGAGCTCCAACCTGGGCTGAAGGTACAGGGCTCCCCCCTTCTCTTCCCCCTGGAGCTCCAGACCTGACAGTGATAAATGAACGCTGCAGCTTATGTCTGGCTGGGGGAGATTGGAGAGTCTACACACACACACACACACACACACACACACAGAAAAGATTGCCTCAACTGCACTGCAATTAAATCTACAAAGTAACCTCCCCCCACCCTCTCCTCCTCCTCCTCTGTCTCCCTCTCTCTCTCTGATTGCCTGGTTTCTTCATCTTCCTCCTGCTCCCCCCTTCTCCTTATCATCCTCCCTTTACATCTCCCTCCTCCACCAGTATCTCTCTCTCTCCATTTATTTCTGCCTGCTACCGAATCTCTCTCTCCCTCTCTCCGAGCCTCTCAATCAGCTGCTCTGATTGCCATCGTCGTTTTTATTACTGCCCATCATTACAACCATCAGCATTACCCCGTTATTGTTCTGCTGTCGAAAGCCTCATCTCTCAAGGAAGCTGTGTACTCGCTGCAGAATCAAAAATATGCAGGTGATCACTAAAAAAATCAAGTGTTTCAAAAGGTTGTAGTTGAGGAGGTTCATTCACAGGTGTAAAAATGTGGTGGACAAAATTAATTGAAACAGAAAAAGATTCTGTTTTTTCCTGATTTTGCAAGAGTTGCATCTATTTTATGTTACTGCCACTGATTTTAATCATTTCAATTGTTTTTCATCTGAGAAATCATGTTTTTTAAATCAGTTTTATCACAGTTGATGGCTCTAAACACTATGATAACTATGTGTCTGCAGAAGTAAATCTAGTTTAGTTCATTTATCAAATAAATCAGCAAGTGTTTGGACAATTGATTAAAGTTTTTAAGTAAAAATGCACAAAATTTACTGGTTTCAGCTTCTCAAATCAATCAGATGTAACTCCATCCATTGGTTTTCTTCATTTTTATTAGATTAAACTGAATATTTTGGGTTTCGGACTGTTGGTCACAACAAAAGGCATCTGAAGACGTCACCTTTTTTTTGCTGTTTTCTGACATTTTATGGACTCAATCAATCAATAATCGTTAGTTGCAGCCCCAGAAATCTCAAAACTCTCCAGACTTGCGTTTAGGAACAAAACATGGAGCCATAGTTGCTGAACTCGTCCAAAATTTACCCAGAATTTAAAAGTGAATTGGTTCCAACTGCAGCAGCCTTTTGTACAGATGATTCAACCAGGAGAGTTTCACGTCGACGGGTCGAGTCTCCTGAGTGCTGCAAATGTGAGTCACCTCAACTTGTCTGAGCAGGAAATGAACAGGACTTTTACATCTACGACCCTTGACGCCAGAAATAACTCCTTCCACAGCAAAAAAAAAAAAAAAACAACACACACACACACACACACACACAATCAGTACGGTATTCACTGTGTGAAATCTGGTCCTTTCCCCTGAAAATGAATGTTTAATTTCAGAGAAGTATAATAATTTTCTATGATGTTAACAGCAGCAACTGTGATGAAACAGTAGGTGAAACTCTGGGTTTGGGTTTCTATTGTTCTGGTCACCAGTAGTTCATATGCCACATACTGTGTAATAACACTGAATTATCACGTGCTACACTTCCTGCACTTTATAAATAGAGAAGAAAGGTGTGTTTCCTCCCTTTCTTCATCTTCTCTAAACCTTTAAAACAGTGGTGGTCGGGGGAGGGGTCAATAAGTCACCACAGTGTGAGAGTGTGTGTGCAATTCCCTGAGGGTTTGACTCAATCAATCATTCAGAGCCATTAGTGAGACAGTGTGTGGTCTATAGGGGGAGCAGGGGCAGGAAATAGTACTTAATGCACTTTGCACTTAAAAGATGGCGGACTGATTGGACCCTTTCAGACATGGAATCTGTGAAATTGCTGGGTACATCTGTATGTTAAAGTAATGGCTTTCTGACATTCACACACACCGAATGTGTGTCCTCACTGGGTAGAGCTTTAATGCTTTCTCTGGCTGTAAATTATGTTTAATACATAAGGCCACAGATTGTTTACTGCAACATGTATATAGGCTTTTATTAACATCAATACATTTATGATACGAGTGAGCACATTAATATCTCTTCCCTTGTAAAAAAACAGATGGCTCCTGTGTTTAATGCTCAAACTATGGCTGCATTATGTGGGGAAAAGGCTTCTGGTCAGCACTTTAGCATGGCTATGTTTATGGGTAAAATGGAAGTAAGCTGGGACTGAAAAAAGTTAATTTGATCATAAATTATTATCAATAACAGTCAGCTGCAGAGTTAATTCAGCTGAGGGAGAAACAAAAACAGACAGACTTTAATTAAATATCAGAAACTGGCCAGTCACTGTCATTTACCTCCCATTTCTAAGGCTGATACAAACAATGTTGGATTAAAACTGACAGATAAATGTCACTATGTGCAGATTTTACTGCGTCTTGCATCTGTTTTTTCTCACTAATCATAAAGTTGTTGCGGGTAAATGTGAAAGCAAACGGCGGTTTACATCCAGCAGAAACAGAGAGACATTAACATTCGTGCTGCTGTAGAGAGATGAGGCTGATGAGAGCACGGAGACCAAAAACAATAGAGAGCCAAAGTGAGAAAGGAACAAACCTCATTCAAAATCTCATTGACATTTATAACAACTTAAAATCAAGCTTTTGAACAGCCTGTCCGAACAGTATGTTGTGTGGATCGCTTCATTAGGATGGTAGTTTAAATATTCATGTTTTAGCTGCTTTTAACAAACAACATTTCCCATAAGCTCTAGATTTTTGTGGGTCAAACTGTTTCACTTTAGTGATAATGCCATGATACTCTTTTACCTCCTTTTCCACCAGTTCTCGCAGCTAAATTTTAACCATTTGGAGGATTTTTCAACCAAAAACAACTGAGTTCAGAAACTGTAAAGTCAGTTCCCAGCTGGAACCAAAAAACAGCAGGTTTTCAAGTGTGAACCGTGACAACATCAGTGATATTCTACAGGTTATAAAAGACGTGAGAAATCGTAGGAAAAAAAGAGCGGTTGCAGGTAATCAGTGCGATCCACCACTGTGCAACGCCCTTAATTAATAACGCATCCTTGATTACAATGGTTCTACTCAACACTGGTGGAAACACAGGCTGGTTCTCTGGATAACACTGAGGTTCAAAGAATCCTGAACGGAACTGGTTCAAGAACCAGAACTAATTACATTTGTATTTCAGGTAGGGTGCAATTCAGTGCCGAAACACAAAGTGGTCCCAGCACCAAACCTTATGGACCCCTATGTCTAACTTTAGTGTACATGGAGGATTTGTCATTATCAGATAGATAGGACTTAAACCAGTTTAGTGTGGTTCCTTTAATGGCAGTAAAATGCTCTGTGATCTCTGTAAGAGGATGTGATGGTCAATAGTATCAAATGCAGCTCTGAGATCCAACAAGACAAGTACAGAGAAAAGTCCGTTGTCTGATGCGATCTTTTTTAGATTAACTTCACTTCAACTTAAATTTTTGATTAATCTATAAGACACAAGAAAATGCATGGTGACGTCTTCAAACGTCTTGTTTCATCTGACCAACCGACCACAGCCCAAAGATATTCAGTTTACTATCACGTACGCAGCAATGCTCACATTGGAGAAGCCTGAAATGGTGTGTTAGCTGTTGATTAATTTTCTGTCAATCAACAAACTGACTAATCGACTAACTGTTGCAGCTCTATTATCAGGACACTTGATTGTGTAATATCTGTTCATGACCTTCAGACTCTCTTCTGTCTGTGAAGTATCACTGGCAATTCTCTAACACCTGCAGTATTAATTCCTCCTCTCCACCTGGCTTTATCTTGTGTCTTGGCTGATCAGATTGGCTCTAACAACAACACAGTTAACCTCTCAGCCTCTCTTTCCTTCCTGCCTCTCTCTCTCTCCATCTTTTCATCTCCCTCATCTGTAATGTCTGTCACATTCACCCCCTCATTTTGGTCCGTCAAGGTTATCAGACCCCTGTGTAAACAACAAAGGGCCCTGCTGATGGAATCACACACAAACACACATTCATTCACTCGTTCATTCATTCACTGGCATCCCTCTGTGTTGTCATGGTAACGGCTGTGACAAAGGTAGACGGATGGAGGAGTGCCAGCCTGAACCTGATAACCCTGTAGCCACACTCACTTAATATGTGCAGGAGATGTGATGGATGAACGGATACAAGCCTCACCTGGATTCACCTGATCTCTGAATTTGATACGCTACAGAGCCATAAGTATGAACACACCAGAATATTACATCATTACATTACTACTGAGCATCTCAATCCCAAAACAATGGGCATTAATTTGCTGCTATAACAGCCTCCAATCATCCAATAGGTGTTGGATGGGGTTGAGGCAAGTCAACAATGGACCTGACTTTTTAAGAAGCTAAGAGGCCCAACCAAACCCTTAAAAAATAGCTGCAAAAGTCCATAAACGTACTTATAGTGTACTTGACAGAAAAAGAAGATGGCTCTAAAGTGAAACAAAAGAACTGATATTAATTATTAGGATTGATAAGTAAGTCTCGGTACTGCCCTCGTAGTATAATTCCGCCTTTTTTCTTCACGTCATGTGTCAGTTAGAAACATTTTCTCAAGAACAGGTTATTCAAAAAACCTCATAATCGACACAGCACTTCCTTGAGTCCTGAGTGATACACCCACCAAGGCATTTGTCAATCGGATGGGCAGTTGTCGAGAAAATCGAAAGACAGACAGACAGACTGAGAGATTTCTACATTTATAGGTAGATTAGACGATATAGATGTAAAGACAATAAATAATGCTACAAAGATGATTTACAGCACGTCCTGAAATGTATGTAACACAACATTTTTGAGACACCACAAACATATGCTACATCCTACCCAACAAATAAAAGCCAACTTTGTATCTGTTAGTTAAAACTTCTATCTTAACCAACCAGTCTTTACTGGGACTGGTCGTGTTTTAGTCAAATGGTTTGTATCTGTTTAAATGAGAAAAAGGAAAAGTTTCTGCTGGACTAGACTAGACAGGGCTGCAGCTGTTATTATTTCCATCTTTATGAATATAGTGATTGATTCTTCAATCAATCCATTAATCCTTTGTTAGTTGTCACAAACAATGACAAATGACTGTGCCGCTGCAATAACTGATGTCTTTAAATTGCTTATTTTGTCAGAGCAGCCAGAACACACAGATGTTCAATTTACAACAGTGTGAGAGGCAAAGTAGTTCATCATCCCACTTGAGAAGCTGTAAGATGCAAATGTTTGGTATTTTTTATTAAGTACATCGCTCTAAGAATTGATTAATTATCAAAATTACCAGTGATTATCCCTTGAAAAGGTCATTTGTCTTTTGTTTCACCACTACACCATTTATCTTTCACTGTAATCCACTGCTGCTTTCTCCCTGCTTCTGAGAAGCAAAAACAAAAAAGACAAATTAGTTTGTCCATGTCAAAACATTAATACAGTTACTTTATCTCTACCAGCTACAGCTAGGTGATGATTTTAAGTTATTTTCACTTGGACTACAGCTGGAGCAGCTGTGGGTTGGCCAAAGGTTTTTTGGCTTCAGCTGAGCCGGCTGCCTTCAGCTCACAGCTCGCAGTGCCAAGAAACAACTTTTTGCATTTTTAAATACACTTGATATCTTGAAATAGCACCCTTATTAACATATCATTATTCCTGATATTTGTGTCAACCTCAAAGCATCTCTGCAAATATTCTCTGTCAAAATTACACGTTCTACAACAGCAAACTGAAATAATAATGATTTACACCCGCAAATACACCTGCTAATTAAAAGACCTGCACATACCAGCTGCTGGATGTCTGAACACATCTGCATTAAGCTGTGATGAGCATGACAGTAACTTCTTCATTAGCGCTTTGTTTTCACCTTTTTTTGTACATCTGTGAGTAGGAGGGGAGGGTGGAGGTTTAGAGGGTGGGGTAAGTTAAATGTTATTGTGTGGTACTGAATACTTCTTTCACCACTGAAAGTAAAAAAACAATAACACAAACAAACCAACGGATCATGGCAGCAGTATTCCAGTAACTCCCATGTTCTGCGAGGTAAAATTATGGTTTCTGTCAATATATAGTGATGGTTCTGAACTCATTCAAAACTGATCTTACTCTTTAATAAAAAGGTTTATCTCTGCAGGAATCCTAACCCTAATGTTGTCAGACCATAATAATAACAATTCTGATCAATCATTTACACCCACAAACCTAGAAAAACAAGGTTCAGGTTCAAAAATACTAATTTGCAAGGCTAATGTTACTGGGGTTAAGCATAGAGAGAAGAGATCAATCACCAAAAACTCTTACTGTTGCTTATCTGTGACCAGGTGTGATCAAATTTTAAAGCGGGAGACTAATTAATTAAATGTAGATTTTAAACACATCATCTGGATTTGAACACCACCAACAACCAGTTCTTTGGAAGCCACTGGTGTTCAGAAGTTCAGACAGTTTGGGAATCTGAAGGTGACCAGTCAAGAAGATAATTGACTATTAAGTTGAAAGAACATTAACTGGAAACTATTTTGATCAATCAGTCATCAATCATTTGATCAACAGATCAATCAATTTTTAAAAGAAAGAATACCAAACATTTTGCAGATTACAGCTTCACAAATGCAGGTTTTGATGCTTGTCTTTGTCATAAATGAACGTTAACTGAATATCATCGGGTTTTTGAATGTTGGTCAGATAAAACAACCTAGTTAAAGAATCCATCTTGGACTCTGGGAACTTGTTAATGACATTTTTCACCGACACTTCAGAGACAAAACAATTCAGTTAACTGAAAAAATAATCTGTTAGTTGAAATAATAATAACAGCAGCCCTAATTGAATTGAAAGCATTTTTCTTAGAATTAATTTTGGAAAAATGTCTGCAACTTTTATCACCACTTGTGTGTCCAATATCCAGACTGTTGACAAAGTTACACCATGACATTTTAAAGTAGAAAGCCTCTCAAAAGTCATATTTGAGTTGTTTAAGTTAAGATATTTAACAGCCTGGTACCTTGAATCCATGATTTCTGACCCAATTATCTATGATTGGTGAGATTATTTAGATCAACAGATGCTTCTAAGGCCAAATAATAAACTTAAACTTAAACTTAAACTTTTTGGAGGAGTGCTTCAGGTGCTCAGAAGAATGGAAATCTCAAATATCTACGGTTCCACAACAACAGGGCGAACTCTATCTGCTGATAAAGATCAAGTGATGAGATTAAAAGCTCCAGAACTGCTACCAATCGGACCTTTGAGGTGAGATTGTTTTGTCAACTACATGGTCAAGGATGGACTTATTATCCTGCATGCACAAGTCTGAATCTAAAGGTTCAGTAAAGGTTGCATAAAGACATTTTAGCGGTCAACAAACGTGAATATCCACCAGTTTCAGTCTTTTGTTTCAGGCTTCTGGCCTGGCTCGGCCTATCCTTTAGATCAGTTTCCAGGAACACCAAATCCTCAGATTAACAAAAAAAAAAAAAAAACAACAACACCCAACTTCTCTCTTCTCTTTCACTTAAATACAAGTACAAATGTTCTGGGCGAATATGGTTTCAAAGACCCAACAAGGATTAATTCACAGACCTCTTGCTTGGCGCAGTTTTGGCCTTCCTCTGGCTACTAGTGTGGACTCGTTGAAGTCAAACCTCCGTCCTTGTCCAGTTCAGACATGTTGTTTTGCTCTCCAACAAAACACCAATACAGTATTCTCTTCTTGAAGCTGCAGGTCAGCTTATGAGATATTGCGGTCACGTTACATTTAGTCTCCGAAAACCTGGTCGGGTCCAATCGCTCCAATGCAGAGTTTCATTTAAGAAGAGAAAATCACTTGATTTGTTTTCTTTCTTCTTTTTTTGGTTATTTCCACAGCCCTTTCAGAAGCAGAGTTTTCAGTCCGTCGGAAGTACTTTTTCTCTCTCTCGTCTTTTTCGGAGGCAAGGCAGAGCTTGTCCCCATCCACCACAACCAACACCACCACCACCACAACCATGCCTGGACATTTCTTGATTTCCTCTGGCGCTGCAGCCCCGAGCCAGACAGACAAAGGAGGGGAAGCCCTGCCAAGTCTCTCCACTCCAGGCACGGCTTTTTCCCTCTCTCCACCCTGTGCTCCCTCGCTCTTTTTCTTCGTCTCTCTCTCTCGATCGTGGCGGCGTTCCCGAGAAGCTTTGGCGATGCTCCAGCATGTCTGCCACTCCTGTCTGAACCCCATGCATCCATCCTGATCGTCCTTTTCGCAGTGGACCCCCGCCCTCCTAACCCCCCTCTCTACTCCCACATCCTCCTTACCCCCCCAACCGGTCCAACCCACTGCACTCCGGCCAAAAAATATTAAACACACTTTGGGTAAATCAATCCAAACTAAACCAAAAAGACTTGTTTAAAAGCGTTCAAACATTTCATTGTGTAAACTCCTCTTCTTCCCATTTCTCTCTGTCTCTTTAAAACCGAACCAAACGCCACCGAGTCACACAACCCTTACACTTACCACTTGTTTTAATCATCTTTCTCTTTACAATATTAAAGGCCAGTGTGAGAGTGTGTTTGTGAGTATGTGTGTGTGTCTTGGGTCTTTTGTTCAGTGCCAGTGCAGATCTATTCATCATGTGCCAAGACTCAGCGCCCTCACTTGTAGTGAAGAGGGTCCAGGTTGGTGCCAACTGCCCCGACTGCCAACTTAGTGCTGCTTTCTGTCTGTTTATACACACAGACAACTCTCTCACACATATATACACTCTTTTATCTTAGGTATTCGCATTTTTAGAGTGACAATTTTCATTTACAGTAAATAATTAAATCAACAGATGTGTGGATTGTTGAAAGCCAATAACAATATTTATGAATTAAAGCTCATTATGACAGATATTTATTGTCAATATCCTATTAAATAATATTATCTTTACAGGTTCAAGCACGGTGGCGACATGATCAAATCAATACGTCTTTTTATTTAACTGTGATTCTGCAAATTGTGATTAAAAACTAATAAAACGAGTTACTGGAAATGTTTGTTTTCGATGTGTAAAGAGTTTACTGAGTTGAACATTGACTTTTATTAGGTATAAATTTTCCGTATCGCTTGAGGGCGGGGATGGATTGGACAAGTTAACAAGATTTTATGATTGCTGAGTTGGTCATGTGAGGATATAGCACTGTAACCATTTAATTTGGGTTTGATTACATTAAACATTATGGACTGGACGATGTGAATTTGATAGATAATGATCTAACGGAGCGGTTCATTTATGAATAGTTGTGAATGCAATACACCAGATCAGTAATGGTGCTGATACAGACCTTATTATGCAGAATAAACAGATAGAAGAGTATATTCAGTATACACATAGAGAGAGAGAGGAAGCAAAGGGGGAGTGGGTGACATGCAGTAAAGCCCTGCAGCCATGAATTGATCCATGGACGCTGTGGTTATGTTTCCTGGCCATCAGACGACCCAGTTTCTGTGTTAATGGTTCTTTTTTTCCCTTTTTCGTTTAAGGTCTAAACAAAACTTTACACACACAGACATACAGAACACTGCAGCCACAAAACAGGTGCTGAAAGGGGTGAGATCTCTCAAAATGGAGACACAACCACACTCACAAAAGGTTAAGGAATGAAGACTAATACCCTAAAACATCAAAACAAATCAGCCAACAGATCATCAATGCACCTGGGTTAACAGTATCATACTGTTTCAAACAGCAGACAAGGCAACGCAAACAAGACCTAGAGTTGCTACCTCAAAGTTGCGGGCAACATGGTCAAAGTCTCCCCTTCTGTGCCTGAATAACTGCTAGAAAAGGGTAGTATGATGCCACTGTGAAGTTGACCTTTGACCTTTTGGATATAAAACATCATCACTTCATCAAAACAACAATGAAATGCTGCCTGCACAAAGACATAAAAATGTTTTACCTAAACACATTTTATTATTATTATTTATTTACAGAGGGTTCTACTGTTCAGCTGAATAAGTCTAAACACTTTGCTAAATTATTTGCACACTACAATATGTTTGTTTGCCCACTGGTCTGTGCTGAGAGATTCTCCCTCAGTCTCTGTCGCACTGTGACCTTATATTTACGCCACGGTTATAAAACTACCAGAGTTTCTAGATTTATATCTGCGATGTCTTTATGGCTCTGCATGCTATGAAATGAATTAATGGTGCTTGTGCTGAATCAGAAGATACCTGAGTTGAGGTCAAAGTTTGTTCTTGTCCTAGTAACAGCAGCAGGCTATTATAGTGTTGTATTTGATGTATTTTGTTGCTGTAACAGCTGCAGAAGTAGTAGTAGTGATTTTAAGTTTGTACTGTGATATCAGAGGTAGCTGCTGACCTATATTGTGCATTTTGTCTCTCAGTTCTTACATAATTACATAAATAAAGCCCATAAAAAAAGATCCTGTAAATCATTACAATGGGAAACTATTGAAATAATGACACACTATCTCAAATTAATGAGAAACTTCCTCAAGATAATAAGAAACTGTCTCGAAATAAAGTAAATTAGCGTCACAAAATGATGATAAGTCAATGTTTTGATAAAGAGATTCTATTTTTACTAAAATACTGAGTTTCTCAGTAACTTCCAGGACATCTTCTCATCACATTGGCGCAAATGGGCTTCCGTAGGCAAACTGACAAAATAGTAACAGCAGGTGCTAACGGCTAAATTAACCTTTATTTTACTTAATTGTGGCTTTAAACCTGACGCTGTTCCTTCAGTGTAAGGAGGGCAACGTCGCAAACGTTAAGCAAAGATAACGAGAACTCAAAATAAAGCAGCAAACTGTTCATTTTATGTTTGCTAACTGCTGAAATAAAGTTATACTGTGACGCTTACACAAGCTAACATGCTAAAGCTAGCGGGGCTCGGTGAGTCTTACCGGAGACTCGGATGCTGTCAGTCCGCCCGGGCAGCGCTGTCTCCGGAGTCGGCATCTGGGCTTTAGAGGCCATGTCTCCCATCCTACTGTTGACAAAATGCCAAACCAGACGAAGCCTGGAGGGTGAGACCATCGAACCCGCAGCGGCACCGACACACCTCCTGCTGCACACTGACGGCTAGCTCCTGTTAGCCTAGCTACATAACAGTGACATTACCTAACGTAAACACCGGGCTTGTGTAATGTAACGGTACACCCGTTACACAACGATGACAAAAAGGCATGCATGAATATATACTGTACACACAACACAATATAACTAAGTTGTCAGCCAAGAATAGATCTCAATTTCTGCACACTAAATAAGGATTCTCAGCTCTACTTAATTAGAGAAAGTCATTTTATTTGCTCCTCCATCTTTTAATTGACATGACATGGTCGCCGAATTTACCAGATTACCTTGTAATTTCGTAATTAACTTGATGAGTGCACGCTGAAAATGTAAACCGTCACCAATGAGTAAATTAACACTAAATTGCCAGAGTTCTCAATGGAGTTCGGTGTAGTTGCGGCCCATTCCTGCAGTAGTGCTGCAGAACTATTGTATCTTCAGTACTGTGCACAGGTTTTGGCCATTAAAAGTAAAGTGCTTTTGAATATAATCCCATGACTAGTTTGTATTTATTAATTAGCTTCATAAAAAGTGCAGTAAACAGAAAAAAATCTAATTAATATTTGCTGTGATCAGCCACACTTTCTGTGCCCTTCTTCTTTGTGTCATTCACGAATTTAACAAGAGCTTTAGAATGAGTTCATACTATTATATTACAACAAGCATTTGTCATGGAGCAATACTAAATACATTAAGTCAAGTACTGTACTTAAGCACAAATATGAGGTACTTTTACTGAAGTATTTTGCTTTCATGCCACTTTATATGAAGAGTTTATAAAATATGATGCATTATTACAGATTAATCTACTCAACAGTATATACAAGATATAAATGTAGTGGAAAAGGGACTTTATTCAAGAATCTACGCACAAATGCAAGTCAAACACAAAATATCACATAATACTAAAATAAATCAGATTTAATTTCATGATTTAATTTCATAAAATGAGCTAAAATGAAACAATATTAATATATGATATGTATCGGCACAACAGCAGAACGCACTAAGCTGATTAAATTTACAGCAGACCAGCAACATTTCAGTTTTGATGATAAATGACAAAGAAATTCTCCATCATGCACACTAAATAATGGATGAATATATATTAAATTCACATTAAATTGTCTACAAATGGAAACATTTTCCAGTTGTATTGCTCAGTCTCCACCTTTGACACACTAATGAAACTCGTAGATGTTTGGTTGAAGCTAATGAGGCTCCATAAGATGGAGGCCACTGATTATTTCAGGGTCTGTGCAGTGAAATGAGTCCATCAGTCTACTGGTTCCCAGTACGCTGGGCGGCGGCGGAGGCAGGGGGGGAGGGAGGGATGGAGGGGCACAGATGACGAGCCATATGGAAGAACCCGGGAGGAACGCTGCTCCTGTTGGAGAAATATTCATTTCAGTGTCTGATTGTTCCTGTATGAAGGTGAGAATCATTAATAATTCAGCAGGCGTGCACAGTTTTACATTCCACCACAGAAGAAGAGTGACATAGATGTGGTTCTGTGGTCGTATGTATTTTATGGTTGAGAGAAACAGAAAGGAGACACACCTATCATGACCAGAGCACACCAATCAGCTGGATGTTTTGAAAACATCATTAAGGTTTTTGCCAACCTAAAATGGTTAAACTGGGATTTGGTGTTTTTTTATCTCCACTGCAGCTCTCCCTTCAGACCTCAACCACAAAATGGAGGGAAGTCTGAAACGTGTGTTTAAACTAACAAGAAGAAAACCGGAGGGGTGAGACAAAGGGAGACAGTCTGGTTAATGATAAGCCTAAATGGGTCGGGCTGAGTCTGGCCCATATACCTCCACATCTGGGCTGATTCTGGCTGTTATCCTCCAGCGTTGGCCCACCAGAAGATTTTCTGTGTGTGCACCAGAACTGGTCCAGATGTGGGAGTGTAGCATCTGGGCTGTGATGCTGTAAATGGGCCAGACTCGGGCCGTGGAACCAGGAGGATACAGGGCCAGAATAAACACAAGCATGTGGCCCCAGTACAGACTGGATTTATTTTGTTTCCAAGCTCAAAATTAGATTTTAAATGTCAAAAAACAGCAACAATATCTGCACCCTGACGTAGCCCACACCTCCCTGTATAATATCTACAGTGTGTTAAATGGACAAATGTTTGTTTCCCAGTGTGCACTTTTGGTTTCTGGCTCTTTTGAGGTCCATGAAGTGATGATTTTCCCAGTCTGGTCTGCACAGAGTCCTGACTTCAACCCCATCCAACACCTTTGGGAATGAACTGGAACCAGGCAGAAACCTCGTCGCCCAGCATCAGTGTTGGACCTCGCTTCAAGCCCCTGCAGCCAGGGTCCAACATCTGGTGGAAAGGCTGATACCGGGAGAGGTGGAGGTTGTTATCGCAGCAGATTACGGATGAGACTCGAACGTCACGTTCAGGTGATGTGGTTTTCTTCAGACACCACGCAGGCCGGTTTGTTGCTTTTCAGACTGCACTGTTTCCTGGATTAAAACACTGTATTAATGTCAGTTTAGTTTAGAGTCAGAGTGACTGGGGCCTGTGTTGGTGAGGCAGATGCTCTTGCTTTTTTTTCCCCTCCCCTCCTCCCTCCATCCTCCATCCCTCAGAGGAGGACGGATGGAGGGATGAAAAGCAGAGGGAGGACAGAGCTGGAAGCTGAGGATGTAAAAACCTGGATCACATCCCGGCTCCCTCTCTTGTTGGACACCTCTCTCTCCCTCTCCTCTCTCCATCAGCTGCCCCAACCCCTCTCCCTCCATACTGCGCTACTGTAATACCTCCCGGCTACTTAGCGCAAGCAAAATGGGTATTTGTGGGTTTGGGATATCGCAGCTCCGGTGTACTCTTCTGGGTTTGGACTATTTGTGCTTTAAGAGATTCTCTGGAGAAAGAAAGAAAGAAAACACACACAGACAAACACAATCAGTTTTTAAATTCAGCTGCAGAAGAAGAAGAAGAAGGACGATGCGACCGCCGCATTTCCCGCAACATCCCTCCGCTTCCTCCGCATCCTCAGCATCCCTGCATGGACCTCCATCAGAGGACCGCGGACCGGCAGCGGACACACTAACACCTCCTGCATCAATTGTATTTTCTGGGAGGCTGTGCTGCTTTTTAAGTTGGTGTGAGCATCAATCCTTAAGTTGATGCCCGCTGCTGACAGGTAAAAGAAAGAAAGAAAGAAAAGAAAGCTGCGCCATTTATTCTGCACCCTGCCGCTGAAAGGTATTGTTGTTCGGTTTTACGCACATCTGTACAACGTTTATTCATTTTAATCCACTGATTTTAAAGGCTTGCTTGTGTGTGTGTGTGTGTACCTTTTTTAAAAAACCTCCATCAGCTCCTTTTACTCTTTCATCTGCGCTAAATCTGCTCCAGCAAAAGCCGCAGTGTGCTGTCGTGCTCTGCGGAACTTCTTATTTCTGTCTCTTTTTTTGATCCTGGAAATATGAGCACACACACACCAGGATACACACCCAACCCCGTTAATCATTAAAATGTTGAAGTGTTTTCTTAGCAGCCCACGGTGCGTGATGTGTAATTACAAAAAACACCGCCTCTTTATTATATTATTTCTTTCGATATGGCATTCTGGAGCGATTAATCTCACTCTAATTTGACTCATTTGTGTAGGAGTCTCTGCGCTCAGTGTTGTAGCGTTTTCAATATGGGCTCACCTTTTTTGCCGACCCCTGGTTATACCCCCACTCCCTCTGCATTTTAGCCTACTTGGGCTATCTGGGTCATTAGCATTTCAGCAGTTAATGAGGCTGCCAGATGGGTCCGTCTCCACTCTGCCGCGGAGCCGTTGAGCAACTGGTCTTGCTGCTGCTGCTCTGCCTCTGCTGAAATGAAGAGGGTGAAAACTGAATACATGTCATGATCTTTTTTTGTTTATTTGTTTTGGAGCTGACAGGTTTGTGTACTCATGTGGGATGAGGTAAAATCGCAGCAACCTTCCTCCTGCAGCTGTGGCTGGCTACGATGGTGTATAAGAACGTACGTATATTGACTGCTGCTGCTGCTGCTGGATAATGGAGATAATGCTTTAATGGTCCGCAGTGCTGCTGAGATATTGCATGATTAAAACTACCCATATTTACATCTCTGTCTTTCATTTCTCCGTGCATGCTGCATTGTTCCATTTTCTTTCCCTTTTTTTTTTTTTTTTTTTTTGCTCCAGTCTTTGGAAAACATTACTTGCCCTGGTTTCCAGTCGTCTCTTCGGTATGAAATCAATCTGCAGACTTCATAGCAGGTGGTGAATAATCAGTCTCAGTGAACATCATATGCCCTTTTAATGTGGTTAAAGATTTGCATTTATCGTTTTATGATATTGCAGTTAGAGTGTTGGGAAACATCTGAAGTGAGCGTCAAAAATAAACCAGAGGAGGGAAGAGATGATACCTTCCAGTTGCAATAGTATTAAAATGTAAACTTTTTTCTTGTATAGCTGGACTTTAACCTTCTCCTCATGGCTGTAGGAAAACGCTTAAAAATACAGCAGTTGATTGAGCGGCTCAAATCCGTCCTCTGGTCTGTAGAGTAGATTGGGAGTTTGTTTAGGCAGAAAATACAGCTAGTCTCTGCATATATCCCCTCATCCCAAAGCAATGGTGCAACAGCATGGCTTATTTTGGGAGATGGTGGATAAAAGATGCAAAATGCTGCTGCTATTGTTGTTTCTAAATTAGCAATTAGTATGCAGTGGAATATTCAATGCTTTATTAAATTAATATAAGGTAGATACACTCTGTAACTGTAGCTGATTTAAGTCATTGTTGGCTTTAAATTCCTCACATATAAAATACAACACACACTCACTTGGGACCAGTGTAGCATCTTCGACCTCCTGAGCTGCTGGTGTCTTTGGACTGCAGGAGACAGAGCTTGCTACAGAAAAAAACATTAAAAGGTCAGGCTGATATAAAATACAGTAATACTATAAATAACTTTATGTTCGGCTCATTTTACAATAGATTCTTTGGTATATCTTGTGTATAACAATGATACGAATATTCGTTTATAGCTCCAAGTTATTTGGGTAGCTTTATCTGCGAGTGACATGAGGTCTCAAGCTCAGCACAGATACATTTTATTCATTATGAAACTGTGCAAAATCCATTAAATAGGTTTGAAATGTTTCGTATTTCCTTTGCAGTCGTTCCACTTTTCAGCACAAAAAAAAACGCTGGCATCTCGCGCGGTAATGGCTCGTTTCTGGGTCATGTGAAGGTCAAGAAATCTATTGGGAAGGATACAGCCTTGGGAAAAAAAAGGTGGTATTGGGTTTGACAGTGAAGCAGAACATAGAAAGTCCCAGTGGGATAAAAGTGGGATAGAGCTGGTGTAGGAAAAAGTGAAGGGGAGGTGAGGGGGAATGGGATTGGTGGAATGAGACAAAGCTTAATAAAGCTGCTAAAAAGCATGAAACTGGACAAATTGGATGGTGAGGAGCGAAATGTGGAGTCGCCTCTCCTCGTGTTTCACGGGACCTTGATTTGATGTCGCCTGAATTGACACCCGGTGGTACAAGAGGCGGCCCAGTATCAACACGAGCTCCAATGAGGCGTTCAGGCAATCAAGACAAACCGAAGTCCACAACTTGACCAAGAACGTAGGTGCTTCTAAATCAAAATAGCTGTCTTGATTAAACATGGCTTGATTTCTGAGCTGGTTTGTCTGGGATCCTCGGCCTTAAAGAGATTCAGCCTGTGAGGAAGCCTGGAGTGCAGTACCACTAACGACCACTAGATGGTGCCTCACTCCCGAGAATTTTAGTAGAAATTTAACCTTTTTTAAAATGCAAGGCTTTCAGATATTTAAGAATTAAGAACAGTACAAAGATATTAAAGATGTTTTTGGAGATTTTCTTGATTGACAGGTGTCTCAATAATCAGAGTCTGATGTGAAATTATTTTAGTCCCTGCAGATGTTAAAATAAAATAAAATTCAACCTTTCTGGGTCTAGATTTATAATTTGAGGTTGTATCAAAACACTCTAAGCTTCAACATGTTTTGTTTTCCTGCAAAGATCTGACCACGATCAACAGAGGAATCAGATTGTTTTTAATCTCGAAAAGGAAATAAAAGAAAAAAAAAAAAACAGTGCCCTGCTCACGTTTATGTCGTCGTTCATGAAAGTGGGGACAAAGAGACATCGTAACACTATTGTTTTGAATTGTGAGTTCGTCCTCAATGATCCACGGTGAAGTTTCACTCTTTAATAATATTATTTAGCAATCCAGTTCTCACTACATCCATAAATAATCTGATGGGCCAAACAACACAGGTCCTCCTACTTTAATCTTCAACTGCCAAACAGGCTCCGTGAAAACACTGGAGTTAGAGTCAGGCACCAACTCACCTCATATTCAAAGCAACAGAAATGTTGCTTCATTCACGACTCTCACCAACATCGCTGTTTGTGTTTCTGCTCCGGTGCCTCTCACTTACATCACCCTGCTCCGATCAGGCTCCTAAATCATGAGATATCCTCACTGATTTCCAGGTCAGATTTATTAGAATGTCAGACACTGAACCCTGGTTAATGTCACAACTGAAACATCACGATGAACATTTTTAATCATTCAGAGATGTATCCGACATGTATCAGACAGTCTGGGTGACACCAAACATGATTATGTACATTTATAGGCAAAAATATGGACAAAATGTGCAGCCATGTAGAATACTTTGGCTCGTTTCTAAACCCTTAAATGAAATGAAAAGTGAGGATAAATTAATGGGGAAAACAACAGCTTCCTTCTTTGCCTCAGCTCCACAGGATGAAGGTTTAACAGATGGTGTTTTACATGAGGTAAATCATTTTGGCCCCAAAAAACAAAGACACTAAACCCTTTAAATTGGAGGCTTGGCCCCCTTAGTTCAAGAGTTTCTAAACCCACCTCTATTCCCAGCTCCTCCTGGCGTCATATTTCATCACTTTCTTCCTAATAAACTAACGTACAACAGTTTAACGTCTGATATCCTGTTAGCCGCCGTCCGTGTATCGGAAATAAATGGGCGTGATGTAAATATGAAACTACTAGAGACAGTCTGTAGGTGAAGACAATGTTCATATTTCAGCAGACATGGGGCAGGAAATCTCCTGACTTATCACTTACTAATATTTCCCCAAACACACACACGAGCTTTAATATTGATTGCAGATGTACAGTAGCTCTGCTGGGAAACAAGGCTGTATATACTGTATACTGTACTGTACTTTACTGTGTACTGTATGTACTATGGAGGTGCATGGTTATTACATCACTTGGCACAGTGATTTAAAGCTTAGTCCTGCTGTTTCCAGCTGATCGTCGTTTTCAACTCTCAATTCTTTTTAAAATTATTTTTTCATAAATAAAGTTTAATATGTGGCTCAGATTGAAGGAAAGAACTTTATATAAAGCTGTATTTTGTACGTCTGTTATAATTCATTTATGCACAATGAAATTAAAATAAACTTAATCTGAATCTAAAGGTTTTAAATGGCTACAAGACTTTTTCTGCAGCTCATTGAAACTTTGTGGAATTAATTTAAATAATTTACATAACAGATGATAATAATGTTTATGAGGGGCATAAAATGACAATTAATCCACTAATTTAATTATTTAACCTCATTATTTTTTCCAGATGGCCAGAGTAGCTTTAGAAACTACATTTAATTTATTCAAAATATACTATAGTAACCAGATCGTAAGATTGTATGCTCATGTTTATTTGCAAATTTTTCTTTTTGCACTACTTCTTAAAAATATGACCGGCATTTTGATTATGAAGAAAAGTATAAACTGATCAGAAGAAATTAAATTATTTGTAGTTTTAATGTGAAGAATGGGGCTATGTT
The DNA here is from genome assembly GCA_033238685.1 of Lates japonicus. NCBI lineage: Eukaryota > Metazoa > Chordata > Actinopteri > Centropomidae > Lates > Lates japonicus. Next base: position 6,469,738 of record BRZM01000008.1, read on the forward strand.
GTGAACTGATAAATTATATAATTACATAATATATATTTCCTGTATGTATCTTTTGTTGTTGTTCCCCAGTGACTTCATACTGAGCGATGAAATAAACAGATTAATTAAGTTGTTACTGTATTTGGCATGTCTTCTTCTTCTTGTTTTACACTTTATATATTTATGTGAATATTCTACTTTAAATTTAAATATTGTTGACAGATCCTGGATTGAAAAAAGATTTAGGAATAACAGCATCACGTGATAAAGAGGTTAAAAGCAGGCTTGGAGATAGTTTGAAAATTATCTTTTATTTGAACTTTATTAAACAAAATACATTCCATATCAAACACACAGCGAAGGCATGGCATTCTGAAACACACACACAAACACAGAGAGAAGAGCCAATACGGTAAATAGTCCTTCTAACTGTCGGTACCAATCAAACTATATAAGTATTATAATATTTCACAATCTGGCAGAAACCTTTGCTTTTTTTATTCAGCGATACCGTCCTGAGAGAAAATCCTTCTGATGAGACACAGGCAGAGAGAAGCGAGGAATGTGTGAGCAGTTGCTGTTTGTTTACTATCCCTTAAATCCAATAAAAGACTAAAATTAAAATGATCTTAAGTCTATTATATCTTATTTATCTGTGCGTCAGAGCTCTACATTGTCAGAAAGTATTAAAACAACTGGTTGACAAGTTTATTTGATTAGTCCCACAAAATACTCACAATTTAATTAATCTTATTAGTATTTTGATGTAATGGTTTTTTCTAACAGTGTGTTAGTAAAACATGTTGTTTAATAGCTACATCTTCAGGAATCAGTGAGCCTGATGGGGCAGGGAAATGCCGAGATGAACACTGTGTTAGTGTTAGTTTTCACTTGGGTTTGTTGACAGTAACAAAAAACCAGAAGCCTTATCTTTTAAATGAGCTTCAACCAAAAGCACTGAAGAATAAAAAATAGTCAATGTAATTAGATTTGATTTTTAGATTCACGGTGCTCAGACAGGATTCATTCCAGGCTGATAGTGTGTAAAGCAGACAGTCAGACACTCAAGCGCGTAGTATCAAGCCCAATCTTTGTTTGTGTTGTTGTGTGGAATATTTGAGCTTTATTGAGCATGGTTTGTAGGATCAAGCTGTTTCGAAATATTCTACCTGAACTTTACAGCTGTTTTATATCATGTTTTGCTGCGATAAATCCATCGCCGAGATAATATTTTTGGATTTGAAGGGCATTTTAGATCCTCATATTGGGCTTTTAAAGGCAGATTCTTTCTTTCTTTTTTTCATTGCCTATAATGTGACTGTAAAGAAACAAAAAAGAGTCGAAAAGAAAATAAAGGTATTTTCATGTGCAGAAGCGGCTTTGAAACAGTGGTTAGACCGTCATGAAAGGAGATAGAATTTACAGAAATACAAATGAAAAGTTGAATAAATAAATAAATTGTGGGGAAAAGTAGTTTGAAGAGGAAAAGGAGGATGGACAGAACCTGGACGGATGAAAAAACTGGACCTTTCAAGATCACGCAGCGAGACGAGGAGGCAGCAGGGGCGGTATCAGTGGAGGAGAAGTCCAGATGCTGGAGACCGCGCACCACTGGCCTGATAATTCAGGAAGATCACAGCACTCTGGACTGTGGTGGTCTGCAGAGGAGAGAAAAACACAAACAAGGATCGATCAAAAAACCAAAAAATCAGTTGATGACTTGACTAGGACACGTATTTTGATCACTGAATAATCATTTCAGTCGTTTTTCAAGCAAAAACAGGGAAAAAAGTCAGATATTTACAGATTATTTTGGGGTTTTAAATGAACAAAATAAGGTATTTAAAGTTGTTGGACGCTATAAAGGTGTATTTGTGTCATGGGAAACTCCTGTCGTCCATCTCTCTATCTGCTCTCACCTTTGTGGCCATGAGGAATTTGTTCCAGTCTTCTTTGTTCGCCGCTTTGCCTCCGGACGAGAACTCGATCTTATTCCTCAGTACGGGGTAACCTGGAGGCAGGAGGATCGCAGAGTGAGAGGTGGACTATTCGTTCGTTAAACACAGACACAAACATATCACATAGTTTACATTTTTATCTTTATATTTTTTATGTTATTTAATCATCGTGGTCAAATGGAAACCAGATGCAACAAAATGTCTGGTGTAGTTTTTGAACGACAATAAAAGATGATTGAGTTTGAGTTCGACATAGTTTAGAATTTCTTTGTCTTACTCTTTGTGTCTTTTACATAAATATATTTGACAGTTATTGTAGTGTTGCAAAGTGGATTATAATTATTAATGATTAATTAGCATGAACCTGAAGTTTCAGCCCAGTTGAAGGAAGAAAACACTGGCAGAGAGCACAAAGTGGACAGCATGGAGGAAGTTTGATAGAGGTAAGCAACAACAACAAGATGTTTTCTACTTCATGGTGCTTGACAGTGTTTTGTTCTTTCTTTCATATTTTCATAAAATATGATTAAAAGAATCTTTTTTTAAAATTTCTCTGGTTTGCTGCAACAAACCGGTTTTATTTCCCTCGTGATCTCTCCATTCTAATTGCAGTTTGGGTGGGATCCTCAACAGATAAGTGTGTGTGTGTGTGTGTGTGTTGCGGAGGACGCAGGGCAGTGGCTGGGCCGGTGTTTACGACCACCAGCGAGGAAGCCATCTGAGTTCCTCTCGTCCAGCAGCAGAACCTGCTCAACCGATGGTCCATGGACACCATCAGCATGATCTTGGTCTGCTCCCGCTAGACGTCCTGGATGAAGATATCATCCGTAGTACGTAAATGATGGTCAAGTTAATCTCCAATATCAGACCCTACATCTCAGTAGCGTTTAAAGACTTGCAGATTATCGGTGTTTCTTACAGTGACACAAAGTTTGTTGGGAACTGGAACTGGCAGGATGTCTGTGTCGAGAGTCGGAGTGGTCAGAGCGTCAGAGTCCCTCGTCAATGGCACAAGGACAGAAATTAAAACACATTTCGTTCTTCAGATCACTAAAGTGACTCATTGTGGAAATTTTACCAACTTTCCATCTGTAAAAAAAACTAATTCATGGTCAAACAGTCGGAATAAAACTGGGAAATAATCCTGATGTCCACAAATTACTGGTTTTGTATTCCTGGGACATATTATAAAGAGCAGCTCTGATTCTTTTCCAGCTTTTTAAACACTGTGTAAATGACATTGGAATTTCTTCATGTGTCTACAGGCGGGCTGTACACGAACACTCATCACAAAGATCAGGAAATGGTTGAGGAAGATAAAACTGACCATGTTCTCCCCAGCCGACAGCCTGCCACGTGGAACAACAAACTATTATAACAACAATTAAAGTTACAATCAGTCCAAAACTTCATATGTGAGACCTCGTGATGAACTGAAACAAAAACAATATGATAAAGTAAATTAGATGTTTGTATGTAGTTGTTGTTAGAATTCTGGAATATCTAATAATAATCTAATAATATGGAATATATCAATCTACTGCTGTATTTGACATTATAACCTTGCCTAAAAGTGGAAAACTGAAAGTAGAAATCAGGCAGAAAGAACATTTTTAGGTCCTTGAACTTAATGCATAACACACTAAAACTGAAGAAAACTTAAGTAAACACTCATGAAATCTGATCTAAGTGGAAAAGCACTCTGTCTCCTCGTCTCTGGCGAGTGGACCCCTACAAGCGAGACCAGCCTCGTAGAAAGCCTTGTCTTGGGAGCAGGCTCAATGTGGCCTGGCAGAGACACCGACAGCAGCCTCGCTGATCTAAAATGGGAACAGGAGAGTTTGGTTTTTAAAATGAGTGAAAACTGAAAAGAAAGTTCACCTGTCAGCACAGCTCCCGAACAAAAGGAAGGATTGATGCTCCGATGTTAAAAAGTTTGTTCAGGGACAAACACATCTGCATTCAGTTCCTGATGATTGTAGATCATCCTTAGATAAAACATATTTATAAATATCTAGCAGTCATATTTTGGCGTGGTGGTGAGATGCATCATTCCTAAAGTTTCTAAACCGCATGACAAGATGTACACAAAGCGACAAATCGGATAAAGAGTGATTGATCGCGGAGACTGAGCTGAAAATCCTCAATCTCTCTGCAGGTAAGGTAAAAACTCTTGTGTTTCTGTGTTTGCAGTGTACCAGCCTCGACTCCTTTAGCTGACAGATCGTGGCGTAATGGTGGCGATTAGCAACCCCATCTGTTCAAAGTCTGTGAGCTGGAGAGTTGTATAAACCCGACTTGGACATGTTCTCACACTGAAATCACACTAAAATGAGGCGGTTAAAAGAAGCAGAATTATATATTTTTTACTTCAGATCAAGTCAAACATGATACAGTTTTGTTGTGTTGTATTGCCAGCTGCAGCAGGAAGTTAGGAGGTCGGCCCTCTTGATCGACTCTGGTCCATCGGTGTCAGGAGGTTAATCAGGTCCAGGAACAGGCGGCTTGTAGATGTTAAAATTACGAGAGTAAAAAGCACATTAATCAGTCACATCTTCATTGACACTTCCAGAGATGTAGCTTGAGAACAATCAGCTGAATGAGTGGAAGCAGTTTCTGTGAGTAAAGTTAAATTCTGTGTTTACCTGGGTTGGGTGGAGCTCCAGTGCTGTCATTAGGCACTTGGAGGCCTTGAGCGTCCTCTCCTTGATGAGGTGCGGCCGCGTACAGGAAAGCCGGCGTACTTATGGAGATCTTAAGTTCTGACAATCGATCGGGAATGATGGAAGAATGGTGACTTTCCACCACATACTCTGAAACTAGGATGTTTAAATATTTGAAATACTTTGTCTGTTACTGTTTGGATGCTGTGTCCAGACATTTCTCCCACTGGCCTCTTTCTCGTACATGTCCAGAGCTATGGCGTCCACACCCACCAGCTGCACCGGGCACAGTTTCAGTTTTATAGAATAAACACTTTAGCATGAAAAAAAAAGATTCAAAGTGATGTTGTCATTAGACTGCTTTTGAAAACTCTTATTATTTGTGCTATAATCTCCTCATATATGAAACAATCAAGGGATGAGTGGGACTGAGAATATGATAATACTTCATCAGAGATCTAATTGTATACTCACGAGTCACTTTGCCTTGATTCTTAAGATGCTTTGTACTTCTGGTCCCGTAGTCCTCCTTACCTGCCAGGATCAGAGGACAAAGAACTCCGAATTATTCTGGAAACAGTCCTTACATATTTAGAGGGAATTATTGTATTTGTTTAAGTAAGGTAGTATCACAGTGGTATCCCTCTTCTTCTAGTGCGTATGCTCATGAAAGAAAACATGGTGGCTCCAGCCCCCTCCTGACCCTCACAGCGACAATCTTTGACCTCACCACTGTTCTTCCGACAGTAACTATGGCTACTCAGGTAAGTGTGAGAGTGTGTCCTGAGTGTGTGGTGTGTGTAGAGTGTTTTCAACCTGAAAACCAGCTCCCTTGCATGACCCTCTTGGCCTTGTTCCTCCTCACCCTCGATAAAAGCGTGATCGCCTCTTTGATCAGGTCCGTGTTCCAGGTAGAAGCTCAGCAGCCTGTGAACATAGTGAAAATCAAGTCAATTAAAAACAACTTGGTTCTTCTTTTGTGAGCAGCTTTTGTTTTGTACTTTCAGGGTGTGTGTGTGTGTGTGTTTTTTTTCTCTCACAGCGTTGCAGCCTTCCTCAGGTGTGTGGTCGTGGTTGACCACCTGGATCACCTCCACTGCTCGGTCTCACTCAGAACTTGATGGACAATTCTACTTGCATGGAAACAGACACACAAACACATTTCTTTATGTCAAACAACACCTTGTTTAGTCTGCCTTTTCCACAAACAGGTTGTAAATATTATAAATTTAAAAGAATTGTCTTATTTCCGAAACAAATTATGGGTAATATTATTAAATTCATCCCATTGTTGAGGGGCACAAAACATATCAAGATAACTATGAACATAAAAAAATTTAAAATGTTCCCTTATCATCTCACAATATCAATACATTAACAATATAGAAAATAACAGACAAAACTGGGTCTGATGGTGAAGCAGTTGAACATAAAAATATACATTTTTGAGCATATATATATTACAGCACCTGATAGATGGCAACCAGAATTTAAAAATAAATCACACTTGCAGAACCAGATGCTGAATAAAAATAAACAATATCTAACGTAAAAACTGCATTTAAACAAAAATGTAAATATGCAAGATATACATTAAGAACCCTGCACATAATTAAAATAAAATGCCTAATAAATATTTGTAAACTGCTTGTTCATCAAAATACAGTGTGCAATTTAAGAAAAGGCAGAAATATGCAAAATAGCAGTAGTGATATATTACAGTATGATATAGTATATATAGATTAATTATGATATTATTGTAATATTAAAAAATTGAATCGGTGAAATGTTTATTTTGATTAATCAGTAATCATCTGCTCTCAGCTGGCGCGGTGGTGGTGGTTGTACCATTATACATCTATTCTGTCATCCGCCCACTGCAGCTCTGAATGTGAAAAGCAGCTAATTAGTGAAATCTGGTCGTTTTATGTTTCTGTTTTTTGGAATTGCCCAGCCTAGTGCTCCTCGCTTTGGCTGACAACAAAACACCTACAGCCATCGCACTCCACAGACCTTCAGATCAGATGTAGCAACACTCCTGTCATTACATTAACACATAGAGCAGCTCAGAAGGAGTTTTAGTACAGCAGCTGTGAAATGAATCATATTATTGGCTGAGGCTGTTTGGGGCTTCATGTCTGATATCTAGCAACTATCGTTCATTAGTGTTTTACAGTATTAAACAAGGCATTAAAGCACAGTGATACCACTGACTTGTAACAGGGAGGATGGAGTTTCTGGCATTCCTGAGCGCCTGCTGTTGCTCTGTGTAACTCTGGTTTTCAGGTACAATCTCTCTAACTGAGTGATAGTTAAACTGGAATGAATCAGTGAGTTAAGTAATGCTGAACCGTAAGATCAGTTAAAAGACTTAAATTATTAAAACCAGCGTTTCATCTCTGATATTCCAGCCGAAACTTTGAAATTGTGCGATTCTAAATGGAGTTTGGTCTGTTTTGATACAGCGACAACGCCCTGCTCAGAAAGTCTTTTCTGTGATCTCTCTAGTTCAGTCATGATTCGGCCCATGCTGTAGGCAATGATTAAAAAGAGTTTTTTTTGTGTTGATGAGTCTGGTCGTTTGATCAATATTCAAGTTTCTAAAATTTGAAAAAATGTCTGTTTTGTTTGACCAACAGTTAAAACTGGAATAATGTGCAGTTCATTGATATAAAACGATACAGAAATCCTCACAGAGTAGAAGGTGGATTCAGAAATCTTAGTAATTGTGTTTGAAAAATGGCAAAATATTTCTACTTGTGACCATTCATCATAACTGCATATGTCTGTTAGTAGTTATTTATGTTGTAAAGAACAGGGCTACTATTATTAAAAAAAAGAGTTGTAACACATTATTTTAATTTTGATCAGTCTGGAATTTGTTTCTACAGATAAATTAGGATTTGTAAAATGTGGAAAACAAGTCAAAAAATGTGAAATAATGCTCGCACCAACAGTCAAAACCAAATAATGTGCAGGTTAATTTTGATATAAAACAGAAAAAAGCAGGAAAGTGGATTGTGTGTGGCTCAGGTTATCCTGACCCTCAGGCTTGAACCTCACGTCTTAAATCAGAATAGTTACTGGTTTATTTTCAGCCCAGAACAGGAGTAAAGGGCTGTATTTGTGCTAGCGGACGTGTTGTAGTATATTAAGGCAGACTTCTACCTTCATCCAACACTTCTCCATCAGGGCCGTGTTGGCGTCGTCATGCCTTCGGTAACACTCCGCAGTAGGGTATTCACCCGACTGCTCCCACTCCTGGCCTGTTCCAACCAGACCCTCCCACCCCTGACACCACACACAAGCTAAACACACAGTCACGTACAGAGATACAGACACTGATTTCACTGGAGGTTCGAGGGCTGTTTCGCCTTCAGATTTCTGTCTTTGTCATATCTTAAATTTCAGTGAGATTACAGTCCACATGCACCTGTTAGCAAACTAAAGATCTGATCACGGCTACGAAGCTGGAGAGCTTTGCGCTTATCCAAAGTGCCTGACATAAACTCTTTCTGAGAATAACTCAGTGTTTTCTCCCTTTAACCCCTTTTTCCTCATTCGTTTCCATTGGCTTTGATGTTTTCCTACAGGTCATTAAGAGGGAGAAGCAATTGGGAGGAAGGATAAGTGCCGCGCATGCTGGTTTGGGTACTTGAGCTGTTCCTCGTTGGGAGTTCAATTTGGGATAACACGAGCCAGTGTTTTAAAAAGCATCAAACTGACTCTTTGTGCATAGATTATTCTAGTGGGTGAGCAGGAGAGGCTGTAAAATATTCAGAGTGGGTTTGTGGTTTTCCCTCTGGCTTTTAACACAACAGGTCAGCAAAATCTAAAACACACTCTTAAAACAATGTCTGATCAATAACTATAAATCATGCAGCAAGGCTTTTGCCATCTGCTGTGACCACAACAAGCTTCATTTAGGTTGGATAACATCACAGATAGATTGATAACATTTTAAAAACTCTCTGGACTAAAATAAAATAAATGATCTTTTATTTTCTATCTCAATCTCTTGGATTCACCTTCTTGGTCTCCTCTCATTATACTCCTCTTGGAGCATGGAAGCTTATTTAAGGGAGATACTCCTTACAAATTAGCATGGCGTCACTCCCATGTCTGCATCTAACAAACCTGACATAAACAGGATAATCAAAACAACAACTGACCATGAGAGGATCATCAGGTCTATAAGCCAAATCAAACACCAGGGAGGTGCAGTGTTAGATCAGATGAATCATACGAAAAGTTCGAGAGTAAAATAAACTCTGTTCTTGTTGTTTCTAAAGCGAGTTTGGCTCTCGCGATTACCTTATGTGTTAACAGCCAGTTCAGGTCTCTGGGCTCCCGGAGCAGGAAGCTTCCAGCCTTCTGGAAGTCTTTCTGTTCAAAAGCAGAACCAGCTTGGCCGTAAGAACCTCAGCCACACTCTCTGGATCGTGGCCTCAGCCACCCATGTGGTGTTGATCCCTTGTTGTGGGCGTGCCTGGAAACAGTTCACCTGACACCACAAGCCTGAAAAACACAAAACTTAAAAATGTACTAGGGTGATTTAGAATCCAAAGTCAGTTTCAAGACCCAGGAAGAGACGTGGACATGGCTCTCATACTTAACTGACTCTGTATCACTGGAGCTAAATGTATTGTATGGTCCCATCATCCTCAGTACTCACATGAACACAGCTTCTTTGGGTTTTCCTGCTTTGATGAACTCAACCTCTGCCTCAGAAAACTTTCCCTGGAGGATGAAGCGGTGACCCAGAATTCAGGATTAGCAAGTAAAAAGTTCAGTGACTGAGAGACATGTAGTTTTCCTGTGTGAACTTGCAGCAGAGTGTTTCATGATTTATTGGAATTGAGGTAAAATAACCTCCTGGTACAGACAACGAACCAGGTGTGTGTCAAGTTGGTGGTACATCTACCTCATCTTCCAGTGTATAAGTGTTTGAGGTGGATCTGGGAATCTTCTCCTACATGACAGACGGGCCAAATCAAGGCAAAGTCAAAGGAGCTGGAGGCAGAGGAGAGCATGAGGATTAACTCTGGTTTTACTTTACAGCCAACGCACAGTATAGTTTATATACATCTGTAAATAAATATCTTGTAAAACCAGCACATATTCCAGCTGCACTTTTTACTTTCCTCCTCATATATTCAGCTCAGAAAATTCACAACAATTCACCTCTTTTAATAGGACTCACCCAAGCAATCATGCCTGTGTCTTTAAGCAAATTTTGAGACCAAATACATCGCGGAGGTTTATTCTTTTAATACGTTCCAGACGGTGCAGCGAATAAAACCTCCTGGATGAGTTTCTAAATGTGTCAAATTAGACTTTCTAGATATGTTTTAATGCAGCTCACAAGTTATCTGGCGAACTCGATGGCATATTCCGGAGGCCTGACGATGAGCAGCTTGGCCTCTCCTCCCAGGCTCCTAACTGGCCCACAGGTGAGCCACCTGCTTCTGGGCACCGGCACCTCCATGACTCTTGCCACCTGTCAAGCAAGCATACAAACACATATGTTTATATATACTGTTTATCCTATGAGGGTCATCCTGTGGTGTGGCTCCTTTACCACAGATAACCCCAGGAGAAACAACTATTGGAGGCTATAAAGTTGCAGAGTGCACTCTGAGCCAGCATCTGTGCTCATAAACCCACTCTATAAACATCAATAATTTACTTTAAGTCTCCTCATTTCACATTTATAAGATGTATATGAACATTTAATAGATGGATCATAACGTACTATACTGTAATATAACCAGCTGAGCTTTAACTGTTTAGTAGTAAGTATTTGTAAACAATTACATCTTCTCCTATGACGACATATTTATATTATTACAACTGTGTTCTACTATATTTTCATTGTTTATTCGTTTTGGTGAGCTTCCACTCATAATTGTTATTTATAGTTTATTAACAATTCATTAATAAATACTAATATCTGCTCCTGAATTGTACATGTTTAAATACCTTATAAATGCTATATAAGGAAGTTTAAGTTCTAAACACATAATATAATAACTGTGTGCATCACACAGGTTAAAACTATCAAATGTTAAGATAAGTTAAAAACAGTTTGGTCTTTTAATTTGACAATTAAAATTATATAAAATGTAGTGTTCATACTACTGCGGTGGCATAAGTTTTGTTTTCCTAATTACATCTAATTCATTTTTTGATGCTAGTGCTCGGAGGGCGTTGAGAAATGTTTTGTTTCAGTAGATCCTTCAAACTTTACTTTCAACTTATGGAATAAAAAACAACATGGAGCTGTGTCTCTAACCTCCTTTAATTTATGTATTTATGTATTATTTGTTGCCAATAATAGTATTAAGTAGGAATAACTCTACCTGGCTACAGTGTTATAAAGCAGCACATCAGTGGTGTTGTTACTTCACCAACAACAAGTCAAGGTAGATATACAGGGTGTAAGAGATGTCAAATAGCTACTAAAAACATTTGCTGTGGGTTTAATGCTTTTAAAAATATAATGTACAGTTCAGACATTTTGTGAGCAAAAGTCTACATATCTGTGTGTGTTGGAAATGGGATTAACAGCGGTGAGCCAATAAAACAAATGTGACTGTATATTACCTGTATGCATCCTCCCACATATCATTGACTCTGCATGTGGACAGCAGCCTTCCACTCTTCAGCCTCCATGAAGTGGTACTCGGCCTCTGAGCCTGGATTCAGCCTCCAGCTCCTACATGGAAACATTTACGTGCAGTCAACATAATATTAGCACATTAGCACATTAGCACATAGCACATGAATGCCACCCTATTTAGAGTTAGGATGGGATAATGGTGCTTTCAGCACTCTTCCTCTCGGTTGTGACTCGGCGAAAAACTGTTGACAAAAGAAAAAAGCCTTAATGATGAACTACTGAATTTCTCATGAATCATCTTTGCCACAACTGTCTGAAGCTCAGAGACTTAAAAGGATAACTCAGGGATTTTTGAATATAGGCCTTATTTTTTCCCGTTTTGTATAAATGATTGATGGACAAAAATCTTTTACTGCAATCCAATTGTAACCCAATGGTCAACTGCCCACATCAAAATGCGTCCTCAAAATTCTTTCGTTTTGCCACCGACAGGTTCTTAGTTGTTATTGTGTCTGACAACATTATGGATAGGATTCCAAAGAGATAAACCTTTTTTTTTATTAAAGAGTAAAATCCTTTTTGTTTAACCAGAAACAGCCGTTTTACCTCTCTGCTCAAAGCCACCAAACTCCACTGATAAAAACTATAGTTTACTACTTGGAACATAGGAGTTACTAATCTACAGCAGCTGCATCGTTAGTTAGTTAATTTAGTGTTATTATGTGGTATTTTTACTTAAGTAAAAAGATCTGAATACTTCTTCCACCACTGAGAATTCACACAATAACACAAACAAACTAGTTGAAGCAGTGGTATTCCAACAACTCTGTGTTCTGCTCTGGCAAATACTCCTTTTATCAATGGAATCTGGTACTGAAATGTGGCAATGTTTCTGGTTAAAGAAAAAGGATTAAAAAAAACCTGGGAAAATGAGGCCTAGTTATCCTTTAACAATATCTGGACACAATTATGAATTGAATTAATAAAATTACATTAAAAGTGTGTTCGGTCTAATTGTGTGAGCATCAGAGAAATTTGTTTTTAATTCACAGGCTTTAAAACTTCAGCATTCAAATTGATTACTCAGTTAGGGAGACGTTTAATTATTATTAGAGTTTAAAAGCTGCAGGGCAATTCTCACAAGATAATTGGACAACCACAAAACCGTGAACACACTGATTTGTCTACTGGCCATAAGAAACAGAGAATGGTCTTTGGATGTGGCCTCATAGCAGAAATCTGTGATGAAGTTGTCACGGATGCCAGAACTGGAGCATTATACAGGCTCATGAGCTTTTCAGATGAAAACCTCATTCATGGCGCCTGAATATCGCTGATGAGATGCTGAGCCCGTGACCATGATCCTTCTACTACTTTCCAACTGATCTCAGATGAGCTACAAGAGTTTGAAGATGCTGGGGTTTGTTGCTGTTTTCGTCTACAAGTAATTAAACAGAGAACAAAGTGGATGTAATTTAAATATGCAAATACCACAATGCTGTTACATTTTGGGTTTTCCTTTTAAGTCTTAACTGTTTGAACCTCTTCAACCTTCCCATCTCTGGTATTCAGTGACTGTAAGTCAACCACTTTAATGTGGTGCATGATGTAAGTTTTGCTATTGCTACGTTAGCATTAACAGGTCAGCCGTTGTTGTTACAAGACAAGAGGTTGGGAATACGTCTTGTGGGCACGCTCTACTTCTTCATTTCTTTGTTGGACTGAGGCAAACTGGATGAAACAGTGACTCATTATTGCTGGGGCTGGCTGGTTGTATGCTTCTTCAGTAGAAGAAAAAGTGATAGATCTAGGGAGCAAAGGCGTGGCATTGCTTTCCACGCTGGAGACACGTTTCTTCTAGACTGAGAAGTAAACGGCTGTTAATGCTAACGTTAGCTATGTAGCGATAACTTGCATATAACATACAAAGATCACTACAAGTTGGAGGACTTGACACAGCTGCAGCTCGTTGTAGAATCACATAATAAGATGCAACAAGTCTTCAGTCAACATATTTCTTAGATTATGGTGATAAGGATCCCTTGCTAGCATATTTTCAATATATGCTTATTTCCTAATTCAGTGGGAAAAGCTACAAAGTTTTATCTGAAGCTAATTGAGCTCCAGCAGTCTGATAGAGGCAAAATCAAGGGGAGGGTCCTTCCAAGTTTCAGTCTTCCTACTGCAACTTCTATTACTATTCCTCTGCAGCTCAACAGGAAACACTGTCCAACAAATTTCATACTAAAAACACTATAGCCCGCTTGATTCGTGCTTCTTAGGTTTATCTCAGCAAGAAAACCTGTCAGTGTTTGCACCTGTTTTCTATCTTCTTCTTCCAAGCTGTCGCTTCAGATGTTGCAGTACTGGTGTTTGAACTCTATCATCAACTGTTCCTGCTGTGTGATGTGTACTGTAGCCAGGTAGAGGTGGGTCTCGGTCAGAAAGGTCGGTGATGTTTGGCCACCAGGCAGAATCACGTCGTCGAACATCCGGTTCTTCTTGTACATGGTGATGGCGAGGTCAGGCTGCTTCCTGTAGCAGACAACCTACAATGCACACACACACACACACACACACAGTGAAGAGCTGTTTTTTTTAATGACGTGTGGGCGTCATGACATGAGACAGGACTTTATAAAGACTTGAGGTACCACCTTGCATTAGGAAATCAGTCTAGAAATAATGAAGTCAGACAGCCGAGTCAAAACAGAGGCTGAAATTACCTGCCTATCACCCTGTCAGATGCGCTGTTATTTCTCTTGCTGTAACTGAGGTCAGAGATGACTCAAGCATAGTCATGTTAGCTAGCCTCACTTCATTTCAGCTCCGACGGCCAATGATGAAACAAATGACTATAAATACGTGACCTGCGTACACCTCTCAGCCCTCTTTGAACTTCCCGTCTCTCTCTCCAAGCTCTGAGCTCTGCTGATATACCGGAGCCATAACTTCCTCCTCTGTCATACACTTCACTGCAACTGTAAAGAAAAACCACCAGAATAACAACAGCAGCCTTCATTAGCTGCTGAATTTACCTTCTAAATAACTCATCAGTTTTACTTATTGTACTGACCTTATGAGGCCTCTCCCAGCGTCCTGCTGTAGTGTGTACATGTCTATGGCATCTTTAATGTGACCTCCTTTCACAGAGCAGTTGTTCTGCCTACAGCCCTGACACAACATACAGTCAGAGAAATCAAATCACTAAAATCAAATGTGAAATTTGCCCAATCTTGGAATGCATAAAAACTTGTTAACCTTGTGATATACAAACAGATAACAAATTACAGGAAAACCTGGCTTAAGTCAATTGCATTATTTACAGAATCTAAAAGAGGTTCTAGGGGTCCTTTGAGGTCCTAGTGTTTTTTAAAAAGGTTATAAGGGTCATTAGGATGTTTTTAGTGGTTGATGGGAAGGTTCTAGATGTCATAAGGTTGTTCTAGGGGTTGTTTAGAAGGTTGGGGTCACATTGAGGGGAGGGGTGGAGGTTGTACAGATGGTTTAGGTTTATTAGTCATTAAGAGAGAGTTCTAGAGGTCCTTTTACAATACTGTGATGGTCAGTGAAGATTTTTCGTGTAGTTTAGGAAGTTTTGGGGTCAGTGACAAGGTTCGGGGTCCTTTTGATTCTTCAGGGGAAGTTAGGAAATTGTAGTGGCCACTGAGGAGGGTTCTTCCTCCAAGTTTTCTAGAGTGTAATTTGGAGGTTGGGCTGGCTGTTAAGGAGGTTATGGAAGTGCTTTAAGCAGAATGGGTCAGTGAAGGTTTTAGAAGTTTCATTGACAAGGTTCTTTAAGTTTCAGCAAAGTTCTTTAAGTTCCTTAAGAAGGTTCAGGGGATGTTAGAAGGTTGCAGTAACTGCTGAGGAGGTTCTACAGTTCCTCTAAGTTTGAGTTGTTTAGAGGTTGTGAATTTGTCCTTCAGGAGGTTTCCAGTGGGCTTTTTGGATTTTGGGGGTCCTCTCAGTAGCTTAACACCTGGGAGTTTTGCAGTGATGAGTTAGACTGGCGTCCCCCAGCACCATCAGCCAAAAAAAAACAAAAAGGAATGTCTGGTCGCAATGGAGAACTCAGCTCATTCTCCCCAGTTTAATACACTTGGAATTTATGACTGAAGATCACATTTTGGTTTTCTTTTCCTTTATTTGTCCCCATCTGCACAGAAACTGAGCTCAGGAACAGCTACCTGTCACAGACAACAACATAAAGTCCTTAGGGTGATTTATTTGCCACAGTGTGTAACTGTTGGGGAAGAAGGAGCGTCACCTCTTCAATGTCCAACAGATTTTGCTGCATAAAGCCAAAGGGTATATTCAAGTTCAACCTGTAATAACACTGTCGTCAGTGGAACAGATGCATGTGCGGTGGATTGCGTCCACGCTCTGATTAAAAGCGTTTAGTCATTGTTTTATGGATAATTTTCAACAATGAAAACACAGGTATGAGCTTCCTTCATTGTTTTAGTTTAGCACTGAAATTTCACTTTCACCATCTTCACTTTGGAGAGCAAAGAAGCATTATCTTAATTACTTTTCTGTGAATATGCCCATGGAGCAAACAGACTGAAATAGCCTGCTATTTCAGAGGCTGGCAGTCTGTGGAGGCTGTTTGGCTCAGCTGAGCTCATCAGAATAAGCAGAGCGCACTGCACTTCCTTACTATCATCTCTCTTCCTTTTCCTATTCTTTGTATTTATACCCAGTTTTCTCTCCTTCTCTTCTCATTTCAGCATCCTGTATTTTTTTTGGTAGTTGAAGCTATTAAAACGACTGTCACAGCCGTCCAACTTGTCATTATTGCCCGCACCCTTGAATAAACAGCCGCAGCTGCTCCACAAGACAGCATAAAGTTGATCCTGAGCTCTGACTCTGGTAATAATGTGTGACATGTGTGTACAGGGTTTTTGTGTATATATGAGTCATGGGTGACTGTATATATATATCCCTGAGAGGTGTGCAGAAATTAATTGCCAGTGGCGAAATGTCACTGCCTACTTTATCCCTCTAGCTCTCCATTGCATTTGTCCTGTGTGGCAGCACTGCTGTGCAAAAATAGCCTCATGTGTGCCGAACCACAAAATGATGTACAGTGTTTATGCTGGCATATAGAACAGTAGTTTTATGAGGTAAGTATATAATGTAAGTCAAAATGAACATCAGAGCCAATTAAGAAACGTCACCAAGAGCAACATTATCATTCATTTAAGTCTGTTTCTGGTCACCTGATAAATATAATCTAAGTTTTACTTTCCATTAGCTGAGTCTTGGTCTGCACCTTACATAAAAAAATATATTTACTCTTCAGCTGCTGAATGCTACACTAATGTATACTCCTACCTGGTCTCAACTACGTCTGTCTGTGTCGGTTTATCTGAGCACTATGAAACCCACTGATGGATATGTGTGGCTGATGAGTGGTGAGACTGAACCAGAGCAGAAAGGTTGTGGACTTGGCGACTAAACAGGCTGAAAGATGCTAAAAATCCTCTGTAGAGGCTGAGAGAAAACTGCAGAGTCATGTGATAATGATCATCATTCTCTGTGAAGCTCATGGCTTATTAACATAAAGATAGATTTGTGCAGCTTTTTCCAATGAAGGATTCTAGATCTTCCTTCTTATTTGTCCTCCACAAACTAGCCAAACAACACCACACACTCCAGTGGAAATAGAATGAGCCAAACAAAAATCAATCACCTGGTGCAACTGTGGCCAACACTTACATCAGCTGATGTGTTAAACTACCACAGGTGAGACCAAAATATCGATTGCTGGATTCTATTCTTGGTGAGCAAGAAAAACACAATTTCTGAAATATGTTTTCTAAATTGGAGTTATATTAAGCTGTTATCAAAGGGACTCCAGAGCTGAAAGTAACTAGTATATTTAGCCATCTGATCAATGGTGCTTTGAGTCCTATCGTTCCTTGAGCAACTCCATTTCTATTTACTTTATTCTTCTACTCCACCGCAATTCAGAGGCAAATATTGTACTTTGCTTGTTCCACAACTTAAGTTCTTTACAGATTTAGATTAATAACACCAAACAAATTAGTTACTTAAAAATCTGGTGTATTATTATGATTAAGACTTAATTGATCTTTAGGAAAACTCTGGGCTTTAACCCTATGTAAAATCAGCTCTAGGTGCAACTTAGTAAATATTAAGGCACATGTTATTTATACCTGTAATTATGATCCAATAATATCATATATATATATATATTACTCTGAAATGGGTCATTCTGCACAATGAGTAAATTTGCACACTTTGGCATTTTTCAGGTACATTTTAAGGCTGTACTTTTGTGCTTTTACTTTATATTACTTTACTTCAAATAAAACTTTTACTTGTAACAGAGTATTTCCTGTAGTACTGCTACTTTTGATGAGTAACTGATCTAGATGGACCCACCTGGCTGCCTCCCTCTCACCTCATAGTCTGCATGGAGGCGTAAGTACTGAGCTATCTTCACGTAGTATTTCCTGCTGACGAATCCTCCTGTAACTCCAGGATGTGAGGCTTTTCTTCCACTGGCGAGCTCACGATGGCTGCCTCGATGGCTTTCAGGGAGCAACTAAATAGAAAACACCATACATTTGCTTCACTTGTATAGGTAGGTAAATGTTCATGCTATCTCTTGAACTGTGGATTATATGTTGTGTGAGCAACAGCAAAATGGACAGACAGCACTTTGGTTGAGGTTAAGTTATGCTCAGTAATTAAAATTAAAGTAGAATTAAAACTTTACTGGCAGCGAAATTATCAGCTGCAGTATTTTAATTTGTGTCTATGGAGTTTAACTTCCCACAATCAATATTCATTTTCCAGAGATTTTTTAAACTTGGAAGAATAAAAATCAACACTGATTACTATCTTTATTTGTATTTTTGGGCATTACTAAAAGCCCATTTAAGATGTCTCTTCTCATCTCTCTTTCATGGTCCTGGTGATGATTTAAAAAGAATTGTTGGCCATCTCTGTTGGATTGTTTTTTTTTTTATGTGTTATCTTTCCTCCTCTCCATCTGTCCATATCTTTGTCTCTTCAGTCCTCTCTCTCTCTCTCTCTCTCTCATCCTCCTCTACACCCACGTACCCGGCCAATGAAGTGGTTGATGGCGGGCGTCCATCTGTTTCTGCTGGGCGGTGGTCCCCAGGCCTCCTCCAGTTTCACCACCTCGGCGGGAAGGCGGGCAGGCCAACTCCACCGCTACAGGAAGCAGGAAGGAGAAACTTTTATATCCAAACATATAAAAATAATATGTCTGCCATTTAGTATACTACCTACACTCAACTCAGCAACATCCAGCTGTTGTCTTATCTCTTTTGCCTGAGATAGTGCATATTCGATACTTTGGGGCGGGGAATCCCATGATATATATCTAATTCCTCTGTGTCGTTAAACTCGAAACCACTAAAACAAACAGTGACCTCCTCCTGGGCTCAGGAGGTGGGCAAATTGCCCACCATCGGAGTCAGTGCTTCAATCCCAGCTCCACCAGTCTGTATGCTAGGTGTCCTTGGCCAAGATACTGAACCACAGTTGCTCCTAATGGAGTACTGTGGGTGTGTGGGTGTGTTAGAGGCGCTGTATGAATGTGTGTGTGTGAAAGCATAGATGTGACCGTAAATTATAAAGTGCTTTGGTGGTCGATGTGACTGGGAAAGCCTGGTACACACATGTTATAGTTTATTTTGACTCCACTGGGGCTGAAAATGCCCTCAACAGATACTGATTACACCACTTTCAGTAATGTTTACTAAAACACAGTAGCCAGTTGATTTATGGAGTTATTGAGCCTTTAAAAGAAAACTATATATTTTTAAACTTTAAAAGTTACATCTGCAACAAACAAACAAAGCTTTGACCAAATGGAGTAAACTCTTGGTTTTTTCACAAGAATTGATTGTTGACAACAACGGAAATATATAATAACACCAGCTCTACTGTTTAAAAATACCCCCTGAAAACAGGTGTATACACGCTACAGAGCTGCTGAGTTACCTTTCCTGAAGGCACCTCCTTTGCAGTAGCACTCCAACGCTCTCTGGTTGTTCCTGATCTTCTCATACAGATCTCCTGCCTGCTCAGAGGAGACAAAAACAGACATCTTGGCTACTGCAAGTTAAAAAAATCCTCTTAACCTGCATCTATATCAACCTTCCTTACATCGAAATTTAATAGAGCCCTACACCAGGGGTTGCATGTAATTTTACTCCGGGGGTTTTGTTCTCTCTTTTCCAAGCCTTGTTCTCACCTGTTACATAAACACAGATGGCTATAAAAAAAGAGGTGGGTTCTCAGGACAAGCAGCTTCTGAAAAGACACAGAGAAATAATAGCAGACGGATGGAGGGACAGGTGCAAAACTGAAAAACTAAAGCTGTTGTTTCACTGTTGATACCTCTCTCCTGGCATCTGTTAGGAGGGAGGAAGATGAGCCGAGTGGGAAGACAGAGTAAAAAGGCAGAACAGAAGAGGAGAAGAATAAATTTTATATAAAATCTCTGCTAGTTAAAGACAGAGGTTATGTAGAGATCCTCACCCTCTCCTTAAAACTCTCCTTGATGAGACTGGGGCGTCTGGAGCTGACAGTGTCACTGTTGTTAGTGATCTCTGGCCATTGCAGTGGCCAGGCGGGCAGCTTTAGCTGGAGCCCGGCCTTCAGGTGAGGTTGACCAACCCCTAAGGTACCCTCGTTCTCTTTCCCTCACCTGACCTTCTAGTCTGACCCGTCTCCGTCAACCACTGGTAATAATTCCCCGCAGGCTGTCCAGCTCTGGGCCTACCAGTGGAGTTGTTTAAGTTGAATGGGTTCGATCTAAAAGCTGTAGAATCATTTCCAGTCATTTATTTAGCAAAATTACCGAAGCTTGTTTGAAAAGCGCTGCAGTGTGCGATGCTGAAAGTGTGAGTAGAGTCAGTTCATTATTACATGGCCAATAAACAGCATGATGCGTCCCACGTAATGGAGCTCCTGGGTACATCTCTGTGGCTGCATCAATGGCATTCAGTGAAACAGAAAAATATCAGTTAATCCTGAAGAAATGTTATAATTATAACCACAGTTTTAGCTTGTTTACATAGCGAAACTTGTCCAGTGTGATATTATTGATCAACCTGGTGCTACTGATGCTGCAGACTGTCCGACCAATCACCAAGCATGCTCATTAAACGGTGATCTACAGTAAATCTCAGATCTGCTGATCTAGTAAACAGATAAACAACTGGAAGATAATTGTATTTTAATTTCAAATAAACGTTCATTTGCTTTTTGATTCTCATTAAAATGCCACTGAACACAGCTGTAAGTGTTCGGATGTTTGATTTATAAAATCTGAGCTGACAGTGGCGTCCATATTGAATAAAATCTGAGAAGACTGATTTTTTACATGAAAGAGTAGCAAAGAAGCAAGGGTGTGTGTCTGACCTGCTCCATGTAGTGCATCTCAGCCAGTTTAAAGTTCTTATCCAACATGGCCACCTGGGCTTGGACTTGGTAAGCAGCTGTCCCATCTCCTCCCTAAACAGAGACACAGTTAAAACATAAACATACAAAAACACTGAGCTGTCATTTGTTCTGTGCAACAACAGTTATAGTTTATTGCAAAACATAAAACGTTTTACAGCATCTGAAGCTGTGTTTGTGCATTTTCAGTACAGATAATAAGAATAAAATGATCAGAGTTGGGTTTGTATACGAGATCAATACAAGTGACTAATTTCTTTCTATGAAGCTGTAAAGCAATCGCTGAAATTCAACTAAAATGAATTCCATTAATAATGATTTCCATTTCTGCCATGAGGCATAAATCTTTAAAACAAATAATAGATTAATTCAGAATCTGCTGCATGAAAATGGTCAAATTTAAAGCAATTGAATCAGTGGAGAATGTTATTAATCAATGTCCTCTAAACTCTTTTGGTCTCTTGTATTTGGTGGTGTGGAATGTCAGGATGTGACTGTGCTGATCTGAAGCACTTTCCATTTCGCCGGACCTTTAGCCGGCAATCTGGATTCGTTTGGTAGGAAGCAGACTGTCGGGCGTCACGAGTGCAACAAAACACCTGTAAAACAACAGAGAAGGAAAACAGAGAGAGAAGTGAGCAATTGAGGAAGAAAGGAAGAGTGAAGGACATTCATTGCAGTGAAGGTTGGAAGGTAATACTGAGCCGGTCAAAAGCTCTGGAAGAGCCGTTCCTTAGCCAGACTGAGATAAATTAGGCTGTCTAATTGGCCTTTAGATCGCTGCAGTCTGAGGGGCTGAGAAAAGAAAAGGCACATCTTAAGCGTTTGGCCGCTTTATTACTCAACTCTCTCTGAACAGTTGCATCAATTAATAGACAAGTCATGAAAGAAAAAAGTTAAGGAAAAAAAAACTCCCTCTGTCTGACTCTTTTCTGCTTCCACGCCCTCATTAACATCACTTCCCTCCTCATTAACATTACCTCCAGACAAAACCATTTCTTTCCCGATTTCGCAGTTTGTACAAATCAAGCTGATGCCTAACGAACAGAGTATGCATTATTAATGACACAAATTCAAATTTGAAAGTTCCTCAAAACAGAGAAATGAAGATGGAGAGGGAGAGAAAATGCTTATGATAGAAAATTTTAAAACACTGTCTTTGATGATTAATGAAGTTAGAGGGGGAGGTCAGGCAGGGACGAAGCCATCTGCTGTGTGGGTGTGTGTGTGTGTGTGTGTGTTTTATTTTTTTCATTCCAGGTGACGAAGGTGCCCTTGTTGTCTCCATTTTCTCCAGTCTCGAAGATAAGTCTCAGTTACAATGAAGACTGATACAGAATTTAATTAGTTCAGAGGCACGACCATTGGTTGAAAAGGGCTTTGTGTGTGTGTGTGTGTGAGTGAGAGAGAGAGAGAGAGAGTGAGTGTGTGTGCTCCTTGCTGAGCTTTCTGCAATGTGCAGCTGGCGTGTCTCCAGAGCCAGCTTGCTGAGCGTCTTCCACATGGCTTCAGTCTCTGGTGTCATCTCCAGAGTCTCCAGGAATGCTGTGGCTCTGCACACACACACACACACACAAGTAGTGGAGCTGAGTCAGGAGAGGCCATGACACAAGACAGAACTGACGATTTCACCAAAAACAGCAGAGCGGCAGCAGTGAGTTGTGTATCGATTACACAAACCTGTGTTCAAGCTACAGTGTCAGCAGCACACATCTGCTCTGCCTCAGTGCCTTTGGGCAAAACACAAGAAGGCATAAGATACTGAAAGTCAGCAGCAGGGTTGACGTGGTGTTATGGAGATCACAGGGGAGTGTTTTTGTGGCACTGTCATCCTCTGAAGAGATACTCCATGAGTCAGAAGGGGAGGAGGCAGTGTTAGAAGATGCTGGACGGTCAGAGAGCAAATCTTCTTCTTCTTTAGTGTCACACCTCCACCACAGAGAGCTCCACCAGGGCTCTTTTTACAAATTGATCAGGACACAAGTAAAATGAGAAATCAGAAGGTTTGTGGTGTTGAACCTGTTTATTAAAGCCTTCTAAAGACAGCAGAGAGATAACTAACACAGCTAAGGTGCCTTAAATACCCTAAGATGATCTTTCATTACAAATATGATATAAATATTAAATAACATCAGTATTAGACGATCAAGTTTTTGACCACTTATTGTAGTTTACATCTGAATTAATGTCTTAACGTTGTGTAAAAAGATTTGTGAAACCTTTATTTTATTACCAGTCTAACTACAGAGGTTTTTGGTCTATACCTCGTCTAGTCTGGTCTGGATGAGGGAAAAAAATGGTGAAATCGCCGTTTTGTTTGGTTTGACAAATCAGAAGCTGTATATTAAATAACTTTAGCGTTACTCTAGTCCAGATTTGAGTCTGGTGTGGTTTGACTGGGAAAACATAACCGCCAAATCGGATGCTAACCTCGGCATTAGCTATGAAACTGTGAAAGTCTGAGAACAAATCCCAGTGAAATAACTGGATAATAACGGAGCGGTAGAGCCCACAATGACGACAGAACAGGACGATAGTTGGTGTTAAAGATTTTAGCATTACTCCTCTTGCAGATTTCGTGATACAGATTGAACTGTGAGATGAAGGGGAGGCAGTTACCCTGAGTGGAGAAGTCTGGGTATCTTAATATCTTATCACCATGACGGATGATGGAGAGACAGTTCAGTGTGTCTTTGTTCCCTGTTTCTGCAGGGTTCACCGAGTTAGAACTTTTTAATACCACAGGAAGTGATTTAACACCTGTGTCAGGATCAAACAGCTAAAGTATGATTGTATGATGGAAAAACAGCTGGAAAAGCAGCAGGAATGATATAACCTAGAATTATTATTTCACATTTTTTCAGTACTTCACAGCAGAATATAACAAGAATTCCTAGTGATAAAATTAACTGAATTCATGCAACCTAGATCCACATAAGTGGCAGAAAATGGATGGATGGATTTACTCATTAAACCTCATTTAAGTTTGTGGTGAAGTCTACATTTAAGACTTTTGTAAATTAAATTTAAGCTCTTTTAATATCTTCTATGGCTTTTTTGAGGAAATTAACTTCAGTAATTTTAAGACTTTAAGACCTGCAGATGCCCTGTCTGACCTGTGGTTGTTCTCTTATCAGAAAGAATGTAATTAAAGATACAAGCAGCAGAAATCCTCTTGAAAGGTGGTGGAGGCCT
Source organism: Lates japonicus (assembly GCA_033238685.1). Taxonomy (NCBI): domain Eukaryota; kingdom Metazoa; phylum Chordata; class Actinopteri; family Centropomidae; genus Lates; species Lates japonicus. The sequence continues at coordinate 6,493,626 of BRZM01000008.1, forward strand.
CATTTTGTCTGACAGAGTTCAGAGTGAAGAGTTCAGCTGCTGCTCCTCCAAAATGAGAGAGGTCAGTTATAACAACTCAGGCATCTGATAAGGAGCTTCCACAAGAGCATCGTTTTGGAGGTGTTCAGATCACGACGCGATGAAGGGATGGATTAAGTCTCCCAGCTGGCCTGGGAGTGCTCAGGAAACCCTCGAGAGGAGCTGGAGGAAGCTGCTGGATAAAAGGACATCTGGCCTGTTCTGCTCGCCCTGCTGTCGCTGAGACTCTGACCCAGAAAGGCAGCAGGAAGATGGACGGACGGACGTACGTACGTTCAGATTGTATCACAAACTTACCTGACGTAGTCTCCGTCATCGACAGCGGTACCGAACTCGATGAGGCCTTCGTCCAGTGTGTACGTCACTGCGTTGACGCCCTCTGTCACAATCACGTCTGTCTTTCCGTCAGCTCTTTCTAGATCCACGATGTCTCCCTGACAAAGACAGGTGAAACTCATTTAAACCTGAATTAGAGGCAGACATGCTGCAGAGGTGAAGGTTAACTAAGTGCATTTACTCAAGTGCTGCACTTCATACTAAATTTTATCCTCCTCCTCCACTATATTTTAGAGGGAAATATTGTACTTTTTACTCTGCTACTAACAGCTTTAGTTACTTTTTACTTTACAGATTTTACATACAAAGACCTGATCAGTTTATAGATTAAACTGCACAGCAGCATGTAAACAGAACTGAAGGTGATATGGGACATAGAGCTGAGAGGTGAACTGATGAGGTTGTGGGTCAATTGTCAGAGTGAAAACTGACCAAAAAGATCTTTAACAGGGATCATGGACACAGTCACGAGAGGTCACGATAGTATTTTCCATTGCTGATATGAATTGAATCTTTAGAAATAACTTATAGTGTAAGATATACACAGTTAAACAGAAGTTGTTAAAGGTTTATAAAGAAGATTGGAAACAGGAAAGACACCATTCCTGAAGAGCAACGTTTGTGTGTTTTTGTAAACTTGGGGTTGTTGAGGATGAAATTCATTTTGTTATTTCCTCATTGCCCTCTGTCAGTGTACAGAGAGTTGTTTTCTTTAATGTGGAGACCTTTGTCTATAGACGTTAAGATATTTGGCAGCTGAGACAGATGACTCAGGATCCAGTATAACAACTGAATTTAGGAAAGTGTATATAAAAATTTGTTATGTAGCCATCAAGGTCATTGTTCAGGGAATTATATGTGCTCATATGGGTAGGGCACATATAATATAATAATAAAACACTCAAAGGGGCCAAATCTCTAATTAATAATTTTTGATACTTTAAGTAGATTGTTATTTACATACTTTTACTTAAGCAACGCAGTAGTTTTACATGTAATGAAGCATTTTTACAGTGTTGCATTTCTACTTTTACTTGAGTAAAGAGTCTGAATACTTCCTCTACCCATGGGGTGTTGTAATTATTAGTTAGCTATTAGCTCTAATGAGTGAACTCTGACTAAACAAAAAGAAGTCACTGCAAAAAAATCAACACATTAAAAAAAAAACATACCGTAAACTGTACAACAGCAATAATTTGTCCGTTAGCTGCATGTTATTTGTCTGCAAACATAACATATAAATTTTCCCAAGTGCACCCATGTGAGAGCCTGCTCTGCCTGGTGTTTTATTATTAATGAGAACACCAGTGAGTGTTCCACAAGCAAGTTTCCAAAACTTGCGCCTGCCCAGGGCAACAAACTGCTCCAGGACAGCAGCATGAAAAAAAAAAAAAAAAAAAAAACACTTGCTCAGTTGGCTTTACAGGGAGCACAGAGACACACAGCTCGAGGAAAGTAAAAGTCAAAACGTGGCTTGGGTATAAAAACCGGAAACTATTAAAAAATATATAATATCACCACCAAACTTTGTCAAAACAACCATTGGAGTTGGTGCAGAGACTGAAAACCTTAACACCCAGAGCGGTCTGACCACTCGTTAATCGTTATTTAAACTGGGATTGTGGAGCAGAGAAGGATGAAATATGCAGCCTCGTAGAGATGTTTCCATTTCCTCCACTCACACACACAAAGAGGACAAACCCTCACCTTGATTGGGAACATGGTGATGCTCTCTGGGCTGTCGATACTGTACCAAATGCAGAGGTTTCCCCTGTTCTGGGCGACCACCACGTCACTGCCGGGCACCCACTGGACATAGGAGCAGAAACTCAGCACTGTGGTCTTTACACCGCTCTCTATGTCGTACAGATGGAGCTGAGGAAGAAAGGAAGAAGGAGGAAGTGTGTGATTTTGCTGGAGTGGAACCACTTCAATGCTCTTTAAAGAAAAAACATTGCCAAAAGAAACAAGGCAGATTTTGTTTGTGCTTTAGCTGAGACAAGACAGATTTACAAGTAAACACAGTGATTGTACTTATTTTCCAATTCTCTGTCCCAGAACAGTAAAGTTAACATCAGCATACTTAAAACTCCTTTGGCTTGAAGAGAGTTGATTAATTCCCACCAGCGCCATGTGAATACTCCTGATGAGTTGAGATTATGTAGATTCTATAAGCTCCAATGGCTCCCGCAGCACTTAATATGTATGTGTGTGCGTATGAGAGACCGCCCGCTGTTGTAATCAGCTACCTTAATATCTCCACCACCACCACCCCACCACCACTGCCACCATTTTTAATAATGCTCCATCTATAGTTTCACCCTGGAGCTCAGCTGGCCAACTTTTAATGCAGTGAGGAAGAGCAGCCTGTTGATAAGTTCACTTGAAAGCAAGTTTAAATTAAAGAAACATTTGTTACACAACTTAACTTTTTATCATTTCTCAGTGGTGGAATGTGGGAAAAAGGAAATGAAATCGTCTAAATTTCTCAGATTCTTATTGATTAATTGACATTTAATTATATTTTCATCCAGTTAGGACGCCACTGTGATGATGTACGTCTAATTTTCATGCGCCATCAGTACTGAAGTAAAGGTTCTTAAAATTTAAAGCATCTCCTCAGCAGTGAAATGATCAGACTGTAAGTTGATTACTAAGAATAAAGGTGAATGAACCTGAGAAAATGAAAAGATTTTTCCTGGTTTCCTCTTCCTCCTTCTCCTTCTTCTTTTTAAAGTCACTGGTGCACATACATCTGTCCAACTAAAGTTCCTTTGTCCATAAAAAAATCTTTAAACGTCATTATGTGTCATATAAGTGCAGCAAAAAGTTGGACGCCACTGAGGGATTCCCAATTACCAGAGTTCTCCACGTCTTTGCCCCAAGGCTCGAACATCAAACAGTTTCATTACCCCGGGGCAACAACTGACAACGACTTCCTGCCACTCTCAACCTGCACACATGGCCCCTCAAACATATAACTACCACAATATTTATACCTTTTTTTAGTTTCTGTATTAATGTGGGAGAAGTAAAATGAATGATTGTTGACCTAAATCTAAAAAAAGACAAAATAAACTGGTAGAAATTCACTTAAATCTTTAGGCAGCTTGAAAATATTTTGTTCTTTAGGGTACAAACAAAACATGTTATTTCTCATTTCATCTCTGTATTTTATCAGTTTAATCATCAAGTGGCTTCTGACCTAGCAGTGGGAACCAGAGCAGGGGCTGCGAGATACTTGACATGATAAAAAAGAAGAAAAAATGCAACAAGAAATTCTATTTGTTTTTCAGATCTTCCTCTTTTCTTTTTAAGGGGTCAAAAGCCACAATAGTTGGCAACCACTGCAACATAAAAATACAATTTCACACCTGTCATGGTTAATTTATGGTGCTCCCATGAGGCAAAGGGCTTCCACATTTATCCAGACTCACCATCATTCTACCTGGACGACCAAGATGGCTCCACACAGAAAGCCACGAGGCCTGTTTGGGGTGATGGACGTGGCTATAACTTTCGACATGCCCCCAGCAAGGAGAGATCTCTCTACTTTACTTACTACTTTACTAATCATGGTCTTGTCTATCAATTTGCCCTCTCTGCCTTTAGGGATCTGTTTTCCACTCCTTTGCCCCCCGGGGACGTGCTGAGGTTTCATTCTCACCCGCAGCTTCTTGTCCCTGAACAGCAGTTTGCGTCCGGTTTCGTTGAGCTCCAGCCAGTCAATCTTGGAGTCGTGGCTGATGGTTCCCAGATTGTAGCCTTCGGCCAAGTCCACTGAGGAGGTGGAGGAGTGAGGGAGGAAGGGAAACGATGGGTTAACTGAGCAGCTGTCAGACTGTTGGTGTGACAATGTATCTGTCTAAAATTGCCTTTTTATTCCAGATAAGATATCAACCAGTCATTTTATAATTACCCATGATTCTGTTAAGCAGAGTGAGCAGTTTCTCTACTTTAAAAACTTAACTGCACTGGGATCAAGTTGGTATTAGTCTGCTGATATGTGGGGCCTTTTTAATTAAAATGGGATATGGTCCACTCAGTGCAGCAAGCTTGGATGGAAATTATACCATTTGATTGATTATAAACTCCAATTAGTGTAGCTGTAGCAGTTTAGGAGTTTAATATTATGGTTAGCAATCATAGACAAAGGCTTGACCTTTGTGAAAATTAGCTCTCCGGCTCAGTCCCTGTGTAAAACAAGATAAACTAAATGACTCGTCATCAGCATCTCACAATGTTCAGACGTCCTGTGTCGACTAACAAAAGCTGCAGATTGAAACTGTTCTCCAATCAAAGGCATTTCACAGCCCCACAGTACAAAATGAGCATGTTAAATCTGAAAAAGTTGATCAAAACCAATGACTCACTATTTCTTAGTCAGGTACTGAGAACTTTCCCTCACCAAGCTGTTCTTGGTTTTTAACAAAAAATTCTCACCCAGTGCAGAATCAAGACTACAAGACAACTTTGTCTTAATGTCAGAAAATCCCATAAAAAGCATCCAAAGTCTGATATATATTTATCTAACTGTTGTCCAAAAACACATCACTGAGCTACACTGTTGAGCTGGGTGACATTTTCCATCATTACCATTAACAAGGCCACTGTTTTGACTCACTCCCACATCCACCATCCTGCTGCTCTGAATACTCACCAGAGCTATAAATGTAGATTAATCTACCACTGATACCAGTCCCCAACAAATACACTGTTTACTCATGTTGGAGTGACATTTCCCAAATACTACAGTGCCCAATTGTTTTAGGAAATTACTGCTTTTGAAAATGAAACTACCCTTTTTAAAGCTTATAGCTATCGCTATGTAGCTAATGTTTGCATCAAAAGCTGATAAAGTCTAGAAGAAACTTTGCGAGTTCAGCCTCAAATTTCTTTTTCCTTTACTCACCAAGAGCTGTCTCCAGCGATGGAAAGCAACGCTGATGTTTTGCTTCTGGTTCTATCACTTCTTTTCTTCTACTGAAGTTAGCACGCTAACCAGCTAGCCCTGTCCTGTTGTACAACTTTGTGATAGCGAGTCACTGTAGCATCCAGTCTACCCTCAGTCTAACATGAGAGGATGAAGAAGTAGCACTAATACTCAATACTCATATTCTAACCTCTTGTCTTGTAAACACAACAATGGCTGATTCTTTTGGTAAGTAAACACCTAATGTTAGCTATGTAGCAACAGCAAAAACTTACATACAGCACCTTTAAAGATTTATATCATCAGTAACAGACAAGGTGAGGAAGTCAGTAAGAATCAGTTTTGGACTTTTACTAGGATTTGTCAGCAATGAGAAATACCTAGAACAAAACCATCATTATCCTTTAAAGTATATGTGATTTAAAGTGGGAAAACTACATGTATGGGGCTTTAACAGTGAGCAATACACAGCAAAAGTCTGGTACTAAGCCTAAAAACACTTTATTATTAAGCATGTTTTCCAGCAAGAAATATTAAAAACCTCAGTTTCTGTTTAAAAGTAGAGGCTGTTAAATTTCAATCTAGGTGTTGAATCAAAATTTAAATTACATCAGCGGCTGTAAAAGCAGTCGGCACAGCCACAAACCCTTGTTGAGATGGGTGCTGCGTACCAAAAAATAGTTTTAGTATGTATTTGTTTGTTTGTGTGCTTTTTTTGCCTGAGGAAAACCTGTGCTTGGTTGAAATGTTGCTCAAGCGAGCTTTTATTTACTGCATACTCACCAATAGCAATGGTCTTTATGTCAATCAGATAAGCTAGCTTCTTGTTGTCTTCAACTCCTCTCTGCTTCCTCTCGTTAAGTCGCACACTAGACACACAAACACACACACACATATACACACTTTCAGCAAAGCACAAAAAAAAATCTGCTGTTTGTCATACTTGAAATCCCAGGATGCACCTGATCATGATGTTGTCATGCTACAGTGTCCAGCCAGAGGCGAGGAGCAGTCAGAGTGCTCTGAAACCTGCTCGCCTCAACAGCAGTTGACCATTAGTCAGTCACTGAGGGACCGTCAGTCCTGACACTTTTGACAGGTCTGAATACATTAACATGGACGGGTGCTGTCGATCAGGCACTGACTCTTCTACTGTAACCATACCTGGCATTTCTGCATGGTTCAATACTGCCATCTAGTGGACACAACTGAGAACACATTTGAGTTGCAAGATACTGTTCCTGAATTTCAATTTGTAATTTTTATATGTTTACCCTTCAGATCAGTTCAGTTTTACTCTAGACACACTTTCATTTCCTCTTGTTTGTAACTCTCTCTCTACACGTCTGAGCGAACAGAGTCAACACAAAAAGCTACATTTCTCACCAAAACCAAAAACAGAAAAGCACATTACTCCCATTTTAGCTTCTCTTCACTGGCTCCCTGTAAATTTTAGAATTGATCTGAAGATTTTAGTGATGACTTTTAAGGCCCATTCTGGACTTGAGGTCGTCAGTCTTTTCTGTTAGGGGTACCCACTCTTTAGAACAACCTCCTTGAGGACATGACACTGGTGAGCACCTTGTCCTCTTTTAACTGCCTCTAAGACACATTTTTTAAGCGTGCTTTCTCAGGGCTTTGCATCTGAAGTCACTTCTTAAATTTTATTTTTATCCCAAGTCATTCTCCTGATTCTTATTTTATTTACTGTTGCAATTATTTTAAAGTGTTAACTCATTTGTAGCACGTTTGCTCTTATATTTCCTCACCACTGTTGTATAATCTTTAAATTAATTTTAATTGTTTTCTGTTGTTTGTTCTTAATTTCAATTTTGTCTTGTAAAGCACTTAGTAACTGAGTTTTGAAAGGTGCTGTATAATAAAGTTAATTATTATTACCCTTGGCGTAAGCAAGATTTATTCATTTATCAAACATTTTTCTATATCTAACAAAAGTTTCCTTCCACTTATCTTGAACTGCTGTCAGAGAAATAATAACAGGTCAGCAGGTCAACATAAATATACATAGTTTTACAATGTCAAAATGCAAAATTATCACTTAATTCATCAAGTTGTATTAAGAAACTGTGAACCTAAATCATTGCTGAAATACTTCCTACTGAAGCATCTCGAATTTGTAATTTAGTTTGATAAAATGCCTTTTTATATTTAAATATTTCATATTTTGTTACTTACAAATGAAAAACTGTAGTCTGACTGATTTATGTTTGTTCTTTGGAACCAGACAAACCTGTTGCTGGTGCTGCTCAAACGTTACTGAACAGGTTAAAAAGGTGTGTTTGTGTAATAATGTGTAACTGAACCTACCTGATGAGGTGAGGGTTCATAAATTCAGTTCTGACCGAGCCCAGGATCTCATTGTTACTGTACTCCACCAGACTCAGCTCCCCGGCATTAAATATCATGCACACCTGAAATTAAAATGCAGTAAAATAAAACACAGCCGAGCAGGGAGAGTAAAGCACAAGACGTGACAGGACCTGAAGGGTAACCTCCTTGGGGGAGTGAGCTACTGTAGCAGTGTCGACTAAATTATAGGCCTTTTGTACCCACTGGCAAATACCGTCTTCTTGTTAATATCACTGAACAATGGTCTCACACCAGCTTTTTGTTTCTGTGTGTACTTACTGATTCATTTTCAAAAAAGAACTTTTCATTTCCCCCTGAACCGGGCCAAGGAACCTGAAAGAGAGGAGGCACAATCGACACTTTAATTCAAAATGTTAGAGTGATACTCACTACAAATTATACAGTTATACAGGGGCTGAACATTCTGCCTTTATTTACTGTGAAAAGGGAACAAGTAACCATGTGTGTATGATATATAACTGGAGAGATGGGGACATAAATCTGAGGCGGTGAACAGATTTCATTCGTGCCGTTCAAAGTCATAAAAAACGACTGTTTCCAGTACTTTCCTGAAAATGTTTTACTGAATCTGTTCTTACTTTTTCTTCTTTCAGTTGGTTTGGCTCACTTTCACTAAAGAACAGGAACCATTTCACGTGGTATCGTGAAAGTGCGCAGTAAGCTTGCGGAGACAAATCTTAACGACCTTCCCCACCTATATAAGGTCAAGGCTCTGAACAAGGTCCAGAAAATTCTGGCTGACTCGAGCCGCCCTCTGTTCGGGGAGTTCGTTCTGCTTCGGTCTGGTCACAGGTACAATCTGCCAAGCTGCAGAACAAATAGATTTACAAACTCCTTTGTTCCTGCTGCAGGTTTTTAAATAACTCACTGTGATTTTATCCTAAGACATTGTTTTTACCCGTTGGAACCTTTTATGTTTATTTAAGTATTTGTAGTACCCTATTTCTATTTATTATTGTTAGAACCTGTGATTTATTGTTGTTTGTTGTTGGTTGAATGGTTATGATTTATTCTGCTGGCTGCACATCAGTTCCCCCTAACTGATTGACTGATTGCTTGATTGAACTACAACCAAAAAAAGTGTATTCCCTGTGAAGCTGGTGTATTATTCTCAATGCTTTGGGCACCACATTTGAAACTGCATCCATCTCAGTTGTATCAGAGGCAGATATTCAAAAACATCTTGGGTTACTGAGAGAATATGTGTTTTTTTGAAGTCGTACCTCACTCAGTTTATTTGTCAGCAGGTCTCCTAGCAGCAGAGTATCAGACGTGTGAGCCACCAGGAAACGATCTTTCCCCATGATCTTGACTTCCTCTATCTCGTAACCGTAGTAGGACTTCAGGACGACCCGGGTTCCTGTAGACAGGTTCCTCACTATCACCTAGAAGAGACAGGACATGTGAGGAAGTCCCTAGAAATTAAATTAACTGATGCAGCAATACAACCAAACTACATAAACCATGTTCTTATATTCTCCTGCCTCTTTAAACACCTGTCAGTTCACTCAGTCTGGTAGAAAATCGGCTCAACAGACTCAATCAAGAAAACAAATTTAAAGTTGTTTAGAGAGAAAATGTTCATTAACTCTTTGACTGGGAAATATAATTATGCCTCGGCTACTGTCTCAATTTCTCAATCACCATCTCATCTATTTTAATTTGTATCTTATTTTTTCAAACCAATAACAGCATGAAGTCGTGCTTTAATTAAACACAATTGAGTTTTCTGTCGATGAGAAAATTCAAGGTTCAGTTTTGGCCACAATTATTAATCTGTATTGTTTCCAGCATTATTTTTATTTTTTTTTGCCAATTTGTATCCAAAGACAAGTGATTGTCATAAATCACTGGTTATTTTTCTCCCAGTTTTTATGACTTATAGTGGAAATAAGATGATGTAGTATTTGTTCTCAGGTCTATATTTACATTTTGTTCAAAGAACAAGCTCAGATTTAATACAAAATAAAAATTGTATGTATTTCCAGCAGATATGGTGCTTTCCTACACAAAATGTTGTTGGAAACCATCCAAATGAATATGAATGTAAGATGCATTGCTCATTTTCATTCTGATTGTTTGACCAGTCCTTCAGTTTGAACCCTTTTCTGATTCATGTAAACATTAATTAATTACAAAATCAGAAGATATTGGGGCAAACACAGGAACAAAAAGCTGGATGATTGTTCCTGTTGTGCCTTTCTTAATTAGATACTGGCCTTTTTTTGCACTTGAATTAATTAAATCCAAATTATTGCTGTCGCACAATCAACTGAGCTATTTTCAATTTCATATCATCTGTTAACTGGCAAGTGAGAGCTGGATTTTCTTATTTAGTCCTTTTTGCTTTGTTTATTTCTGTTCAGCTACAAATAACTGCAGTTTTATGGTTAAGACAACCATTTAATTTTCCTTTTTTTAATGTTTGCTGACTGTTTCTACCTGGCTCAGGCCGACATAGGTCATCTCAAACTTGTTCTTATAGATGGCTCTTCGCAGGCAGCAATCAAAGAGCTCCACTCCTCCACACAGTGTTCCCTGTCAAAACACATTCACAATAAATAAATATATAAAAAGCAACATTTACAGATGTGTGTTTTCAGCTTGCTGCAACAGAGGATTTAAGTGGATTTCAATGCCATAATAAGCAGTGTAATATGAGAGTAAAAGGCAGACTAACAGGAGGTTAAAGTCACACTGAGGATTAAAATAACATATTTACAGCACAGAGGCGTGATCCGTCTTTCTTCCAGGCCAGGCTGGTGATGGTGTAGAGGTTGAGAATCTCTTTAGGTTTGGCTTCATCCCACACACCTCTCCTTGGAGCCCAGTTAAACACCCGCAACCTGTGTGAAGCATGGGGTAAAACTGAGTGTTAAACAAATAATCTGTGATACCAGAAAACCACTTGCTATAGGAAGAATCAAAGGTCCCAGGGTCAAGAATAACAAATACCAGTCTCATATACTGTAACTGGTCCCTGAATTGTCCCTTTAAAGTGACAGAAGTCACGGTAGAGACTATACACTGACCGATCATAGCTGCCGAACACCACAGACTGCCCGCTGGGGCTGGTGGCAGCCACAGTGAACTCCCTCTCCATCCGGTCGCGGCTGTAGTCGAAGGTCTGCAGGATGTGACCCTCCCTGCCGTACGCCACCACCTTCTTGTCGCAGCCTCCCACCACGATGCTGTTCGCGCCCCAGGCCACGGCATAGGGTGGGCACGGGTGCATCAGCAGCTTACCCTTTTGTCAGAGAGTGTGGTATATTGCAGCAACATGTTGAAAAATGTCTGCATGAGGAAAAGATCTAATAACAAATAATGATAATGTGTGGGGCTGTGGGTACCTGAGACTCCCCTGAGCCTTCATCATCAAAGAAGTAACGCACAACTGTCCCGTCAGCATGGCCGGACAGGATGCCTTTACCAGAAACACTGACACAGAGCACAGATTTTACAAACAACACTCTTTTCTTTAAAACCTTATACTGGCTGGTTATAGTTACATATGAACATGTATCATGTATTTACTTGGATGCCAGTGAGACAACACAGGACTCTGTGCCATAGATGGTTGAGGACTTGTTTGTCTGAGTGTTGGCGAGACGGACCTATGAAAAGAAAATGAAAAATAATTTTAAAAATTCATACAACATGGGAACTAACGGGGCTGTTTCCATGTAATGCAACAGCAATAAATACAACTGTTACTTTAACTCCAGTAACCAGTAGTGACTCACCTTTCCATCAACTAATCCATAAACAATTGCATGTTCTGCAGGCCAAAGCAGGTGGGTCACAGAGCTCTGCAACACAGTGAATAAAATTAGATATTAGATTACAGCACAATAAGACTAAGTTACCAATCCTCAACTATATAACCTATATTTCATTATGTTTATAATCTTCAAAATGTATTTTTAATAAATTTAACTGTTGCATCAGTGACAATATTTTCCCATTACACAAAGAAATACTCCCTGTTTATAGTTTGCTGTGCGTCACAACTACAAACTTAAACTGGGAATTTCTTTTTGCAGCTTTGTTAAATTACTGCCTCTTTAACCACGCTCTTCACAGCCTAAACAAAATGTCTACACACGTTTACTTACTGTCTGAACAAACTTGTTGCAAATGGCTTTCTTGTCCCCCCTAGGAGAGAAGATAACACAGATTAAAATGTGTTAGACATATGAAACAAAATCAGGTTTAATGTGGAAAGTTAAACAGGTAAAAGGAAATTACCAATCCTCTCCGATTCTGTAGACAAAGATGATGTTGTCAGACTGGCCGATGGCGATTTTGGTGGAGTCCGGTGAAAACACCATGTCGTTGACAACATAACTTTGTTTTCCGTACTGACAAAAGGTTACATATAAATATTATTACTAGCCACACAGGAAAAAAAATCCCATAAAATTTCCACCAAGTTTGAACACATCATTGTTGCAGAATAAAAGTCATTTCAGGGCAGAGCAGCCTCTCAAATATATTTTAGGAAACAGCACAGGGCACTAAAGTTCAGTATTTACAGTCAGGATGGTGAGAAAACCCTGAGGAAGAATTTAAACTCTTTAAAATCTCTTTGCATCATCAATTCAGGTAGTAGGCTTTCCATACCTGTGAGGCTTTTATGGAAGCCCTGAAATGTCTCAGTAGAAATGCACTGTAGGTACACATTTGTGTTTCACAATAAATCATATCCATCACCTGTGCTCATGTCTCACCTTGGCGTCCAGGGGTTTGGTGGAGAACTTGTCTCTCCTCTCTCCATGCTCATCATAGAGCAGCACCACCCTGTCAACGGTGCAAACAGCGAACTTGGTGTTGTTCGGGGCCCAGGCCATGCATGTCACTTTGGCAGCACCCTCCTACGAAGGCGAAGAAGACAAACAAAAGTCATAACTAGCTGATGCTATGAAAGGATTATTGGGCAGGTCCAGGGGTCGGAGGGGGGGGGGGCTGAGCCAGAGCCTCTGCTTCTTGTGAATAAAAATGAAAACAACACAAAAAACAAGAACAAAAAGATACAATATGGCCACCAAGAGAAAACAAAACTTACACTAAGACACAAAAAAATAGTGAAAAATGACCATAAAGAGACACAACACAACCTCCTTCAGTCTGGGGTGTCTTCCCTCTATCTAGAAGGAGCGTGAGGGCTTTTACGTGTTTGTAATCTGTCCATGGCCGGTGCAGATACATTCCGTTATAATCCGTTAAAACAAGGGCTCACGCCAAACTCCATGGAAAATGTAACTGTTTTAAGTTTTACACCTGATGTACATGTCCGAAGATAACGACTGCTGAGAATAACTTTTGATTATGTCCGAATCATTAAGACGGCGTATTTAGTTAAGCTATTATTAGTATTCATTTAGCTAATTTGGTACTTTTTCAACCAAGTAACACACGCAGTTGCTAGCGAGCAAAATAAGAGCTATGTAAAAATATGTATTTATCATCAATTAAACGTGTATCAGTAAAATCACTTAAATGCCGAAATCACAAAAAGAAATTTGTGTTTCATTACAGCTTTCGAGTCGCGTTGTTTAGCATCATTAACGTTACAGAGTCACACTTTTTCACTGGTATTGCTCTCCAGCACCAGCTAGCGTTAGCTAACTTGTCACTGAACTTACCTGGGGGGTTAATAGTGTCTTTAGATGCTTTAGTTGCATTTTCGTAAGTCTTCAGGAAGCGAGCTGGGAAGAGTGTTATTAGAGCTGAGATACAGCGGAATGTTTAGATTTTGGTCATTTTTTGGACCAGTAGCTCCAAGCTAGCAGATAGCAGGGAGGACATCTTCGTAGTAAACATAACTGTGATCTCCTTAGTTACCGTGGGACGTATGGTGCGTTTAAGACTATGGGAAATACCACGTTCTCTCTGTAGCCAGTCTGTTACGTTGTTTTGTGTTACAAATGTGTTTTAGTCAAACATGTTATTATGGGTTTATGGCTATCATAGACAAATAGTTAACATGTATGCGTGGATGTAGGATTAAAATCTTTGTATGTGCAACATCTGAAATACAATCTTTAAAAGACTTCGTGTTTCCAAACCCATGATATATCTGAAGCTTAGCGCTCTATGAGCTATAACAATCACAAATGTTAAATGTATTGCTTTTCTACAGTCAGTAAGAAAACAGGTTATAGTTAAACTGTAAGTGAAACCACATCTTTTTCTCTCAATTTGAGAAAAAAAGAAAGAGAAAAAGAGTGGAGATGCCGGGGATTGAACCCGGGGCCTCATACATGCAAAGCATGCGCTCTACCACTGAGCTACATCCCCTTCCATGTCATGATAGAATGAGGTAGCGTATTTATTCTTGCAACCATCTTGTGACAGAGCCAGACATCAGCCAGTTCATCACAGTCATGACACGTGAGTTGTGGCCTAAGTTGCTTCTGAGCTACAGGAAAGTTTAAGATGGTCTCCTCCTTCAAAAGCTGCTGTTGTCTTTGAAGGAGCTACTCTACCCCATCATCAGCCACTCAGGTGGAGATAGTCAGTAGCAAACTGTAGATAAACAACACAGCCTGTGGTCAGTAGGTTACTTTTATTGCTGTGTTTGAAAACTGTAAACATCTTTGTAAATTTCCCCATTGTGGGACTAATAAAGGATGATCTTATCTTATCTTATCTTATCTGATAATCAACATTGCAACTGCAACCTCACACTGAACTGGGTGATGGGTCAGACACAGGGCTTGACACAGTGTTGAAGTCAGAGATACAAATAGAGAACAACAGGCCACTTTATAAAAAAATATTACAATAATTACAGTGTATATGTAAACATGAAGGTGCATGTGCTGCATCCCAGATAATGTATAACATGAAGGGGTTGTCTTTACGTTACATTTAGGTACTTCAGGTACCATGTTTTTGTTGAATTTGGTAACACAACCTTGATTACAATGTTTTATTTCCATTGCATAATTTCTATTTTTAACTTAATGAATGCTCTCTTACTTAAAATGCTGTTATTGCCCTTTATTTGTTTTATTTTTCATCGTCTTTTATCATGTCTGTTTTTTATGTGTGTGTTAGTCTCAAAATATTTTATTGTTTAGAGAGTGTCTCATCATTAGCTTGTCAGTCACCTGCAAAAGCATTAATAAGTGAGCCTGTTTTGATATTTTTGTACACACGTTTGGTTTCATTATATCACTAAACCTTAAAGAACAAGTGGAGAGCTAAAAACCTGAATATCAGCATCACCTTTCTAGATGCAGTATGGACCAAAACATTTTATTTTACCTACCAAAATCACCAAGAATCATCCCCTGGACTTCTTATATACACAAACCAAATTTCATGATATTCTGGTCAGTAGTTGTAAAGATATTGTATCTAATCCAACATCGCATACCTGCTGGTTGCAGCCTGAATACCAGCTGTGAAGTTGTTGCTGCAGGTACAGCCCCCCCCCCCCCCCCCCGCCCCCTCACATCATCACCCCCTAGCGTGATGACGTCACATTGACGAGAACTGCGGTAAATTCTATGAGAAAAGTTAAGTGTTTGTACCGGAAATAAGAGACTCTAACTTCACAATAAAGCGTACGTATGCACAAGGCGGTTTTGTTTTTACTGCCAATTCTGGTGCCGCCGTCTCATTTGTGGTCACTTTGTGTCTTTCTGTGGTTCTTTTCTGTCACTTTAGTATGATTTTTTTTTCTCTTGTGGTACTTTAGTCAATTTGTGATCATTTTATATCTTTCTGTACTCCTTATGTGTCTCTTTGTGATACATTTTTTGACTTTCTATGCTCATTTTGTGTCTCCATGGGGTCATTTTGCAGCTCACTGTAGTTGTTCTGTTACTTTTTGTAGTAATTGTGTCTCTTTTAGTTGTTTTGTACCTTTCTGTAGCCTATTTGTGTCTTTCTGTGGTAATTTTTGCACCTCTGTTGTAATTCTATCTTTCTGTAGTCTTTTGTTGCTGTGCTTCTCTCTGTAGTCATCTGTCTCTTCATGGTTGTTTTGTTTTGCCAGAAATAAAGGCTCCGACCCATTTAGTCGTCTATTCAGTCCCAGTCCAGTACTTCGCAGTTGGAACATGATATACCTTCCACGTCTCCTGTACTGCTCCACAGTCAGTATGGCTCTTATTATGAAATTCGACACCGGAAACGCGCTGCGTCGCCGCGTCAAACTCTCTGGTTCAGCTCGCGGGCCGACTTCCACACTGCTGGCAGCGTGTGGAACACATTTTCTTCCATCCTCTCGCCCGACCAACCGGCAAATCATCTCATTTAAGTCGTTTTCTTGTTTATTTTCTCCTCATTTGCACCGGATTCGTTAAGACGCTGGCGGATACCTGCTCGGCGGTGAAATCTGGTGTTTAACGGTAGTTTTTTTCCCCTCATCTGCATCTCCTGCTTCCCCGCGCGGCGTGAGTTTCACGTGGAGACCGGGGCTCATCATCACCGCTCTGAAACATTCCTGAGTTCTCCGGTAACGTTAGCATAAGCTATCTGGGAATAAAAAATGGCAAAGATGGCAACCTTGATTTTGGAGGACGGGGCGACGTTCAGAGGCCGCCTTTTTGGAGCAAATGTGTCGGTGTCGGGGGAAGTTGGTGAGTAGTTTGAGGTATTCGCTTAATTCTAACTTCGATTTATTTCCGCTACTTTAGCAAAATCACACAAACTCCACCGGTGCCAGTGGCTAACTTTAGACCAGACTTCTTGTTTTATGTATTTAGTTTGTTTTGGACGTTACATGTCGCTTGCATGAACAGTCATGGATCCGAGTTGTAAACCGCCAAACCCCGATAAACCTACCTCTCCCTCTCCCATAGGTACGTGTCACCAAACTCCATTCAAACACCTGTCAAATAAAGGCTGGGCCAACTAACGTTGTCATCTGGCTTGCGTGCATGTCACATGGTTTTTGACATCCTCCTCTAAACCACTCGTACAGATGAACCATCAAACAACACTTAATGTTACTGTCTTTACTACTCTGCTTGCTACTTTACCACCTCCGGTATGTTTTGCCAAATGAATATGAAGATAAGGAGGCAGAAAGTGAGTGATCAACTTTTTGAAAGTTGAACTGTTTCGCAATAAGGTCAGCGTGGCAGAGGCATGCCGAATTAAAGATGAGGCAATACTGGTTTTTGTACAATGCTAAACTTTGCTCTGTGTGGCGTATGCTTGTGCCGGTGAGCAAGGCAGCATTAAAGTGATGGAATTTTCAGCGTAATTTGGCGGGAACAAACTAAACACAGCAGAGTGGAATGTATCTTTACTGAAGGTTTAATGGAGTCCTTCACATCTGGATGCCATAACTCAAGCAGAGTTTTATTACAGAATTACCAGTGAATAGGATACAATACACTGCAGTACAATCACACCACATACAGTGGCTTTAAACGTCACTAATGTACACCTGCCTGACACAATCTTAATAAAAATAAAACATTTGCAAACAATTATAAATACATTAGTTCATATTGAGCTTATGCACACTGTCTGGATGTGGTGTACCAAAATGTTTGTTGACAGGCATGAATATTTTGTGTTCTCAGTGTTTCAGACAGGTATGGTCGGTTACCCTGAGGCTCTCACTGACCCATCCTACCGCTGCCAGCTGCTCACCCTCACTTATCCCTTGGTGGGCAACTATGGGGTGCCAAAGGACGAGGAGGGAGAGTTTGGACTGAGCAAGGTGAGCAGCTGTTTTTGTCAGTAGTCAGATTTAATTATGACAGCACAAGGTCACCATATTCTGAGGTGATTCACAAACTTGTACTGCAGGTGTTAGAGGAAAGTTTTTTTGACCTTTGATCACGGTATGATGGAAAAAAAAGGCTCATGTCAGCAGCACGTCATGATGTGTTTTATTGTTGTCGTCTCGCTCAGTGGTTTGAGTCGTCCAAGATCCACGCCGCTGCTCTGATTATCGGAGAGCTGTCGGACAGTCCCAGCCACTGGAGTTCAGTCAAGTCACTGGACCAGTGGCTCAAAGAGCAAGGTGTTCCTGGATTACAAGGTCAGAAAATAAGATAAGATAATCCTTTATTAGTCCCACAATGGGGAAATTTACATTGTTGCAGCAGCATGAGAGCTGCCGCAACAGGCTGCCGTGTGGCGCCATCTTTTGAAAAAAAGATAGAAAGATAAACAGATAATAAAGTTTAATACAGGTGTTTTTAAATGGGAAATAAATCAGTTGTGAGTTAAAGTCAAGTCTAACTTTTAAATATAAGCAGAATGTGTATTAAAATAAGTGAAATAATGTACAAAACAATCAGAGATACCTGTGCAAAAGCTCCAACAACAGCATTTCTAATATTTTCCATTTGCTTCAGGCATTGACACCCGCTGTCTGACCAAAAAGATCAGAGAGAAGGGCACCATGCTGGGGAAGCTGGTGGTGGACGGGACTCCTGAGGACAGTATTCCCTTCGATAACCCCGACCAGAGGAACCTGGTCCAGGAGGTCTCCATGAAGGTAGCCCACCCACATTTACAGCATAATTACATAACAGCCCTGAGCTTGTTCTCTGCTGCTTTTAACCCGTTTATTTGTCTAAATTCTGGTTACATTTCCTCTTGTTTGTCGTCAGGAGCCGAGAGTATTCAACCCCAGTGGTAGTCTGCGAATCACAGTGGTGGACTGCGGCATCAAATACAACCAGATCCGCTGCCTGGCTGAGAGAGGAGCCCGTGTTACTGTCGTACCCTGGGACCACCCATTGGACAGCACAGGTCAGTAACACACAGCTACTGCTACTTATATTAAATTTTAATGTGTTAGATCCAGTGCCTGCCACAAACCAGTCAGTTCAGTGAGGAGCTGCATTTACTGGCCTCTGTGTTGTTGACATTTTGCAAGATGTCAGTGATGATTACAGCAAGAGGCCACCAGAATCTAACTTAGTGTTTACTTTATCGTCAGCCAGATTTATAAGCCATCTCTATTTTTTGCTGTTTCCCTTTTAAAAAGGGAAAAAGTGAAAGGGTTAAAAAGGTGAAAAAGGGTTATAACATTCAGATAAGGTCCTGTGGCAGGAGTCAGACCTTGGACGTTGCAGGTCTGTGTCATGCTTCCTAACCGAGTTACCAGGGTGCACATCCATGCAGTTGTTTTGAAGCAACTCCCACAGCTGGTGACGCAAGTGAGATGATAAAATCTGTAGAATCCCAGACAAGTTTATACAGTTCTACATCAGGGATTCAGCAAATATTTCCCCAGTATTACAAATGTTAAAAATGTATAAAACTGCCACATTAAATTTATTTAGCAGACACTTTTACACTTTTACACTTACATTTGGGAGCAACTTGAGGTTCAGTTTCTTGCTCAAACACACCTATAACATGTGAACAGGAGGAACTGGGGATTGAACTACCAACCCATGCAGTTAATGGCTGACCCACTCTTATAATCTGAGCTACAGCCACCCCATCATTCGGGTGCAGGGCATCTGTCTCTCTGTTACTTCAAAGTCCAGTGCAGCAAACACTTAAGAATTGTGGCATATGTCAACAACCTTTTCTCAGTGGTAACACACTGGCATTTTTTTCCTTATCTTTTCTAGATTTTGATGGTTTGTTCCTCAGTAACGGCCCCGGGGATCCTCAGCTCTGTCAGGCCACCATCAACAACGTGAGGAAGGTGGTCTGCGTGGATCGCCCGAAGCCGGTTTTTGGTATCTGCCTCGGACACCAGCTGCTCTCTTTGGTCATTGGAGCAAAGACCTACAAGATGAAGTCAGTACCTCTGCGCTGTCATACACCAAAAGATCCGTTAAATTTCACAGTCTCCTGCAACTGTACTTTCCTCAGTTTGTGATGAGTGTGATGAGTCGATAAATCTTTAAACAAGCAAAGCGTCAAACTTGATTTAATTCGGAGCGTACTGCTGGCATGAACTCATGTCTGGAGCAGGACAAAGACAGAAATGTTCCCTCAGTGACCTGAGCCAGGGAGCCTCCTCACACTCTCTAGAAACACACTCTCACACACTCTCTTTTGGGAGAGTTGTGATGTGAAATGCAGGTTTTTGCTGTTCTCAGCAGTCTGCGCTCTCCTGTGTGAGCACTGCAGTATAGGACTGAGCTGCCGTGTTATGAGAAAGACTAAACAAACGAGCCAGCACGCAAGACAGGGCGCTCCGCTCCTCGCTGTTGCAGCTCCACAGGGGTCAGGGAGTTTTTGTTCCCCGGAGACTCCACTAATGGCTGCTTTATCAGGCTCTGTGTCAAGGCCAGGATGGGCAGGGAATGTTCCCATTAGCCTGCTGGAATTTGTGTAGTGATCTGGACAGACAACAGGGATTGAAGTGTTTGATTTTTCCTCTTGTCTCTCAGGTACGGTAACCGTGGCCACAACCAGCCCTGCATCCACAAGGGAACAGATCGCTGCTTCATCACCAGTCAAAACCACGGTTTCGCCGTTGACCCCGATGCCCTGCCGAAAGACTGGGACGTCCTCTTTACCAACGCCAATGATCACAGCAGTGAGGGCATTGTACACAACACACAACCCCTGTTCAGGTAAGAAACACTGGCTGATGTAATAACACACACCAGAAATGTTAGTTGGTCAGTTGTCTCGTTTGTGAATAAAATATGTGATTAAATCCTTGTGATTCCTTATTTTCCAGTGTTCAGTTCCACCCGGAGCACATGGCCGGACCCACAGACCTGGTCAGTTTGTTTGACGTCTTCCTCGACGCTGTGAAAGACCACAAGGAGGGCAGCGCTACAAAATCAGGTAAAAAGAATTTCAGTGCTTTTCAAGTGCATTTTTAATTCTTGAACTTCAGTTTCTCATTAAAAACTGATGTGTTAATGGCATTGTTATAATATCTTACACCTGTAATGGTTGACCTACGATCCGCTTGTTAAGTTGTGACGTCACGACTGACCAAAATACTGTTTCCAGGTCCAACTTGTCCGAGTCTCTCCTGTTTTCAAGATATCACAGTGCTGCATCCCCAGTTGTTCGAATAGATAAAATACCTATTAAATATAAAGCAGTCATTCTACTGCTTTCCTTGTGACGAGAAAGACAAGAGGAAATGATTGCATTTGAAAGAGTTTAGATTTTTAAATGAATATCAAGATTTGAAGCTAGGGAGTGCTAATGTTAGCTGGCTAATTGCGGGCAAAAGCAGATACCCCTGAGGTAAGCTATGGGTTTTAAAGGATGTTCCTTGCTTTTTATATACAGTCTGTGCTATGAGTCCACATCTTTGTGTTTCAGTTGTCAGTCCTTTTCTGTGCTTCCCAATTAAGGCGAATAAAGCTGACCTTAGCTAGCTATCTTTGCCCAGCTAAGGTGAAAATAAATGGCCATATCTAGCTATTTTTGCAAAACACAAAGATGTGGGCTCATAGCAAGAAACACCCTATGAAACCCAGAGTTTATACCAGGGGTACCTGCTTTTACTAGCTACTAGGTTAGCTAGTTAGCATTAGCACCTCCTGGCGTCACACTTTGAACATTTTTTCTCTCTTTCTTGTCATGAGGAAAGCAGTAGAATGTCACTGAATAGTTTTTTGGACTCAGATCTGTTCAAACAACACGGGACACAGCAAGCTGATAGATTTGGATGCTAGCCACTTTCTGTCATTGTGTATTTAGGATTTATTACTAACTTTTTAAATATTCCAGCCTTGTTATGTTGTTAGAATCAATTCAGGGCTTTCCTCAGACGATCAGATTAGTATTACGTTGTTAAACTGCTGTCACACATTTGTTGTGAAAACACTTAAATGTGATTTATTTTATTTTTTTCCCCAGTCAAGCAGCGTCTGATGGATCACCTCACCTTCCCGGGTACCCCGAAGCCTGAAGAGGTATTCCGACCCAGGAAGGTCCTCATCCTGGGCTCTGGAGGACTGTCCATCGGCCAGGCCGGAGAGTTTGATTACTCTGGCTCACAGGTCTGTAAAAGATCTCTTTTATCAGAGTGGTGCAGATGCTCTGATAGTGCTGCAGTTATAGAGGCAAAATCTATAAAATAGATAGAAAATCAATTTGGACTCTGAGGCGGACAATTCGGTTGATAATGAGAATATTAGATTACGGTGTAATCAACACTTTGAAGAAGTATTCCAGCTGATGTTTTGTTTTCCAGGCTATTAAAGCTCTGAAGGAAGAGAACGTCCAGACTGTGCTGATCAATCCCAACATCGCCACTGTCCAGACGTCCAAAGGCCTGGCTGACAAAGTCTACTTCCTGCCCCTCACTCCGGAGTATGTCACTCAGGTACAAAATTCTCTTGTACTGTAATGTGCTTACTGATGAGGAAATACCAGGGTTTTGAAATTCCTGGACAGGTTCCTGGAAGTTAAAAGAAAATGGGTTATTGACACTGTTAGGACATTCAAGTTGTTCTCCATCTCCATGTGGTGTGATGGCTGCATGTCTTCCCACTTTACTGCCACAGGTAATAAAAAATGAACGTCCGGACGGTGTTCTGTTGACCTTCGGGGGTCAGACCGCTCTGAACTGTGGCGTGGAGCTGACCAAGCTTGGTGTCCTGGAGAAGTATGAAGTGAAAGTTCTGGGAACACCGGTGGCCTCCATCGAGATGACGGAGGACAGGAAGATCTTTGTGGAGAAAATGGAAGAGATCAACGAACACGTTGCTCCTAGTGAAGCAGCGCTGTCCGTAGAGCAGGTGAGGAGACGTTTATCAAACAGGAAACCCAGACAATATAAGGTTTCTATTCAGTTTTTATCCAAATTTTACCATCTAAATTGACCTTTTTTTTTTTTAACCTTTTCTAGGCTGTGGCAGCTGCAGAACGTCTAGGCTTCCCCGTCCTGGTTCGTTCAGCTTTTGCTCTCGGCGGTCTGGGATCCGGCTTTGCCAACAACAAAGAGGAACTAACATCTCTGGTGACGTCAGCCTTTGCGCACACCTCCCAGGTTCTGGTGGACAAATCCCTGAAAGGCTGGAAGGAGATCGAGTACGAGGTGGTCCGAGACGCCTACGATAACTGTGTCACTGTGAGTAAAGACAGACACAATAATTGTGTCAAAAATAATTAGATTATACTGTATATAGCATAGATATCTTGTGATACATGCGTCTACATTGGTTCTTTTTGTTTAGGTGTGTAATATGGAGAATATTGACCCTCTGGGCATCCATACCGGGGAGTCCATCGTGGTGGCACCCAGTCAGACGCTTAACGACCGCGAGTACAACATGCTGAGGAACACAGCCATCAAAGTCATCAGGCACCTGGGCATCGTGGGAGAGTGTAACATCCAGTACGCTCTCAACCCAGAGTCGGAACAGGTACACACACAGTATTTTAAGCTAAACACACAGACACACAGTTATAGTTATGTTATAACCTGTGTATGTGATGTTTTCGCAGTACTACATCATCGAGGTGAATGCTCGTCTGTCGAGGAGTTCGGCCCTGGCCAGTAAGGCGACAGGTTATCCTCTGGCCTATGTGGCGGCTAAACTTGGCCTGGGGATCCCGCTGCCGCAGCTCAAGTACGTCAAGTATTGTAAACTGTCAAGTACTTAGATTTACTACTGAATGTTTATTCACATTTCCAGCCTTACTTAGTCTTTGGTTTGTTGCACAGGAAGGTTCTTGTTCAACAAATTGTGTTTAGATAAATTCAGTTTATTTTTATTTTCCTGTTTGTGTCTTTCTGGATTTTTTTCACATTACATCAGACTTTGTGATTCAGCGGTGAAAAATCTGTGAACGTATTTTCTGTAGGAACTCTGTTACCAACTCGACGACAGCGAACTTTGAGCCCAGTCTGGACTACTGCGTGGTGAAGGTGCCTCGCTGGGATCTCAGCAAGTTCCTCAGGGTTTCCACCAAGATCGGCAGCTCCATGAAGAGTGTTGGTAAGAGGCAATGACTGAATTTTAATGTAATTTTCACATGTTTTTGTTGGAAACAAGATTCTAACCTCAGCCTGCTTCTTATAAAATTACATTAATGGCGGGAACAAGTCGATCTTCACCAATATGTGTGAATGAGTGAGTCAGTGTTTGAATACTTTTCTCGACAGGTGAGGTGATGGCTATCGGCCGTAGCTTTGAGGAGGCCTTCCAGAAAGCCCTGAGGATGGTGGATGAGAACTGTGTGGGCTTTGACCACACGATCAAACCGGTCTCTGAAAAGGTAAACAACAAACCTGCGACTGGATTATCATGAGGATTACAGATATCTGCCACTGCTGATACCTGTAATCCTTAGTCTTTGGACCCGTGGTGAATTGCTCAGTATCCATTATTTACATGATATCAAAATGCTGATTCAGTCATCACCGGTGGGTTGGGTGTAGGAGCTGTATCTGAAGATACCTGCTCTCTAAAATACAAAATGAATGAACCTTAGTATCTAATCCCAAAATTACATGTCACTGCTGTTTACTGGTGAGGTCCTGCATTACAACCACTGTGCTATTTTAAACTGGGCCAGTAGATGGTGCTAATGGGCCACTGAGCCACTGTACTGCCTGGTAATGATACGGTTTATGATGCAAACTATATAATAGACTTTATTGATACAGCACTTTTCAAAACAAGGTTACAAAGTGCTTTACATACATTGAACCAGGATTAAATAATTTAAAAAGGAATATTACAGCAATAAAATTGAATAAAATACAGATTGGGAGCTTTGTTTGTTGAGGAACTGATTTAATTGTTACTCTGCATAACAGAGTATTATTTATCTCATTAATGGTGTGAAATTTGCCCTTTCTGCTCTCCAGGAACTGCAGACTCCTACAGACAAGCGTATCTTTGTGTTGGCGGCGGCGTTCCGAGCCGGCTACACGGTGGACCAGCTGTACGAGCTGACAAAGATCGACCGCTGGTTCCTGCACAAGATGAAGAACATCGCCGACCACGAGCGGCTGCTGGAAACTTACAACCAGGTGAGGTCGATAAGAGGTTAAAATAAATAAATTAAAAGCAGCTGTTTCCCTCTCAGTGACATTTTGTATTTCTACCAGGATGAGAGCACCATGCCTCCTGAGGTGATGCGAAAGGCCAAGCAGCTGGGTTTCTCAGACAAGCAGATAGCACTGGCTGTACAGAGGTGGGTCCAGGAAGTCAATACAGACCTGAATTTGTAGACTAGAGGAAGAAATCTTTGGTGTCGAGAGGGTCTGCGGATTATCTTGAGCCTCAGTGCGTGTGTCTTTCTGAGTCTGAACTGTTGTAAGTTTGCCATCAAATCAACAAATCTGTTTGTTTTTTTCTCTCCCCGTAGCACAGAGCTGGTGGTGAGAAAGCTACGTCACGATTGGTCCATCCTACCTGTCGTGAAGCAGATCGACACTGTGGCGGCTGAATGGCCCGCCCACACAAACTACCTGTACCTGACCTACCACGGCACGGAGAACGACCTGAGCTTTAGCGACCAGCACGTCATGGTGATCGGCTCCGGCGTGTATCGTATCGGCAGCAGCGTGGAGTTTGATTGGTGCGCAGTGGGCTGCATCACAGAGCTCAGGAAGGTAGGTTCGACGTGATTTGAGGAAGTGGGAGATTCGTGGTCTCTTCTAGATTCATTCGTTACTGAATTTTAAGAAAGGCGACTTTGAACATTAATTTTTAGATTTTTTTCATTGGGTTTTGGATTATTGGAGAAAATAAACTGTGACCAACACAAGTTTGTGGTACTTACAAATGCATAATTAAAAAACATGCAGCACTTTTGCCACGCTAAGATTAATACACTTTTATTTGACTGAATACAGAAGAATAAATAAGACAGTTCTTTACAGTTCCTTTGGTTGGCAGCCAGGAAACTAAATGCTACAAAAATGAATATTTAATCACGTTGTCCTGTTTATTGCAGATGGGTTATAAGACCATCATGGTGAACTACAACCCTGAGACAGTCAGCACAGACTACGACATGTGTGACCGCCTCTACTTTGATGAAATCTCCTTTGAGGTAAGACTCAAACACTCGACCGCCGCGTCTTCTTTTAGTCTGAATGTGTGATTTAATAAGTCACTTATTCCAGGTGGTGATGGACATCTATGAGAGGGAAAACCCAGAGGGAGTGATCCTGTCCATGGGAGGCCAGCTGCCCAACAACATCGCCATGTCGCTGCACCGCCAGCAGTGTCGCATCTTGGGAACTTCACCCGAGTTCATTGACTGCGCCGAGAACAGGTTCAAGTTTTCCCGAATGCTGGACACCATCGGCATCAGCCAGCCACAGTGGAAGGAGCTGTCTGACACTGAGGTACAGCGAAGTGGGCTTAATTCAAAAATGTCAAGTCTCAGACAGTTTTTCCCCTTCAGACTGTGTTTTAAATGTAGGAAGACAAGTTTGTGCTTTTAGTTTACCCATCTGTTTCTCATTTCTGCTCTCTCCAGTCTGCTGTGAAGTTTTGTGAGACAGTGGGTTATCCCTGCCTCGTTCGTCCCTCCTACGTTCTCAGCGGAGCAGCCATGAACGTGGCCTACAGCGACAGCGACCTGGAAAAATACCTGAGTAATGCTGTCGCTGTGTCTAAGGAACACCCTGTTGTCATCTCCAAATTCATACAGGAAGCCAAGGTTTGGAAAAAAAAGACTCACATTAGTTGAAGAATCAGGATCACTTAGTTGGTCAAATTTATCTGTTCCTATTTTTGCATTTTTCCAGGAGATAGACGTGGACGCAGTAGCATGTGACGGAGTCGTGATGGCCATCGCCGTGTCCGAACACGTGGAGAACGCTGGCGTTCACTCCGGCGACGCCACGCTGGTGACGCCGCCTCAGGATCTCAATCAGAAGACCATTGAAAGGATCAAGATGATCGTGCACGCCATCGGCCAGGAGCTGCAGGTCACCGGACCCTTCAACCTGCAGCTGATCGCCAAGGTGAGAAAAACGTTCAGGAAGTTCAACCACTGAATTATGGGAAAACTCTGACCTTTACCTGCGTCAAAATACTGTTCCTGTAACAGGACGACCAACTGAAGGTGATCGAGTGCAACGTCCGAGTGTCCCGCTCCTTCCCCTTTATATCCAAAACCCTGGGTGTGGATCTTGTTGCCCTGGCAACGCAGGCCATCATGGGGGAGGAGGTGGAGCCTGTGGGCCTAATGAGAGGAAAGGGAATCGTAGGAGTGAAGGTAATTCATCGACAAGCGAGCTCTGAGGAGTCCTTGTCGCTTCTATCTTAGATAGTGACCATCATTTATTATTACAACCCACTCTATGTCATGTGTTCCTCCTAACCATGTATCACGTGTACGTCAGGTTCCTCAGTTTTCCTTCTCTCGGCTGGCTGGAGCCGATGTGGTGCTCGGGGTGGAGATGACCAGCACTGGAGAGGTCGCTTGTTTTGGGGAGAACAGATACGAGGCGTATCTCAAAGCCATGCTCTCCACAGGCTTCAAGATCCCCAAGAAGAATATCCTGCTCTCCATTGGCAGCTATAAGGTACACAACATTAACATTAAATATCCTTCAATGTGTCTTATATGGAAACGCTGATGAATTTCTAAAAGCGTAGAGTTGGTTGAGAATATTGTGAGTTGAGTTTCCGATCAAAAAATCTGACCTATTCATCCGTTTAACTAATTTTTTCCAAGTCGGAGCTCGTAATTTCCAGTTCTCTGATGTGTCATGAATACAGCATCAGCCCAACCTTTTCAGTTCAGATCATTTTTATTTATGAGCCAGATTGTTTACTATGATTTGTGTGTTTTGTAGAACAAGAGCGAGCTGCTGCCCACTGTTCAGGCTCTGGAGTCTCTGGGTTACGACCTGTACGCCAGTCTGGGTACTGCTGATTTCTACACAGAACACGGAGTCAAGGTAACGGAAAGTATGCTTCTCACTTCACAGGGAAAACATACAGTATAGTGATAATTCAGGAAGTGAGAAGGTGTAATGTACTAATACACACAGATACTAAATTGACTCAGTGTGTGTTGCAAAGCATCAAAATGTCTCCTCTATCATCTCCTCTTTTGTCTAACTCCTCCACTCTCCAGGTGACAGCAGTGGATTGGCCCTTCGAGGAGGAGGAGGACAGCGAATGCCCCATGAAGGAGAAACAGCGCAGCATCATGAACTACCTGGAAGAAAACCACTTTGACCTGGTCATCAACCTCTCCATGAGGAACAGCGGCGGTCGCAGGCTCTCCTCCTTCGTCACCAAAGGCTACAGGACGAGACGCATGGCCATCGACTACTCTGTCCCGCTCATCATCGACATCAAGTGCACTAAGCTCTTTGTTCAGGTAAGCTGACTCTGTTTTTTTGTTGTTTGTTATTTTTTTACACTTTGAGGTCAGCTGAAGTAAAACACTCTGATGTGTTTCAGGCTCTTCGTCAGATCGGCAGCACTCCTCCAGTGAAAACTCACATCGACAGCATGACGTCCCAGACGCTGGTCCGTCTCCCCGGTGAGTCTTTGTTGACTGTTTTCTGACTGATTGCAGATGGTGTGACGAGCTCTGATCATTTGTCTGCAGTGGCAAAATGTAGAACAGAGGATTTGTCTTTAATATCGTCAGGTCATTTGTCACAGGGAGCTACAAATAGATGAATGTTTAAAAGATGTTCTCACTGACCCCAACAACAGGTGCTGCTTCTCGTCTTGTAGGATTGTTTTTGAGACATTAAACCTTGTGTCCTTCAAATAAAAAGCTGTGGAAAATTGGGATGTTTGAAGGGTAACAGTCAACTTCTCATCTCACCATCCATTACCAGGCTAAACTGTTGTGGAATAAAGTAGGTAGATGAGGACTTTTTTGTTAGTCATACATCAGAAATGGTAAAAAATGTGTATTTTCTGATTGATTTCCAGGACTGATCGACGTCCATGTTCATCTGCGGGAGCCTGGTGCTACGCATAAGGAGGACTTCTCCTCTGGTACGGCAGCTGCTCTGGCAGGAGGAGTGACGATGGTGTGTGCGATGCCCAACACGTCCCCGGCCGTCACTGATCCCAGCACTCTGGCTCTGGTGCAGAAGGTACGCCCAGATGTTCTTTAACATCTGCTCCTCCTTGTCATGATGCTAGTAGGTCAATACATATATAAATATATTTTATGCTGTGTCGTATCATCAGTTGGCCAAAGCTGGCTGCAGATGTGACTACGCCCTGTACGTGGGCGCTGCTTCAGACAACGCCGCCGTCCTGCCGTCCATCGCTAGCCAGGCTGCCGGCCTGAAGATGTACCTGAACGACACCTACTCCACCCTCAAGATGGACAACGTCTCTCTGTGGATGGAGGTAGGCTGAGTCACTACAAAGGTTTTAGATGAAAACCAACTTTATTGTAGCTTACAAGTATAATATCAAGTTGTTTTCACTAGATTTTAATTGTAAATGTTCTTAATTAAAATCTGTCTGTTCTTCATTAGAACAGAAAAACATGTTTGCAATGATTTACATCAGTAAATAAGTCTTTTTCCCTAAAACACTGATGTTTTACTCTTGAATAAATCCATCAAGTCCGTCCTTAAGTAGTTCACTAAACAGTACAGGACCATCAGACCCATTTGTTTACACATTATATGGCTCATCAACAAATTAATATTCCCTTTTTCATGGTCAGATTAGACTCTAGTCTGTTCATATATGACTTAAAAGTCACATAATTTAACACTGGGACAGACATTATTGGCTAGAAAGGTCAGTAGAGAAACCCCAGTGCAGTCTGGGAATTTGCAGCAGGCATCGAGCGGCCATTAGCTACATCTACATTAAGACCAGCTGGAGGTTTGTGAACTAACATGTCTGTTTCTGTTGAAAAAAGCACTTTGAGAAGTGGCCCAAGCAGATGCCCATTGTAGCTCACGCTGAGAAGCAGACGGTAGCTGCAATCCTGATGGTGGCTCAGCTCTACCAGCGACCGGTCCACATCTGCCACGTGGCCAAGAAGGAGGAGGTGAGGGACTGTTTTTCTTTATTATTTTGCATGTTTTTAAAGATTCTTTTATAAACCAAATTAGTGCAGAATATTACTGTCAGTTTTGGAAATGATTCTTTACCTTTATAACACATCTTTGCTCATAACGCTGTAACTTATGGTTCTCCGCTGACCTAGTTTCTCTTATAATTTCTCACCTTTTCCTTTCAGATCCTGATCATCCGCGCTGCCAAGCAGAAGGGCATCCAGGTCACGTGTGAGGTGGCGCCTCATCACCTCTTCCTGTGTGAGGAAAACGTGTCTGAGATTGGCGACGGGCGAGCGCAGGTGCGACCCATGCTGGGCACACGCGAGGATATGGAGGCGCTCTGGGAAAACCTGGACATCATCGACTGCTTTGCCACAGACCACGGTGAGTAGTCACTCATTCTGCTAAGTGAGGGTTAAATTGAGGTATTATTCTGGTAGTTTTAAAGTTATTTGTGTTATGTGTTGTTAGCTCCTCACTCTGTGGAAGAGAAGAACGGTGAGCGTCCTCCTCCAGGTTACCCCGGCCTGGAAACGATGCTGCCGCTGCTGCTGACCGCCGTCAGTGATGGACGTCTGACTCTGGATGACATCATCAGACGTCTGTACGACAACCCGCGCAAGATCTTCAACCTGCCTGTCCAGGAAAACACCTACGTGGAGGTAGACGCAAACACACGTCTTGGTTTTGTGTTGTTTTGATGCTTAAATTGACACAGGAGTCAGACAGATAAAACTCTGACTTAGATCACTTGTTCTTTGCTTTCAGGTGGACTTGGAGCAGGAGTGGGTCATTCCTCAGGCCATGCAGTTCACCAAGTCCAAGTGGACTCCTTTCCAAGGTCTGAAGGTGAAGGGGAAAGTCCGCCGTGTGGTCCTACGAGGAGAGGTGGCCTACATCGATGGACAGGTCAGCAATAACGCACATGCAGTTTCAGTTGCAGCTCTAATATCAGGATTAACTTAGAACTTGTGTTAGTCCCTGATTTCAGACAGAGTGATTTTAATTTTCTATAAATTGTTGGTGGAGAAACTATTGTCTTACACAAGCTGCCTCTCTCTCTCAGGTGTTGGTACCTCCTGGTTATGGTGAAGATGTGAAGACGTGGCCCGCTGCTTCTGTTCACCCTGCTGAGCCTGTTAAAGAAAGCCCTATGGTATTAATAACACTGCAACAGAGTCTGTATGACTGCTGTATGTATTGTGTAAGTAGAGTTTTATAGATGGATGTTATGAATTTATCATGTGTTTTACTGTGGGTCAGACTCCAGAGCATCCTCGTCTCACTCCTCCTCGCGAAGGCTTGGTCCGAACCCGAGCACCAAGCCCGCGGCGCTCCGCAGGAGAGGGACGATACCTGCTGCCGCCCCGCGTCCACCGCTCCTCTGATCCTGGACTCCCACCAGGTACTACAACTCCCATAATGCTGTGGGACATCCATTACTCATGTCAGTGGGTAAACAGTTTGTAATTGGACTACATCTAAGACAACAAACCCTAGAAAATCTCTGAAAGCTGAAAATTGTCTTAATTTTGATGAGTGATTAAACTATGGATCTTTTTCTAGCTGTAAAAGTATTTTCTGATCGATCAAATTTAACATATTAATCAGTTTCTGAAACAATAATCATATGGCAGGAGAAATAACATATAAAAAGCTAAATATATTGCCACCTAGTGTTTGAAATCTTGATGCTCTTTGATCCAATCAGCTTTTTTACAGTTTAAAATATGTGGTTTCAGAATGAATCATAATCTACTGTCTGTAATTAATTCGCTGTCGTTCTGCTCACTGTAGAGATGATCATGCTGCCACCAGTCGGTGCCGGTGACCTCGGTTACAGCCACCCTCCTCCTCTGTCCAGGCTGCTGTCCCCTCAGTCAGGACCAGGTCAGATACCTGCAGGACAGGTGTCCCACTTCCAGACCTCTCCTCTCCTGCACCTGCTGGTCGGCCAGCACATCCTGTCTGTCAGGCAGTTCAGCAAAGAACAGGTACACACTCAGTGCAGATCACACACGCATGTATTTATTTATTGAATAAAAAACATTGTTTTGAGGTGAAAGATGTTTTTCACTTTGTGTATTTTCTCTTTGTTTCAGATCTCACACCTTTTCAACGTCGCCCACACTTTGCGTTTGTTGGTTCAGAAGGAGCGAAGCCTGGACATCCTGAAGGTGGGTCGTCGTCAAAAAGGTCTTCATCTTCTTGTTTTCTGTTAAATTACAAACACACAGAGCTGCAAGTTAACCGCCTTCTTTGCTGTCCAGGGTAAGGTGATGGCGTCCATGTTCTACGAGGTCAGCACTCGCACCAGCAGCTCCTTCGCCGCGGCCATGCAGCGCCTGGGCGGCTCGGTCGTCCACTTCAGCGAATCCACCTCGTCCACGCAGAAGGGAGAATCGCTGGCCGACTCTGTTCAGACCATGAGCTGCTACGCTGACGTTCTGGTGCTCCGACACCCAACGCCTGGAGCTGTTGAGGTGGGTTTTGGGTGGTTTGGAGATTTAAGCCTTTCTGTAAAGATTAGCAGAGTAATCTGCCTTCACCACCTGCTGCTGAGCACAAAATATATGTATATGCTGCTCTCACTTCTTCCTAGAAATCCTGTTATTAAGTTACAGCCTGATCACAAACACCACTGCAGAGTTTTATCTAGAATTAAGGGTATTTACACTTTCTTACAGTTACTTTCAGGACATCTTTTGAGAACCTATTACTTGTCTTTAAATCTATTTTTGTACTCGCATCTGTTTATATCATTGACATGCTCCCAACATGACCCCCGGTTAAAGCCCTCAGATTCTCATACACTGCTGCTGCTGCTCACTTAACCTAAAATTCAGACCTATGAAGTTTTTTACCCAAACTCAACAGTATTTTGCCTCTAGATCTGAACACAGCAGTGTTTACTCAGTCCTGCAAGAATCTCATGTCTTTTTCTTGCCATACTATCTTTTTAAAATGAACATTTTTGTGTGTAATTTGTAAATGTTGGACTTTAAGGGATTGTATAAATGAAGAGCCAGAGTGTAGACACACTGGCTTTACTGTAAAATATAAATATGACATGCTTCTTTTATAGTAAATGTGTCTGTTGTTTTTGTGTCTGTTTATTCTTTTTCTTAATTTCTGTAGATACTTGCATGACAAAATAATTTCAAATCAAGTTCCACTTACTTTTCTGGACGTTTGACTGCATCTCATACTCTTGGATTGAAGCATTTTCTCTGCTCAAATATCGATTCTTTACTCAGTAAAGTTTGTTTTTCTCCAAGCCAGTGAAACCATCTAATACTGTAGATGTTTTATTATCATGCTGTGTTTTCTATAGCCACACAGCTTCAGTGTCGTACTCTTGCTCACACCAGTTAACGAGGATTTTCTCTGTTGTTGTTGTCATGTTTTCAGAGTGCGTCACGTCATTGCCGTAAACCGGTGATCAACGCTGGAGACGGTGTCGGGGAGCATCCGACCCAGGCCCTGCTGGACGTCTTCACCATCAGAGAGGAGCTGGGGACGGTCAATGGCATGACGGTGAGGGGCAGAAAAGACAAGCATACACCGACTAAACTGTCCCTTAGATTTAAATCCTGATCCTTAAATCCTTAGAAATCTTAACTGGATTAAATCTGTGTGCAGAACATCCATAATAACAAATGTTTTCTTGTGTTTTCTGTCAGATAACTATGGTCGGAGATCTGAAACACGGCCGCACGGTTCATTCCCTCGCCAAACTCCTGACGCAGTACCGCATCACCCTGCGCTACGTGGCTCCCAAAAACCTCCACATGCCAGCAGAGATCATCAGCTACGTGGCCTCAAAGGGCATCAAACAGGTGAGGACACAGTGTATAAATACGCAGAGACATTTCTGTTCCACAGTTTGACTTGTAAAAAATCTAAATAATAAATTTCCTGAAAGATCTTGTTTTAGTTTGACTTGACAAAAGATACAGTTGACCCAGAGTAAACGGTATTATGCATTTTTACCTGTTTGCAGGAGGAGTTTGAGAGTATTGAAGAAGCTCTGCCTGAGACTGATGTCCTCTACATGACCAGGATCCAGAAGGAGAGGTTCGCATCTGAGGAGGAGTACAAGGCCGTAAGTTTCATCAAAGGCTTTTACTTTGTCTCCTTGGATAACGGTAGACAGATGCTCTTTAAATAAATGATTCCTTTAAACACACAAATCCTAAGTAAGATCCTTTTTGTTTGACCAGAAACATCGCTATATATCACTACCAGACTCCATTGACAAAAACAGTAATTTTACCAAGCAGAACACAGGAGCTGCTGGAATGTTGCTGCCTCCATCTGTTCGTTTGTTTGTGTTATTTTGTGACTTTCAGCAATGGAAGAAGTATTCAGATCCTTAACTGAATGTCAAAGTACCACACAACAACACAAACAAACTATTGAGGCAGCAGTAGATTTGCAACTCCTGTGTCCTGCGAGGTAAAATGACCAGTTTTGTCAATGGAGTTTTGAATGGAGCTATAAAATCAATGTCTGTTGTTTTTTTTCCTCAGTGTTTTGGTCAGTTCATCCTCACTCCTCACATCATCACTGTAGCCAAAAAGAAGATGGTAGTGATGCATCCGCTGCCCAGAGTCAATGAAATCAGGTAAGGCCCTCTTACATCCTAACACCTGATTAACACAATATTCGACTCTTAACTGTCTCAGAATTTTCCAAATCATTTTTTCTCTCTTCTTCGTTCTCACAGTGTGGAGGTGGACACGGACCCGAGAGCAGCGTATTTCCGTCAGGCGGAGAACGGCATGTACATCCGCATGGCCCTCCTGGCCACCGTACTGGGCAGATAAATCCATGTGCTGCTTATTTTGTAGCACAAATAGTTAAACTGTTAGAGTAATGACAAATGTCAGGCACTTCATGTTCTTTCCTGAAATAACACATAACCACAGCTCGGTCCTTAAAGGACTGTTAGTTAGATTTTAACCATCATGCTGTAACGTGACGCTGCTTTTCTCCTGTTACACACACCACTATGGTTTGTTTTGTTTTTTTTCTTTCAACAGCTAGACTTTTTTAATGTCTTAATTAACATTTTCTATAAAACCTCTTCTTGACCAACTGTTTTTGGGACCAGCAAGAATATTTTCTTTGTTTCTGATGGTTAACACACCGTCAGTATTTGCGCATCAGTGAGCCAACTAGAGGAGCAGGAAGGTGGGCATTGAAATGAGAATTCTGGTGATAATTGCTGCATTTTTTTGAATGATATAAATCTTTTGGTGGCTTAGTAAACAGCCACTCAGCTGTAGGTGACTTTAAAGGGACCAGTTAGGAAGTTAAAAGGGAGAAATGATGTATGGAGGCTGCTCTACTCTGACCAATAAATGGTGACTGTTATTTCTATTGTATGAAAAACCTGCTATCTTCTATAATGTTCCTTTTTCTTAAATGTGTAGCATTAACTGAAAGTGGATCCGCACAGTGTTCAGTGGTGTAGGGGTAAATATCATTGTAACTGTCAGTGATTTATTAAACTGTAGCAGTTTAGAATCAAACTCTCAAAATCTCTTTTTTTTCTTCTTCTTTTTGTTGATCAAAATGGGAATTTATGTTGACTAACTGTTGGTGAATAACTTTGTATTATGTGGAGAAATAAATGATAAAAGAACAATTTTCCCATTTGCAGCTCATGTTGTTGTTAATGTCCATCATGCTAACAGCTAACAAAACAAAAAAAGTGCTGTTAACTGTTGATTTTCCACTGAAAGAAGTCCAGCTTGTTTAGATGTAATGAATCATGTTAGTTATGTCAACTTATACAACTCAAATACACATGAAAATAAAGAATAATATGTTTTTGAAAAAGTGATAAATGAAATCAAAGTTTATCTGTCTTAAAAGGTGCAGACTGAAGGTTTAACATATCACACCTCCCTTTTAACATGAATTATTAAGTGCAGATCCCTTTAGGTATACATACTGAAAATATATATTTATTTTGTATATATTTACATTATATATACCCAGAAGTCCCCAGCAAAGAAGTTAGTATCTGAATACTTATGTTTCCACCATGGCCCACTGATAATTGTTAATGCCCTGTAGTAAAAAAAAAGCTTGCCATACTGAGCAATACAGTGTTAACACCTTTTTTTTTTACTATAGATGCTGCATTCAGGAACTGTCTGAAAAACCTAAATTATACATAAATCACAAGGGTGCATGAGTGACTCAGCAAACTGTCAGGGGCAAGTTGGATGAACTGATAATAACAAATGAATAGGTCATAAACTTGCTGGTTCCTGTGTGATGCTGCACCTGGTGAGGCGTTCGTGGACCAGATTGGATCCACTTCATAGCTTTTAATTCCCTGTATTTTCATGTTATTGGGTAACATCCTATAGGAATAATGTGTGATTCTGTTTTAATTCTTGGACTCAATGGATATGTGCAAAACACAAGCTAATTTCCTCATAAAAGTATTGATATTTACCGCTTTTGGTGAATAATAAACTTAAAACTGCCTTATTCCGGATGTCGGTTTGTTCCTTTTGTGTTTCCCAGCTGCAGCATATCAATTAATTATGTAGTTAATTTGTGAAATTATTAAACATTTGATTTCAGAATTAGCTGTTGTACTTGAAAGGTGGATTTTAGACGAAACCTTGAAAGCAACATCCCGTCCGTCTTCTTTTCCTGGAAGGAGGAATCAGCCAATGTCCTCTGGCGGAGGGAGAGCCACACACGAACAGGCGAACCGGCGGCCGCAGCAGGCTACCGCTTCTCCGCTACCGGGCAAACGTTACCGTGTTTCGGACCCTTTAACCGGGAGTTAAGACATTAAACCGGATGCCTCTATGATCCAGCTAACCTCACAGCGAGATATACAGTGTTCAGTTTGCACAAGGTAAGGAATTTCGCCAGTTCTAAATTAGCTAGCATAAGGTTAGCTAACAGTGTGTAGCTGTCACGGCCACGTACGCCAAACTCCATTCAGAAATCTGCCAATTTAAGGTTGACTTGCTTCTTAACAAAAGTAGCTTTACCGCGCATCTGTAAAATTAATCTAAATATCGTGTAAAACGCCAACATGCACTTTCTGCTCGGACTTAAGTTAAAACACCATATCGTGTTTTCTTTTCTTTAACGTTAATATTGTAAATTTGGAGGGCGGTGGCAGCGAACATTTGTGAAACGACTGTTGGTGAGGATTTGTACCTCTGTTGAAATAAATATTGCATTAGCTATGTGTTAGGGTTACGCCGAATTGATGACTTTGTTGATACTACTGTCGTGAAAAGGTTAGGAGGATTTTTTTATGTGTATGTTGTGTAGAGGTACTCGTGGTTTATTAAATTGCCAAAATTGTAAGTGGAATTCGGCGTATCTTTGTCTTCATGCTACAGTGGCTACTTCTGGCTAGCTGGTAGCTGAATGTAACGGGCCATAAGTAGAGCTTGACATTTTCATACATTTATTTATGAAGTTTAAACTTGAATAAAATACTTTTGTTGGTGAAATGTCGCACGTATTATCTGAAAGTTATGTTAGCTAACCGCTAGCTACCTGCAAACACCTGAGCTAGAATGACTGTCTGTGATTAAGAAAACCAGAGAGACATAACTTATGACAGAACAAGGAGAAACCGTGAAATTGTTAAAATGTTCCCCTTTGCATTTACTCGTAACTAGTTCTCATGTGCAGGGAGATTAGCAAAGGATTAGAGCTCCACAAGGACAAACAGACGACAATCACGCGGCATTCCTCCTTCACCAGACCGGACAGTTATCCCAAAACATCAGCCTCTTTCTCTCACAACAACGTGTAATATCATCTTTAATATATCAGTTCACCTGTCTGTTAAGATGTGCGTTTGATTAGTTAACACGGAGACAAAGGTTTAAAGGTAAAACAGTGGAGGAGAAGTGGCAGTTTTGTCTGACATGTGAAAATCAGGCTCCTATGTGAGGTCGTATGTGTTCATTCACGCCTGATCCAGCGACCTAATTATGAAAATCGAGGCTTTGTGCCCTGAAATAAGTCTCTGAACATGTGATACCCCCAGCAAATGTGGTCAGTCAGATTTTTCCGGTTATAAAAGGTTTTTGTTAACCTTCTACAAGCCAAAACAAATCCCAGATTTCCTTCCTCCTCATTATTAAAATAAAATAAAATGGCTTATTTATTAGTGGTGGAGGAAGTACTCATGAAAGGGTTACTGACTGAGCCTATCAGGCACAGGTCCACCACCACAAAGAAATGTAAAACATCTACAAAGAGATGCAAAACAACCAGGAGTAGCTGCAAAGCGACCAGAAACAGATGCAGAATGACCAGACGGAGACACAAAACTACCACAAAGAGATGCAAAAATGTATTTAAGTATAATAAGGAAATGTACTTAAATGATTAAAGGCAGTTAATGCACAACAAATGACCCTTGTGAGTGTTAAACTGTTGCACACACTTGGCAGTTTATTAGGAACATCTAGCTGAAACTAATGCAGTCTAATCCAACAGTCCTGCAATAAACCCTCCTTCATGAAGATTCTAATATTCTGTTTTATTGAAACTGTTTCAGAGAGGTGTTTGTGTTGCTGTTCAGTTGTATTGTGTTATATGGACAGGTGTTTCTGTTATTTTGTCCACCCCATTTATAAGAATGAAGGCAGGCCAAATAACTAATGAGTGTCTTATATCATAAGATTGATGTCAGATGGTTTAAACAGACAAATGCACCTGTATATGAATATATTAATCTCTCAGTCTATTAACAAGCAATGGTATTGATTTTGATTGGCTTGTGTAAATCTAACATTTACTGACTTGTCAGACATCCAAACCAGAAGTCAGCTGCTGAAATGATCAATTAATCAACTGATAGAAAGTAATTGGCAGCTATTTTGATAATTGATTAATCGTTTAGTGAAACAAGGCCAAATATATTCTGATTCTTGTTACTGCTCATAACTCCCGTCATATTGGACATTTTGTCTCATCATTATAACGTTCAGTGTGTTAACCTGTCTGGCTGTTGCTCAGCCTCGTTAACATGTCACACACCTCAGAAAGCTGCTGTTATTTTTAACAATAAAAGAGATATTTTAAGAGCAACAGTCGTGCAGACTGTCTTAAGAGTCGAGAATGAGAATATACACAGGAGTTGTTGTCCTCGGTCCTCAAATGATTCTCTACATTTTTGTCTCAAGCTGTAAAAAAAATTTAAAAAAAATAAATAAAAAGCTTTGTTGAGCTGACACAACACAGGATTTAGACATTTTGAGAGTTTACTTTTATGTTTTTTTAAAACTAAAAATAGCCTTTTAAAAATCATAATTTAAGTACTTCTAAATATGGACTTGAGTAATAAATCAAGTCTTTTTGTGTCTGTGCTCACCTTTTCTGGAAATGAAATTGGTTTGGAATTGTCCGATTCGTTTCTAGATTACTTTACAGTCATAATATTGTCAATGGACATCTTATTATAATCATCTTTATAGTGATTTTGATGAAAATGCTCAATCCCACTTTTCCAAACAGCCGTTTTAGGTGGAGATGAGAGTGATGTTGAACAAACATCTCGTCTTTCAGTCAGTGTTATGACTCCTGTTTCTCTTGATGAAGCAGTTTTTACTTTTGAGACTTTTCCCAACAAGTTGCCAAGTGACTTTGAGTATGATATACTTTTTCTGTCATTATATAAAACTATAAATCGTCTATATAGCAGTGATGATCTATTAGAAACCAGTTAATTTTACTGGGAATGTATGAGATCTACTGAGGCCAGCAGTGTCTTATTTTTCATCCTGAGCCAAAATCCTTTTCCTCTCTTGTTTTCCTCTCTTGTCTCTCAGCTGACAGCCTTTCAGCTAAAAAATCAAGATGAATAGTGGCTAAACTTAGACAAATATCTGCACTTCATAAAGCCCGGAGTACAAAAGGCTCGCAGTCAAATGAGAACAAAAGACTCCTCTGTTTCTGTCTCTAGTTTTAAGGTGCTGGTGTTGTGTTATGGTTCATTTTCATACCATCGCTCCCCCGTTTGTGTGAGAAGCGAGAACCATTTGCATGTATGCAGGGCAGTTTTTAAACTCCGCACCACAGTGACTGCAGTTTGCTAATTAACCTAATAGACCTGGCTCAGTGATACTGGATCGATCGCCTCGGTGCGAGCTGCAGGGTGACACTTTGATCAGCACAGACCTCTGCTGGCGGCAGCTCAGTGGTCTCAGAGGCTTACAGTAATACTAATGCAAATGTCCGAGGCCTGTTTTTATGTCCCGTGGAAACTGCTTCCTCCTGGTTTGTGCAGCGTGCTCGGAGTGTGTGTGAAGTATTGACATCAGCTTTCTTGGCTCCGGCAGGAACGCCATCTGGCCCTGCAGCGTTTCCATCACTGAGACACATAATGGCCTTTTTGATTTCCTTTTTGCACGGTTTATTCCAGTCAAGAGCCGGATCAGATTCTTGAGTTGTTCTGTGCACTAAACACAATAATTTAGTGTTGTATAGACTCCAGAGCATGCAGATGCTTTCATAGGATATTTGATCAAAGTCACGGTGTCATAGCTGCTGCTCAGGCTGCAACTAATGATTATCATCATTATCAATTAATCTGCAGTTTTTTTTCTCTATTAATATACCAATCATTTGGTCTTTAAAACTGGAAAATGTGATATTAGTGATATAATGTAAGACATGGAAAAGCAGCAAATCCTTACATTTGAGAAGCTGGAAACATCAAATGTTTGAAGGTTTCAAATGTTCAATCAACAGAAAATCAATCTGCAATTATTTTGATGATCAATTAATCTTAACATAATGTTCCCTTTCAAAGTTTTCTTCTTTGGTAAAACTCTGAAGTGACCTGAATCTTTTTGATTTACTTTGTGAATTTGGTAAAAGAAAAAGAAATATAGTGTCAGTTTACTGTACCATCTGTTGCAATTACAAATGCATGTAAGCAGCGTGAAGCTTAATTTTTATTTTCACAACAGTAGGCTCTTGACTAATCGGATGAAAGACAATAGAAGCAAAGCTGCTTTCTCTTGCACCGGTGCACTGCAGCAGAGACAGAATCTGATTCAGAGGATTTTCTTGTTAAAAGCAAAAATGACCTTAAAGCACAAAAGTGAGTAAGGGGGGGGGGTTAGATCAGATATCTGGCCGGCAGTTGCTGCATGTCTCTTCTGAAAGACACCCTCAGGACAGGGATCTAATTTTAGCAAATTAAAAAGTTTGGATGTGAACAAAGTGAAGTGCTGTTTGTGTCTGAGTGGCAAGAACACAGCAGACACTGTTAGAGTGGTTGTTTTGCTTTCTCTGAAACACTAAATAGGCCCATAACTGGAAAAATAGCATTGAAATTTGATAAACAAGAGTTCATGTTGAAAGTTAAGCTAGTGACAGCACTGTTCAGCCTGTTCTGGATACATATACCTGATGATCTGCAGCAGTATCTCTGAATATATGTCTGTACCACTGTGGAATGATTGCTCTGATCTCTCCTTTCTCACCTTTAGACCCCCGATAACTCCTTAACTTAATATTTCTGTGAGGGATTAAACCTGGGGGATGCCAAGGTGTGTATTTTATTCCCTCTTGACGTTGGGTTTAAATTCAAAATACTGCCCAACAGGTGCTTCTGCTTTTCTTAGTTTCAGAACAGTATAAAGTAAATATCTTGGACTGTTAGTTGCACAAAACAAGCAATGTAAAGCATCACCTCGGACTTTTGACAAACTGCGATGGACATTTTCCACAACTGCCCGACATTTCCACTTCCAATCCATCTGCAGTCTTATTTAATAAACTAAGAACGTTATATCTTTATGATGTCAAATAACCACAAGAAAAAGCTGCACAATATTCTTATTTTTTCTCCCTAATAACTTAAATACCAGAGTTTACATTCTGACAAAGAGAGTCTGACTTATGCTCAGCTAAACTAACAAAACCCCTATTCACAGAGCTCTAGTATTAGCATTAGCTGGGGTCACTGTGTTATGTGTAATAACTGCAAAAGTCATCTGAGTTTTTAATCCTTTGCAAATCGGCCTTATGTGCATAGTAAAAAATAATAATAATAAAAAGAGAGAAAATTGCCCTTCATATGCCAGCAGACATGTCTGACAGGATCAGTCCTGTGTGAATCAACATCTCAGTAGTTTGGAGTTTGTTTTTATATTTATTTACTTTCAAGGATTCCTGGGATTTTCTGTGCTTTTTTCCCCAAGCTCTTCAGGATTGAGAATTAGAAACGCTGAAGTGGAAATGCTTAACGAGAGCGTTTTGTCCTGGGTTAAGCGGCAGTCGCTGCTGTACAGTATATTTACACCTTGTACAGTATAACTCCCTCGGTCTTTGCTCTCTTTCCAGCACTGTATTGCACCTCCTGTTTTTCACACAGCGGTATAGATCTGTGGGTATTTGTTTTAGCTTGTTGTGGTATGTGTGTCTAGCCAGACTCTGACCAGGACGTTGGCCCTCTCTGACATGGACTTGGACGGGTAATCTGTGAGATCAGCAAAATGTAATCTTCTTTAGTCAACGACCCGGACAGCATTATTTGTGTGGCTGAATAAGAGTCGGTGTGTGTGTGTTTGTACAGCAGCCATAGTTTAATAGAAATCCCTTTGTGCATTTTAAATGTGAGCAGCTCTTTCCAGGCTATTGAATATTACTGTATTGCCTCGCCTCTAGTTATAAAACAACAGCAATGACGTATAGAATTTAAGTTTTTAATATTTCGTCCTAAAGCTCCAGTTCTAGACTTCAGTCCTCATGAGTCACATCTTGGTCAGGTCTTGTTAAATATAGTTTAAAAAACAGGAAGTGACACACCTCACTCCAGGGGATACTCCCCTCATCTGTTTGGCTTGCAGACCAGGGACCATGAGGAGTGAGGTCTGCACCCCTGTGTTGCTGGGAAATGTATTGTTAAAAACACCAAAGCTTTAGCATTAGCGCTAAAGATGGAGAAGACAGAAATAGCTCGCTCTTGCACTTGATTTTAAAGATGGATGTGCACCAAAAGCCTGACAGCTGACGTCTGCAGATAAACAAATGAGAACAAGTTGTCTAATTAAAGCAGCTATTATCAATAATTTATAATGACAATGTATCAGAAATGGGTCGCTCATAGTGATGAACCAACAGAAAATTATCACATGAATATTTATAACAAGTTTCAGCTCGTTGTTTAACTGTCCGACCTGCAGCTTTGGTATTTTGCCTGCTCAGCACCGAGCAGCAGACAGACAGAGACAGTTTGTGCTGGTGAACATTGTGGAGCATTTAGCAGCTAAAGAGTCACATTTTTCCCTCGAGAGATGGTGGAGACCAAATAGAGTGAATATTGGATTTGCATTTGCCAGGAAACCAGAAACATGACTCCAAATGAACAATAGTGTTGCTTTGGATCTGCTGGATGTTTAAATACGCAACTGTTTGCTGTAACTTCAGGGACTTTTTTTTATTATCAATTAATCTGCTGATTAATTTCTAAGGTTGTTTAAGGCTAAATGAATCAGTTTGCTTCTTAAAATATCAAAACCCTGAAAAATTCCCTTTTACAATTTCTTAAAGCCAAAGTTGATGTCTTCAAATGTCTTGTGTTGTCAGACCAACAGTCCAAAACCCAAAGATGTTTTACTTGCAGTGATGTAAAAACAGAAACTCTTCACATTTAAAAAAATTACTGGACTCTTTTCTGTGTTTTATGTGATAGTAAACTTAATATTTGTGGGTTTTCAGGCTGTTGCTCAGAGAAATGAGACATTTGAGGACGTCACCTTGAGTTTCCAGGACATTGTAATTACCTTTTTTCGCAATTTCCTAACATTTCTCGATGTACAAATCGAGAATATAATCTGCAGATAAATAGTTAGTTGTATCCTCAAGATGCAGCAGAGACAAAGTGCAGGTCAAGGCTGCTGCTGACAGATTAAATTAAAAAGAAAAGGCAAAAACTTATCAAGAGTGTGAGAACAGGAGCTACAGTAGAAAAGTCATTTTTCAGTTGCAGATTATATGTTCCCCCTCTTGTTTGTGCTGGAGCACACAGCTGGTTGCACTTGACAACACCATGGAGAATAATGCTTTGTGCTGATTAAAATCTTTCTCATGATGCTGTTCAGTCAGTACTATAGGCTCATTAGGAAGCCCCCCTCACTGCAGTACAATTGGTTTATATAGGATTTAACATGGTAATCCTGGTCTTTGTTAACAGGAGGTTGGATAGAGACAGTAGAGATGTTCTTGTGTCTTTGCTCGAATAACAATTAGACTAAATCAATATTTTATTTCATTTAATTCAGTCATTTGAATTGAATCTGAGATGTAGGCAGCAACTCAGGAACCAGGCTTCATGTTTTCTTCTTCTTATGGCTGTTACTGCTGCTTCATCCCTGTGAACAAACTGAAATATAATTAACTGTATTGCTTTATGTAATGTTCTATTATAGGGCTGCAAGTAACAGTTATTGTCATTATTGATAAAACTGCCAGTTATTCTTCTTTATTATGTATTAATTATTTGACACAAAACACAGGGCACTTTAGGCATACAAAAACAATACAAAATAATGTTTGAGGACTCTCAGAGACCAGCAGCAGTAGAAAACAAGGTAAATAAACAAGATAAATATGATGAGGTTTTGTCCTGTATCTATAAATGCACTTGGATGTGAGGCAGGTACAAACTGGTGCATTTTAAAAGATGTTACACAACAATTTGGTCGATAAAATGTCAGTAAACAGTGAAGAATACCTGTTAAGAATTTCCTAAAGAAGAGAAGAAGTTACCAGAAGTTATCTCAAGGCACTTTTCATGTACAGCAGGTACTCTGTAATATTATTTATGAACTGGTGGGAACTGTACTTGCACTTGA
This sequence comes from Lates japonicus, assembly GCA_033238685.1. Lineage (NCBI taxonomy): Eukaryota > Metazoa > Chordata > Actinopteri > Centropomidae > Lates > Lates japonicus. The sequence continues at coordinate 6,538,084 of BRZM01000008.1, forward strand.
CAACAGTGATGAGGAAAAACTTATTTTTAAGAGGCAGAAACCTTGAGCAGAACCAGACTATAGTAATAATAGTTGTAGCAGTGGGTGTTGAGCAGCATCATGGGAGCAGAAGGGTGCATGCAATCACCGGATCCAGACTCCACAGAAATACCTGCAGGAAACAACAGGAGAGAGGAGATGTCGAGTTAGTAACATGCAGTCATGGGATATGAATATGTACAGATGGAGAGGGAGAGGAGGAGAGAGGAGCTCAGTGTCTAGGCCTATAGCAGTACAACTAGGGGATGGTTCAAGACCTGAGCTCTAACTGTAAGCTTCATCAAAAAGGAAAGTTTTAAGCTTAGGCTGAGACATGGGGAAGGTGGGGAAATGATTTATTTACTATCACATGAATAAAAGAAATAGCAAAACCCCAAAATTAATAAGTTGAAATAGGGATTTTTTGGTATTTTTGCAAGAAAATCACTTCAACATTTAACTGATTATCAAAATAGTCAATTAATAACTAATCGTTTCAGCTGTAGTAACGTCTTCTAGCCTGTACCAGTGCAAGTCTTGACTTTTGCTTTATTTCCTCACAGTGAAATATTGACATTGCTGGAGTTTTTTGTTGTGTTATGTTTAAGAAATTTTCTTTTTGTGATGCTGGATTTTATTTGTTTATGAGTTGATATTCTCCATTTCCTCCTATAGCACTTAATGCTTCTGAAACTTTATCCTCTGCACTAAATGACTCAATCTACATAAGATACTTCAGCCTGCTCCTTTGTTTGACAGCCATGTTGGGAATTTAGAGTTAGATGTTATAATCTTGGTCTAGCAGAGTATTTAAACTCTGCTGAATCTCGCAACATTCTGCAACTTCATAACCTTTTAATGATATTTAGTGGAGTCATTTTTTAATTTTCCCTCATTAACAGAGGTGAGCCATGGCTGAACCGAACTCCTCCCGCCCCCAAAGGAAGATGTCCACCGCTGGGGAGAGCGTGTACAAGGTGCTAGGGCTGGAGAAAGGAGCCTCAGCTGAGGACATCAAGAAAGCGTACAGGTGAGCCAGCGTTCAGTAATGTGAATTATTTCTCAACTTTTTAAGCTGTCTCTCTGACGGGATTAGTTTCTCCAGAGTAGGCAGGGTAATTGCGCTGTAATTATTACTTTAGGTATTTCCTAAATCCTTCGTTTATAATCCTGTTCCTGATTGTGTTGGCAAAGTGGCCACATTGCTGAAGTGCTGATTCCTCCACCAGTCATACTGCTAAAGAGCAAAGCTTTAACAAACTAAAGATATAAATAACAGATTTGACCCCTCAGCCTGACCCTGTTTCCTCATTTGCCGCCTCTCCTCCGTCCTCCATTGAAACACTGTCCCAAAGTTTTCCTCTGCTTCACTTTGCATCATTTGATTTTCTGTGTCCTGAGTTCTGTCTTCTCTCCTTTCAGAAAGCTAGCGCTGAAGTACCACCCAGACAAGAACCCAGACAACCCGGAGGCAGCGGAGAAGTTTAAGGAGATTAACAACGCCAACTCTATTTTAAATGATGAGACCAAGAGGAAGATTTATGATGAATATGGCTCCATGGGCCTTTATGTGTCTGAACAGTTCGGAGAGGAAAGCGTCAAATACTACTTCCTCATGTCCAAATGGTGGTTTAAGGTGTGTGTTCTTGTTTGTATATATGTGGATTTTTAAAGACTCTTACAGATCTTTTTTTTTTTTTTTTGAGGGGAGTTGAAGCTGCGTATAACTTTATACTTATTTCATTTGACCATTTTGAGAGCTTCTAGTTGCTCATGTTTTATTACAGTCACTTCAGGTTGAGGGCTTTTCATGAATTGCAAATGAAGTATTGAACATTTCCAAAGTAAAAACTGTTGTTTTACTATATTAGCAGACATTTAAAGCAACATAACGTAACTTTTGCTGAGCAGCAGCGCCCTCTGCAGCCATGAGTGGTAATTCGGACTGGAGATGCCGCCTTTGTGATGCCCATAATGTTGTTGTCGTGACTGTATCAGAAACCATAGTTAAGTCATTGTTTATAGTGTTATGTATTTTCCTTTAGGGTGCTGCTGTCTTTTTCTGTATCAGCTGCACATGAAGGGTCTGTTCTTATCCTCTAAAATTACTTTTACCAAATCATAAAGTGAAAAATTTCCATGGCAAATTTTTGATAGCTCCAGTGTCAGACGAGTCCTGAATATGCCAGGACAATTTACTGTACGAAACCTCATTTATAATCTTTTAAGCCCCTTAAGGCAATTTTGTGATACTGGGATACATAAATAAGATTTGACTTGATCTGATTTGACTAATCTGTTTTACAAGATTAAATAAAATCCTCACTGTTCATAATTTTAATTTTCCTAAGGTCAGTAATTTGGAGATAAAGACAGTTCTATGAGTTTCCCCCGTCTGCTGTCACATGCCTGAAAACTGTTTTAAAAAATGTTTCTCTTTGCTTGTTTGTCCCTGCAGGGTCTGGTACTGTGCTGTACGTTGTTCACCTGCTGCTGCTGTTGCTGCTGCTGCTGTTTCTGCTGCGGGAAGTGTAAACCACCCGACGACGATGAAAACTACCAGTACGTCGACCCTGAAGACCTGGAGGCTCAAATCAAAGCAGAGCAGGACGGAGGTGAGAGGTTTGGGTTGTTACATTGATGTGTGGTGATGTACTACATCGTTTTTCTTTGTGATTGACTGTTCATCTTGGAGACAGTAAAACATCCCAGAGGGCAACAAATTAATCACCTCCTATTATCTGTATAACTATAACATTAATTCATGCAGGCAGGGTACGAGCTCCTCGAACTGTGATGTATTTAATGCTCCTTCTCAATCCATTAACCACGGTGCAGATAGAGGCTGGTCAGACCTGGCCTTTTGTGGTTTTAATACTTGTAGGAGAAACGTTACAATAACCTGTTTTTGCACCAATAGCTTGAACAGAGCAGCTTTCCAGGTCTCATCCTTCTGTATCTGATGGCTCACTGGTTTTTTTCTACAGCATCTGAAGCTGTATTATGTTGTAATACCTGAAAATCTTGACTATATCACAGTCTTATCTTAAATCTTTCAGAGGTTGGAATTCATCATTCTATACTTAAGTTAATCACAGTCGTTTTTGTATTTACCTGTAGATGAATGTCAAACTTTTCTTATTTCCTGATTCATCATAGTTTAATCATTTTGCTTTTATTCTTTAGTTAATAGCAGAAATAAGCAGGAAACATGAAGAGAGAGGAGGATGAAGTGCAACAAAGCTAAATTCAAAATAAAGATGTTATTGTTGCTGAAATGTGGCTGGATCATAGACCAGTCAAGGAGCCCCAAGGAAAATAAATGTCAACAACACTGGAGGCTGTAAAACTCAGTGGATGATGCAGTTTTATTACCTCTTTTCTTGTAAAGTGAAATTATGTAACACTGTAAAAATGTACCAGTAGCTAAAGTAGAGAAAAGTCATAGTCACAGGGTGAATTTTATTACTTATGAAGCCTCGCATTAAATCCTGTAAACGCCACAGTAACTCGACTAACTTCATGTCTATTCATATTTAAAATACATCTGGAGGGAAAGATGGTGTCGACAGACAAACATAAGTCAGCCCATGCTGTTCTGTTACTGCTCTCACGCTGCAGGATTCTTGTTCTCATGCTACAGGTAACACAGTAATCATAGGCCAGCCCACATCTAATCTGGGTCCAGAAACCCCAGAAGGCCAGAGTAAGCCCATCCCCCTGCCCATGCCCATGCCCATGCCTCCACCTGAGCCCCAGTCGCCGACCTCAGCCAATCCAGCAGGGGCAGAAAACCCCGGAGAGACCTTACCAGAGTCAAAATGACTCGTAAGAGCCGTGTCGTCTAATTTATGTGTCGCATGGTCGTTCATCCATTTTTTTTTTAGTTTTTTTTTTGTCTTGTGTGAGAAACAGTCTTCATCCTCGCCTGGCTGTTCATGATCTGCTGCTTCACTCATCCATAACAAACCGCCCATGCTGTCTAATCACCACTGTCACGCATATTTCCTGCAGCACTCATCATGTCTCTCGGGTCGTCCTGTTACCTGCATGTCTCTTCATACTGTCTGTATGCTTGTTGTCACATTAAACCACTGCACCGTCAGAAAATCAGCATGACTAAACGGATTGTTGTAGCTTCTTTTATGTCGTATTGTTGACACAGATTACAAGGTATTTACTACTTGTGTTTGATACTATTTTTTTTAGCTTTAATCCTACGAAGAGAGAAAAACTGGCAGATATTTATTGAAATGAAAAATGTGACAATCAACTGCATATTCATTTGTCTGCTTTATGAATCTAACTTCATGTCGTTTTTCTGATTAAATTAATTTGCTGCTTTTTATTTTTTATTTTAGCTGTGTTTATCAAAAGGAGTCCCATTTTTTAATTTAAAAAATATTATTTTAATTCAAGTCCAGGCCTGTTGCAAAAGTTTTGAAAACTTATATTTTATGGTTTGTCTATTAAGATATTTAGAGAGATTAGATGTGACTTATGCTCTTTTATTTTGCTTTTTTTGCATTGTTGAGCATATGAATTAGGGATAACACGGTTGCTTTCCTCTCCTCTTACAGGAAAGTGATGGTGTGGACGAGCCTCAACTTGCAGAAGCAGGTATGTTAGATACAGTGTGTGTTATATTTTATTGTTATTTGTCCATATTTAGAGTTAAACACAAAGAAAATATATTTTGTTATTTTTTTGCAATAGGTTTAACTGGTATGAACATGTAAACGCTCTCACAAAACATCCTTGGTCATATTTAAAGAAGATTTTTTGTGTGTGTATGTAATCACTTATTCATTATTTGTATAAGGAGGGTAAGCCCCATGAGAGTAACAAGTGTGACAAAGGCAGATTTGTAGAGTTAAAGCAATCATTGTCAGTGTTTTTCTAAGTGTAATGTGATCACTGGAAACAGTCGCTGTTGAATCTGTTTGTCCTCTTCACTTTGATCTCTTCTTCTCTCCCTCTTCAGCCTTTCGAGCCCTTATTATGACCCAGCCACATTCGACTGCTGCCAGAGATCCAGAGACCCAGAGATCAACCAGCCCAAAGCCACCAGCCAGCCCAGGCCCTTGCCTCAATCCTCAACCCTCGCCCGACTCGATCTACCCACCGGACAACACCTGCAAGGTGGGCACTTAATGGCTCTTGGGCCCCCTCCATGGAAGGGGGAGGAGTATTCATGTAAATTAAACGACTAGCTGGGCTCTGGCAATGCTAAGACCCTCGCTGAAAATTTCATGCCAACTAGTAAATACAAGGCAACTCAGCCGTTCTCCGATGAGTCGCCTCTCTCCTTCCAGCTTGCCATAGTCCAAACCTGGGCTGGATGTGACCTTGGTAGCAGTCCAGTTATCCCGGGCCAGGCTCGGCAACATACCTGAGCTCCTTACTAATCTGTTCCGGTCATCCCATTCCAGCCAGTAAGGATGTGACACTGGGCAGGAAGATGGCAAAAAACAGGGGAATATGAGGGCGAAAGAACATGAAGGAAAGGTGATCCTCATTGTTAATCCGTTATCCAGACCAGGACTGGAATTATTTTTCTTATCTCTCTCATCCCTCCTCATCTCCCTCTGTTTTGGACTCCGTCGAGTGCTTTTTAAAAAACATTTCTTCCCCTTTTACTTGTTTTGGATTTTCTCTCCAAAAAGAAAGCCACGATTGTTGGTGGTAAAGTAACTCCTTTATGGAATTGGACGCCATTTTTGATGCGTACAAGTCATCAGAAGCCAGCAACAAAACATGAGGTGTGGAATACCCCCCTTTTTTCCCCTCCTCTTCTTCCTCCTGTCTTCTTTCAAGAAACCATCGCCTTCAGTTACATGTTGTGTCACTGCCCTCTGACGTTCATCCTTTCACCCCTAACTCTTGATGCCAAGTGTGGTGGATTAAAGTTTTAAAATTGGGTCACGGCCACATTGCACATGAACGCACAATCTGAAGGGGGAAGAGCAAAGGAGGCGCAAAGCGGCTGCAGGACTGACACTCACAGATTATGTCTTGTTTAAACGTCTGAGCCAAAACCTGGAGGTAGAAGAATTCAGATCAGAAGTCGAGTCGAGGCTTAACTTCCCCAGTGTGCATGCATTTTTATCCGGATGCATGCCCCCCCTACCTGTACAGCACTGGAACACACAACCACAAAACATAGAAGAACTGCTTAGCCTAACCTTACAGACATGCAAACTCTGGTTACACACATCCTGTATACAAACACACACCTGTACCAGCCCTTATGTCATTGTGTGCCACCCTCGGCTTTAAAAAAAATACAAAGAAACAAAACAAAAAAAATAATACAACCCCCGGCATTATCTATATCTAAAATGGACAACAACAGATGCCATATAGTGGAAAATAAACAAAGCGTTGAAGTTATAACCCAGAAAAGACTTTAAATTGATTATGTTTTGTCAGATCTACATTATTGCGCTCCTTCTTTTGTTGCAGAGTTATTTCGTAGACCAAAGCTAACAGCTCCATGTAGCTAGCCAACCAACCCACGATGAGTCAGGTCGAGGCTGATAGTCTCTGGAAATGCCATTTGCTCTGTAAGCCACCGTTCTGTTTGTCAAAGTTGTTTGTATGATATGCATTTAGGTCTATGCACCTTGTGAAGCGAGTCTGTTGCCATTTCATATGATTATCTTTTTTTTTTTTTTTTTTTGGGTTGCAGATCTTTTATTGTACCTCTTTTGCTTCCAGAACTACATCAACTTTTAAGTTACTTGATTGTTTATAACCTCAGGTCCAGATTCACTAAGACTGCATTACAAGGGCAATCTCCTAATTTGATTGCATTGAGGTTTTTGAGTTTTTCATTTAATTCACAGAATGTTTTGTACATTTATTTGTGGCCCTTGAACAGACGCAGCTCTGGGCAAGCAATCAGCCATCTTTATTGGGGAATTTAAGTGGAGAACTAATCCATTACGTCCTGCATCTTTGCACCGTAAATCTCCTTCCTCACTCATCTTTCTTGAATTTCCATCCTTTTCTTTTTCTCCCTGTTTTCATGGTGACAGTGCTGTGCCTTGAACAATAACTCCAGCAGTGACTGAACAGATAAACCTGTAAATGTGCAAGAGTATTTTGTAGCTGTTCCTGTCTTTACATCAGATTACGTACAGGTATATGACCGTAACTGGTCATTCGTTAGCTTTTTTCATTGTATATTCTTTGGTGATTTGCGCGGTTCCCTCACTTGCTGATTTTGGTTGATAATTGCTCTTCCCTGTGCAAAACTTTAGTGAATCTGGATCAGCGTTTGGTGTCTCTGCTCCTTGAAGTGCACGGCGATCACAGCCACCAGAATTGGAGGTAGTATTGCAAATGACTGCAGTGTTTCTGAAACAGAGTGAGGATCCAAAGAAAACGACAGCATCAGTCGTTTGAGTAAAAGCCCCAAAGCTACACATGTTTACAGTCACAATGACAAGGCCCCAGCAGCTATTTTATTGCCAGTGCTTTAGGAATCAGGAGATGTTGTTAGATGTATGAGGGGTGGAGGTCAGTGCCAAATTCACAAACCTTAACCACAGAGTTGTCATATCGCTGTTATCAGATCATCGATATTATGCTGATAGAAGACAAGATCATGTCAGTTTCTAGAGGTTAGTTTGAGGAATTGTTGAAAAAGACCATTTAGTTAAGGTTTGGGAACCGATACACGAGAGACCTGCAATACAACAATACTGGCTTACCGTCTTTGCGGAAAGTAGCTGAGGTTTGTCCAAAAAGTCACGCTAAATTTCGCTATGCTTTTTTAAAATAAAAAGGGACTGGAAATTCAGTAAATGTAGGGACAAAGAAGCTAAGCTGGCAACAATTTTAAACTACTTCGCCCTGCAGCTGTTACTACATAAACAAGTTAAACATGCATTAATCCGCTGAAAATAGTCCCAACATGTAACAAATGCACTAATTACTCTCGCTTGAATAATATTTGCTAAAAACTAGTAGTTCCCAGCTGTTTAAAGAGTTACTATTGAGCCCTTTTAAAATGAACTACACAGGAGGACAGTCTCCTACTGCGGATGTCGGGTCGATTTAACGCAATGTGTTGGTCTACAGAGAAGTTTAGATTTTTGTCACCTGGACGGCTTTGACATCAGTCAGAGCTGTTTCCACCGCTCTAATTATGTTTAATGAATCATCACTAAACAAAGATGAATGATCATGTTTCTCCCAGAGAGCCAGTGCATTGATTTTTAAAGAAAATGTACTTTTTAACTTTTTTAGGCTTCTACTCCAAAATGTATTGATCTGTTTACCTCATCGCCCTGATGGTTGTGTCTAGTCAAAGTTATTTTTAGATTTTGCCTGTGGGTGAGGGGCTCGGACTCGGAAAACTTTCCTCAACTACACAAAGACTCGTTATACTTTTTAAAACATTCAGTATCATAACAGGCTTTAATCATACGGTTTTAATTCTATGTAATGTTATTTTTTGTTGTTCTTTAACACGGTGTCTTTAAGTGTTAGTTATTTTCGTTATTTCATTACGGTAATAATTTGTTTCGTGAAAATATTTTAAACTGTTAAGTTTATTGTGAAAGCTTCATCATCTGTGAATACGTTTATTTAATTTGGTGATTTTTAATACAATACAAAGCCCTTTAATTTTAGTTAACAGCAGAATTGTCTAATCCTTTAATAATTGCAAAGCCAATCATGGTTGTTTTTAATGTCTTTTATTGACTAGAGCGACAATACGTCGCCTGTGAGGTGAGAACGCCTCTTACATCCTGGATATTTGGGAAATTAAAATTAAGGTATAATTAAAAACTACTTAATGTCAATTTCTAAATGATGCATTTATGGATCAAATTGTGATTTACAGGTTTAATGCTTTATAGAAAGTAGATCATCTCTGCTAGAAGGCGTTATATGACTCTGCATCAGGTTGCGTTCTATGTCCTTTTTTTTGACAACAAAGTTTAAAGTGTGTTGATGCACGCTTGTCGCTGCCTTGATCTACATAGTGATGTGAACAGCATTTTGTAGCACAATAAGGGGAGATGAAACTGAACCAATACACACAGACACAAAGCAGAGGGTGATAAGGCAGAAGAATCACCAGCACACCACAGTTTGGACTGAGTCATAGAAACAAAGGCCCAGCCATTTTGACTTGTGTTAAGGTTTCCTCTCTCCTCTCTCTCTCTTATCTGTTTGCAGCTTACATAAGACACTATAACCGTCACTTCCATCAGCAACAAGCTTTGTTTCATTACAGCCAATAAATGTTATCAGTATTTTAGAGTTCATAATTATCCAATTAAGTAGTTTTATTTCATGTCATTTCAGTCTGAATCACATGGAAAAACAGTTAAAAAATGAAGGATAAAAATCTTTGGAATTGGTGCAGGCTGAGCTGCAATCAACCAGAAATATCATTATATATTGTAAAGACTCCATTGACTAAAACAGTAATTTTACTGAGCAGAACACAGGAGACGCTGATCTACCGCTGCCTCCATCTGTTAGTTTGTTCATGTTGTTGTGTGGTACTTTTACTTCTTCCACCACTGAAAGTCACTCAATAATGTGAACTAACTAACAGATGGAGGCAGTGGTATTACAGCAGCTCCTGTTTTCTGCTCGGTAAAATTCCTGTTTTTGTCAATGGAGTCTGGTAGTGATACATGGCGATGTTTGTGGTTAAGATAAAAGGATCTTACTCTGTAGGAATCCTTTCCATAATGTTGTCAAACACGTATAATAAAAATTGTAGCCCGTCATTGGCAAAAACAAGAACTTTAGTGGACGTACTTTAACGATGGTCGAGTACACTGTTCTTGCTCAATACCCAAACATTTTTGTCCCTATCAATTATTTACACCTGAAAACATGGGAAATAAGGCAAAATACACCTACTAAACCAGCCACATTAAGTGTCAACAGGACAGGAAAACCGGCTTGTATATCTTCTGGATTTCTGAGATAAATTTAATTTGAGATTTAGGGACACAAGACAAGTCGCCCGAACATTGCTGCCTTGATTTGGTTTTAAACCTGCAGTGTAGAGTTTGTCCTGTATGTGGTGCTGGAGCAAAAGTACATGGACATCTTCCACTAAATGGACAGAAATTGCTCCTATAGGTTTCCTGTATTATCGTTTGTCTTTGGGAAGGATGCAATTACAAACAGAAAAACATTGGATGACACTTGAACCATATGGGAGAGACAAAAAGTTGTATTTACACCGAATACACGCTATATGAATCAAAAGCAATTATTTTACCTAAACTTTTTATTACAAAGTAAATGGCAAAAACAGTTGTTCTACTTCACAAAACAAAGACAATGTGATCAGTGTCAGACATGAATGCTTACAGTAAACAAAAAAAAAAAAAGCTTTTTTTGTTCCTTTTTTTGTTGTAGGTTAGCATGCTACAGTCGATACAGTATAGGTGATAGTGCTCCCGCTCAAAATAAAGGACAGAAAGAGGACGGAGGGAAGGTGAGAACTGATGGTGTGTGTGTGTGTGTGTTCTTTGTCTTTCCTTCAGCCTCAGCTCCGTGTTGAAGCTGATCCAAATCCATCTGTCAAGTTTGACCGAGTGGATTTAAAAAGAAAGAGACACAGAAATGAACTGGATTAAAGATCGGATCAGATCTTGGGCTCATGGTGGCTGGAGACACCACTTAAACTGACTGAGTGCCTTTGTTGTAATTAACAAAATAGTTTTCTAGTTCTCCTCAGAGGCAGAAACTTAACTTCAGGCTTGAAACACATCAAGAGATGTTTTCTGCAGCTCTGTGCACATGTGACTTAGGAGAACCTTTGAGCTGTAACAAACTCTGTTGTAGTTTTTCTTAAACTAATCAGGAGCAGTCTTGAGTCGGTTGTGGTAAATCAGTGCGAGATCAATTAAAAGTCAGAGCTTAGTCTTGTTTAATTAATGCGTCTGAACTGGTTCTGATATCTGAAGGTTTCTGCACAGAACCAGTTCAGTTACAGGATCCATAACACACCTGTTATTATTCTGAATTATTTGGTTGCTGAGGCCACAAAAGAGTAAATATCATGACCTCTAATTAAAACCTGCAACAACATGAACACTGGGGTCACCCAGGCTGCTGAGGAGAAGCCGGTTCTGCTCGGGAATAATAAAGTCTGATTTGACTGAGTGCTTAATTAAAATATGTAAATGACTTGTTAGTGAGTTTGGTAACACTTCAAACACTCACATGAACCAATAACGACACTTATTTTGTACTTAAGTGTTTACACAAATGTTGATTTCCTTATCAAACTGTCCAACACACCAAAAAGTGAAACGACACTTGGTGTGAATTCCAGTGATGCCCGACTGTCTCCCTTTTGTCCACCACAAGACAGCGTTGAGGGGACGGTGTGTTTGAAGGGTGAGGGAGGGGGTGAGGCCGGTGGACGGTGGATGGTTCGATTCCATATTTTCCAACAGAGTCTTTAAATAATACTTAAGGATTTACATTTTACTCGCGGATGCTGTGGTGCGTAATTTGGCACCATCTGTGCGTAAAATGATGCGGAGAGGAAGGCAGGCGCACGAACAGAAACTAATGTCAGAGGTCTTGAATACTGAGACAGCGGTTGGGCTGTTTTTAATGAGGCATTTAAAAAAAAAAGAGCTTTACTTCCCGACCTCGTCGAGCACTTTGCGGTTGAGCTGCGCCTGCTCCCTCTGGCTCTCCATCTTGGCCATCTGGATCATATTCCTCAGCAGGTGGAAGGTCAGGTCGATGGACAGCGGCGGCTCTTCGCTCCGTTTCAGCAGCTGCACCGCCGTCCTCACCGCCGCCTCGTCCTCGCTCTCCTCCTCTGCCGGCAGCAGGTGGAGGTGGTCCGGGTCCCTCCTCTGGAGAAACCTCAGGATGTTGTCTCCCAGTAGCTCCGCGGCGGTGCTGTCCCCGGCGGCGGCCGCTCTGAGGAGCACTTCGTCCAGTTGCTGCGTCTGGAGGCGGCCGCTGCCATCCAGCCAGCCGGGGAGGATGCGCGGTCTGCCGGCGGCGGGGCGGAGGTGTGATGAGAGGAGGACCGAGGAGAGGAGCAGGAGCAGGGGGACTGGCTTCATGTCCTGCAACCAGAGGAACCATTCAGATGACATTCAGACACCTCAGCAGAAAATCAATGAGGAAATGTTGGTGGAAAATTGTCAAACTCACACTGAGACAGATGTTGAAGTTACTGAATTCATACCATGCGTGATTAACAGTAAATACAATCAAGAGTTTTATTTCTAACGACAGTGATGTTTACCTCTGCACACAGTCTGATTCTGGTGAACTGGAGATGAAATGTCCATTTTTAGGTTTAAACTAGATGATGTGATCTAATCTCACTCAAACCTTAAATCACTTTCCTGCAGGAAAAATAACTTCTTACAAGATTAAACTTCACTAACAAGCAGAAAAAGCACAGTCTGTACTGCGGCTGATCTGATGTCTCTCTCCGGTCATGTTCACACACACACAAATATCTGCAGTTCAACTAAACTTTTAAAAACGTTTGAATAAAGTGCGGGAGGTCACTCACTTAATTCTCTCCAGATGCTGCAGCTGAACTTCGTGGTCGGCCGGTGACTGAGATTTCAGGTCGGAGCCGAGTCTGAAGAGTCCCTGTGAGCGGCGACGGGGAGAGGACGGAGGGTTTTATACATCCAGCCTGCTCCTTTGACGTCAATGCAAGTACCGAGACCGGTTTGGAAACTGGACAACAATCGAGACGCGAAGGCAATATAGTTTCCCCCCGAGGGACAGCTGGGGAAGCTGTGATGGACAGAAAATAAAAGGGAGCGTTTTTTTTTAAAGGTTTATTTCCTGTCCATCTATCCATCTACCCGAGTTGGGACATGAGGTGGGATGAAGCACCTCCCAGGGGACAAGAGGAAGATACAGGGGCTCCAGGGGTTGGAGGGGGGTCTCAGAGGATTCCTTGAGAAAGTTCCAAAGGTTCTTTCAAGGAGGTTTGAAAGGATCATAAATAAGATATTAGTGGGCTTCATGACTGGCTACTGAGATTAACTTTTTTGCTGAGTTTGTATTTGTGTTGGCAAAGTGTTGATTTAAAACTGAACTGAATGTTCTCGAATTTCGGAGCTCCCTCAGCTAAATGTGATTTAGAAGATTTGATAACCATGACTATGTCCTGCACAAACGAGGCTATTTTACTTTGTTAAGATGAAATTAAAGTGGAAAATTAAGAATCAAAAGCAGCTTCACAGGAACTTGAGAGGCTATAAGAGGCACAATACAATACAGTTCGTTTTCTTTCAGATTGATATGATCTGATTTAACTCCGTTCCTCTCTCTTCTCAAAAACAAACAACCTTTAAAGACTTTTTGAACAGAAACAACACAAATGTTTCTCTCAGGTCAGACTGAATGGGGAACTCTGGGAGCTGTCTGTGGTGCTGAACCTGCAGTTAATAAGCTGATAATAAATAATAAGCTGCATGTCATATTTTATGTTGATAAGACCAGAGATTCTGAGCTGTTGTTATATAAGGGGTCCTGATTCCACATTAACACAACTTCTTATTAGATTAGAACATTTTCTTCCTGAGTCACATCAGAGGGTTTGTGGTTGTTGATTTCTGATTTGCTAGGTTTTGTAATAAATCACAAGGGATCACAAGATATTTTAGCTGCATAAAGTTAAGTCTTTTTCCTCAGACTTCTCACTAGTCTTTGTTTATGTCTAAGAAATTACCAAATTATTTTAGTGCTTTCATTTTTCAGGATTCTAAAACTGATCCAGATGAAGCTAGGAAAATCAGTCTTTGGGTGAAGTGGTGGACATTTGTGGTCACAAGTAAACATTTGATGGAGGCAGAGGTATTCCAGCAGCTCTGGTGTTCTGCTCGGTAAAATTCCTGTTTTTGTCAATGGAGTCTGGTATTGATATATAGTGATGTTTCTGGTTAAACAAAAAGGATCTTACTCTGTAGGAATCCCATCCATTATGTTGTCAGAATAACAATCTGAGCTGTCAGTGACAAAGACAAACACTTTTATCGGACGTACTTTAATGTGGACAAACTGGCCACTGGATTACACTGCAGCAGCCGTTAGCGGTGGCTGGGTACAGATTTTCGTCCCCAAACATATGGGAAATAAGGCCCAGATTCAAAAATACCAGAGTTATCCTTTAAGACCAAAAGCAACTGGTGAAAATGATTCGATTATGACAAGACAGGAGTATATTTCAGGGGGAAAACTGAACATTTCTGACTTATTAAAAAATGTTTATGTATATTCTACGTTTAGTTTCTGCCTGTAATGACCCCAAGCCTGAACGCTGAACATTTTTAAACACACATATCATCTCCATCATGCTTCAGGTGCAGGTTAGAGTGCCCACCAGCCAGTGAAGTGTATCTACATTGGCTTAAATCTAAAAACACAGCGAGTCTGGGTGCTGAATCAAAAATGAATTCCAGCTTTCTGGGGAGAGGCTCATATCCCCCTCGGGGGGGAAAGAGGCTATTTGGCAGATTTTCAATGGATTCGTCAGACGTTTCCGCTTGCTTTTCCCTGATATAGCCCAAGTGTGTTTGTGTGGGGGAAAAAAAATGTGTGCAGATAATTTGGTTGACAGCCCAGCTCAGCAGCCTCCACATCTCTCTCCAAACAAACCCCACCCATCCGAAGCTAAGTGAGCTACAAAAGTTAGCGAGGTCAAACACGCCATTGACACCACCTCATGCAGAACTTTATATATATTTACTAAAAATGTGCATATTGTGAGCATAAATGTTACATATACAGTGAAAAACAAAGAAACATCCACACTTCAACAGAGACTGTCAGCGTATTTATGGATTCCTGGGTCTGTTTTGTGCTTTAGTGGTGAATTTAAAGCGCTGCAATGCAGTTTGGCATGAAACAATTCATAAATGTTGAATGTAAAAATGAGTAGATTGACATTTTCTTCCTTGCCAAGTGTTTGATAAGACGATCGATACACATAATGTCTGCATCCTGAAGAAGCAACAGCCAAACAACAGCTCTAGAGCTCATTAATTATCATGTTAGATCTCCTCTGATTAGTCTGCACAAGAAAAACAAGATATATGTTTTTACTTATTCTTGTCAATAATTAGTCTGGTGCAAAACCACTTCCTATAAAACCACACATTTTTGTACAGATTAAACAAGATACATGTTAATTAATGACCTTTAAAAAGGTGTTGGCAGGCACAGTTTGTTTCCATTGGACGGAGACAGGAGCCACGTTTGGCAGGAAAGTGAATGAGCATATTTCCTTTAACGTCAGGTTTCATTGTCTCTATTTCTTTCCACAGATTTCGCGAGGGAACAGAGATTGAACCTGTTGAGAGAAAACGCCTTAAAAAACTACAACACGCCTTCGTAACATGACATTATCAGTCAGATATTTCTGAGCTGGTAGAAAAAGTTAAGAGCCTCCTGGGCGTATTTAAGACTTGACTGTTTACAAGTCAGAAACACGTAATTATGATCATGTATGACATGAACACAGCATGAGACTTGGAATTACTTGGGGAAAGACCAGAGCTTTCTTGACTAAGACAACTGTTGCCTGCTTATTATTGCTTGCCCTTTCCTGAGGGTTGTCCAAAAGGAAAACAGTAGCTAAAGTACGTAGATGAGTCTGTTGCAGAGAAAGTGGATAAACAAAATATATAAACTGCGACACATTATTAGAAAATCACAGATTAAAGAGATGAAAAAGGAGAAATTTCCTTCATCACAAAACAAAACATGATACTACTGAACATTAAAGACAATTACTTCAAGTGATTAACAATAGAGTAAAACAAGAAAAGTTTCCTTTCAACCAGTAGGTGTTAATGTACGAGTGTGTGAGTGTGTGTGTTTGTGCGTATGTGTGGCTACACTGCGGCACCGCTGCCAAATCTCATTTCCATAAATAACAAACTTTCACAGACATTTCTGCAAATGCAAGTTTGACTTTCAAGTGTGAATTTGTCATTCAGAGTAGACAAGCACTTTCTCCCGACCTTTACCGGTGACTCAGTCACAGTTTTACACATTGGAAATATCAGAGGACTAAGTAGCCTAAAGTAAGTTCGACCAGAACGTCCCATGTCACTCTCACACACACACACACACACACACTGCACTGAGTGTAAAATCATCCTCATCATCATCACCAGCAACAACACAACAGGCCAGACTTGTGATCATCCTTCACATCTTATTGGCCTTCCAGGTCAGGTAGGAGTTCCAGGCGACAGCAACAACCTGGACGACGGCCAACCTATGAACAAGAGGAAACTGACGTGTTTATTTTGGAAGCATTTCACCAGGGAGTCTGATGGTCTCATCGAGAGGAAATAAAGGCTTTTAAAGACAATTATAATGTAAGTTCCTATGAGATATAACAGGATTTCACAATTGATACCTGGTTTAAGAAAACTGCAAGATACGCAGGTGTGAATTCATTTCAGATCTGGAACAAAAGCACTGACTTTAAGATTTAAGTTAATTTTCAGCTGCTTAAAAAAAAACCTTTCATGAGTTCTCAGGCTGTGCCTATACCAAATTTAGATTCTCTTTCTTCACACTCAACACAAACTTTCACATGTGATTAAAGTGGTTTGTGTGTGTGAATAAAGTCAGAAATTTACCTGTGGTGCAGTGGAATGAAGTAAAAATTGGCGATCTGGACTGGAGGCCAAAGCTGAAACACAGAACAATCAGGGGACAGTTCATTTGAAGAAAACAGAGATGTTCAGATATAAAAGAAAATAGAAAACTATAGAGGGGACACTTACGTAGTAATTTGAGATGAGAGCATCTGTGTAGTCCTGCATGCAAAGTAAATACAGTTGTTGCATTAGCATCAAAATGAGTAAATGAGTTTTAATCAGGGGCCATTTTCACAAAATATAAGGCTGAAAGTAGCTGTTAACTATTCGAGTTAGGAGAAGGTTTTTTTAAATTTATTTAATGTCAAACTGAACGGATCATTTTCTGACGTATCTCTGACGTCTGGACGTCATCAGTCACGACACTCATCATTTTACACAAGCTATGACACAAAGTATTAAAACAGTGGACTTCACAGGAGGGAAACAAGCTTCAGATGGAGCTTTGGTATCTGAATTAACTCCAGAGAGGAGATTCATCTCTGGAAGAAATTCACTGATGTTAGGTCTGAGTTCCTCACTGAAAGTTGTTCTCAGCAGATTTGAAAAAAATGTAGTAAAAGCAAAATCTTAATGAGGCACCTGGAGGTGTTTTAACTGGGACATAAAAGCCATTAAAAGAAGCAGCACAAGAAGTCGAGAATATAAGACAAACACATGAAGCCTCTTTCCTCCAGCTTCATAAAACACTAACATTTTGTGTCAGATGTTGCTGATATGAGTTTGTTTTGACTTTAAACATCTGTGAGGAAACTTTTAAAAACTTCTGGCCTCCTGCTCAGGCATCAGGTTTAACAGTCCAACATTTCCCTTCACAGAACAGTTGAATCTGCCCGTGGGGGATGAAGTGAGAAATGGTGATGTGGTGAAACTCCAGTTGGTGGGGAGTTTCAGTCCAAAACAATACAGGATGGAAATGGAGTTAGAAAGCCAAAGACCTCAGCAGCTGGCCAGGTAATTGTTGAGTGATTGGTAGCACACAGAGTATGAAGATAAACAGAATATAGTCTAGTCATTCAACCACTGGAAAAGGAGCATCACATAACTTGTATTGTTCACTGCGTATATTCAGTTTAGATCTTAAATAAATCAAATAAAAGTTTGTTATGTATAAATCTGAGACAATCACTTATTTTTGATTCTCTCTGCAGCCACGTGGTTTAACATTCATGTCTCAACAAGAAAACATCACACAAAACATCAATGTTATCCTGCACATATTCGCAATTGAAAGTTGTATTCATTTAAAAAAAAATAAATAATAATTTAGTTGTGTTTCACGCCTTTGTCGGCACAGGTAGCTGCAAAATATGCAACAGATATCACTGTTGTTTATCCAAATGTAGGAATCTGAACCACGTCCAAATCACTGATGTTTTGTGACACATTTTTGTCACAATTTCCTTATACCAACATTTAGCCATTCTCCTGATTACTAACTTTTACATTTCCAACAAGCTGAGTGTGTTTTGTAAACGTATCAGCTACGTAACCCCTGTTGCTCTAGCCTGGTGTTAAGTCTCGATTGTTACAAATGCTCTTTTGGATTTCTTCTTTCCTGGATGGTTTTCATAGTTGTTTCTGCACACAAAAAGTGGCAGAAATATTTGTGTGAAGAATGAAAAAATAAAAGAAGTGAGAAGTGAAATTCTCACCTCAACACACCTGGCAAATCACAGCATTAAGTAGGTGTGAATGTCAGACTTGTCATTTTCAGAAAGTTACAGAGATGGTTTAAGTAAATGCAGAATTTAAATCAGTGAAAATGTATGTAAACACATTTAAGACACTTATACTGGTATTTGCTAAATGATGAAACTAAGGGTCCACGGTGGCAGATGCTGACGTTTTGGCTCCACAGTAAATATGAAAGAACAGAGTTTACACACACACACACACACACACAATCTAACCACACAAAAATTCCCTGTGTCATCTACTTAAAAGGTCACCTCAACATGTCTCGTCATATAAAAAACAACAAGCCAATGTTCCAGTTACAATCTTCTTTTTTCCCTGGTTGATGATTTTTTTCAGGGTGAAGCTGTTTTCTAATTATGGCCAAACAAGCTAAGTTGCCACCTGAGGTGAAATTACCACCGCTGATCACTGCGTCAGAGGCACGTCAAAAAAAAAAAAAAATCCTCCCACACCAAAAACAGGACCTTATAAATACATTATACCTTATAAGTACATCATAAATTAGATTCATTCATTAGACAATCTGCACACTATGAGCATCTCTGAGTGTCCTTCATCTGATCTACTCTATACTTTACTATTCAACACTTAAAGGAGCAGTGTGTAGGATTAATGACATCTAGTGGTGAGGACATAGATTGCAACCGTCCCCTCTCAAAGCGTGTTGGATATCTACGGTGGCTGTCAGGTGACAAAATGGCATCAACTACTGCACTGACTAGTCAAGTGAAGAGGTTTGTTTATAGAGATGTGTTTAGATTTTGTATTTAGTTGTTGGTCTGTAAAACTGTATAGCTGACACGTACCCTCTTCTTTCTTCATATCATCTCGTTACAATACAATCTGATGGGAAACATTAGGTCCCAACACAATATTTTCAGAGTTCAGAGGTCTGGGCTCTTTGTTGTGTCCAGATGAACATCAGGACCCAAGGTTTCCCAGCAGAACATTGTGTTGTAACGAGATGATCAATGTTATTCACTTCAGCTGTCAGTGGTTTCAATGTTGTGGCTGATTCTAAGCGAACTAAAACACAATAATTATCAGTTTTAGGTGATTATACACTGATAAAAACATACTTAGTTATATTATATTCCATTTCTGACAATAGATCCCTGTAAATGTTACACACTGCTCCTTTAAAACCCAGTTTGAATGAGTAAGAAGAGGCTGCCCCTTTGATGTAAGTTAAAGGTCATTCGCTTCCTCACTATCTCCTATTACTCGACGCCATATCACATCTAAAAATACTTCATCATGTTATCACTTTAGCACTGTGATAACACCACATTAACGCAACCCCTGCTGTGACCGTGACATGTGACTGAGTTCACTGCACTCCGTGCAAGTCTGCACAGATTAGTAACCGGAAAACGGGCATAGGCTCGAAGACTAACGAAACCTGTCCGACCTAACGCCAGAGCTGCTGTTTGTGGTCAAACGGCTCCATTAATTTTCATCTCACACTTCAGTGCCAGGTCTCATAATGAGTACATTTGTCATTTATTTTCTGTCCTTTCTGACATTTATCAAGGCTTGGCCTTTCAGGTCCCCGCCTCCTTTTTGTAAATAATTGATGATGATCAGCTGCATGTTGGGTAAGCAAGGCGGTGACGGACGCTTGAGTGTAATGGCACAAGATGACAGTTAGCAATGACCCAGCATACAACAATATACACTAAATATTACACACACATATATATATATATATATGAAGGTATGATCACTCTGTTTCTCATTGTAGTCCTCCCTTCCTGTCGCCTTCCCATCACAGGAAATAGTTTCTAATAATAATGAGAGGTGAGGTTGAGGTCAGATTAATGTACCTCAATGAAACTAAACTTCCTCCTGTGCACCTCATTTACCTGTGCTCTGTTCAGACAGAAACATACTGCTCTTGTAAAGGAGAAGTTAACGAAAGTAATGTTCGCGAGTCCCGGAAAAGCCGTCACTGTCAAGTCTCTGCGGTCCAACATAGGAAACACTCACAAGGTTAAAATCGTGAAAAAAGAAAAAGGTTTTGCAAGCATGTCATGTTGATGTTCAAAATGACTAATTTCAGATACAATCTGAAAACCATCTATTAGGCAGGAGAGGAGAGCTGAATTCAGGATTTATATGTTAAATTCAAGACATTTTAATACCAAACACAAAAGAATTAGCACCCAATAAGTATGAAAGATGTCAAGAAAAGAATAGGATGATAAGGTGCTCAATTATTTAATAAATGCTCAGTTTGTTGGATGATTGAAGCCGATTTTGTCTATAATTTCAGCTTATGAGCAATAACTCCTAACATCATCATTCATTAATCCTTAAATATAACCTGACATGATAGTGAGAGAAAAGGATGAAGATTAATAGATAGAAAATCTTAAGGTACAAATGTGAATTTTTACATATAATGTCCGAGGTCTGGAGCACAGAACTGAGGTTTTACGCTACTTAAGCAAAATTCAATGAAAACATATTATAAAAAACAAAACAACTATTTTTCATTTCTATTTAACGTCGTCCATTCAACTTTCAGTCTTTACTCTGAAGTAGCCCACTGTCCAGTACTCAAAGCTATGAGGCTCTGACTGTGTTCACTCTCTGTGTCGTGCTTTTGATGCAACATTCATGAATAAAAATGTGTTGAGGACAGATGAGGTCAAACGCTGAACCTTTACCTCAAGTGGAGCAATTTTGACCAGAGCTGAGGAGTTTGTCAGGTTTAATTGAATTCAGGTCACTAACAATTTTTAATCCTTCACAGGGCTAGACTTAACAAAGCAAGTCACGAAGGAAAACAACAAGAAATGGGAGGTAGAGGATTTTCATTAATTCACAGTTTAGAGGAGGGAACCTTTCCCAGCATGCACTGGTGGAAGGAAGAGAGTAAGACTGTGATGGTATTAAAGTATAACTCATATTTTTTAAACTTATTTTCCATTGTAAGTGATTTTGTTTAACCAGAAACATCACTACCAGACCCACTGACAAAACAGGAATTTAAATCCAGGAGAACGAGATTCACCGCTGCCTCAGTCTGTTGGTCAGGTTACTGCAGTGACTCCAGTGGTGACTAAACATGAAAGATCTTCTACTGGTTAAAGTTTCACATGACTTGACAGCAGTCACCTGTAAATTAAAATCAAATTACCTCTGAGTTTATTGTTTTCCCGTCAGTCCGCTCAGAGCCCCAGAGAGGAGGAAAGCTCCAAGAAGCAAGGAGCAAACACACCAAAAGAGACACAGATAAGAAAAGATCAGTTTCTAACTAAAAAGAAAAAATCAGTACTGGAAGTTATTTTAGAATTATAGATTTATTTTAGTGAATAAAAGTAGAGTTCACCACTTTAAGCAAAATGCAAGCAAAGTTAATCAAGTGTTTAGAAACTGCACTAGTATCGTTACACACTGCTCCTTTAAAACCCAGTTTGAATGAGTAAGAAGAGGCTGCCCTGATGGGGTTAAAGGTCATTCGCTCTCTCACTTCATCTCTCGTCATATCAAGACGAAAAATACTTCATCATGTTATCACTTTAGCACTGTGAGCACACTACACACGAACCCTGTTGTGACTGTGATACATGTGACTGAGTTCACGACCTGCAGGTAAAGTTCAGTACAGATTAGTAACTGCAAAACGAAGAAGGCTCGAGAAGACTCGACTGAAACTCTGTCCGACTTTAACGCTCAGAGCGGTTGTTTGTGGTCAAACGGCTCCATTAATTTTCATCTCACACTCCCCTCAGTGCCAGACCTCGTTGTAATGAGCACATTTGTCATTTATTTTCTGTCCTTTCTGACATTTACCGCGCTGGCCTTTCAGGTCCCCGCGCCTCCTTTTGTAAATAATTGATGATGATCAGCGGCATGTTGGGTAAGCAAGGCGGTGACGGACGTTTGAGCAGCTGGCACAAGATGACAGTTAGCAATGACCCAGCATACAAATACACACTCAAACACACACACACATATATATATATATGAAGGTATGAGTCACTCTGTTTCCACAGTCCCTCCCTCTCCCTGTCGTCTCTTCCCCCATCACAGGAAATAGTTTCTAATAATAATAATAATGAGAGGTGAGTGTTGGAGGTCAGATACTGTACCTACAATGAAAACCAAACTTCCTCCCTGTGCACTCTCATTTACCTGTGCTCTGTTCGTACAGAAAACATACTGCTCTTGTGCTGGAGAAGTGACCGAGTACGGTTCGCGTGAGTCCCAAAGTCAGTTACTGTCAAGTCTCAGGTCTAAATATAGAACACTACGGTTAAGTTAAAATCAGAAAAAAGAAAAAGGTTTTCAGGCATAAAGGTCATGCTGATGTCTAAAAATGACTAATTTTGTGGATGTTGCATCTGAAAAATGCAACCACCATTAGGCAGGGAGAGGAGAGCTGAATTCAGGATTTCTATATGTTAAATTCAAGACATTTTAATACCAAACACAAAGTAAATTAGCACCTGTTTTAAGTATGAAAGATGTCAGTGAAAAGCAGTAGGGATGATAAGGCGTTCAATTATTTAACAAATGCCTCGAGTTTGTTGATGATTGTGTCAGATTTTGTTCATAATTCTCAGCTGTATATGACAATAACTCCTAACATCATCATTCATTAATCCTTAAATATAACCTGGACATGGAGCAGCAGCAGGAAAAGGATGGAAGATTAGTCAGATAGAAAAATCTTAAGGTACAAATGTGAATTTTACATAATGTCCGAGGTCTGGAGCAACAGAACTGGAGGTTTTACGGCCAGTTTTTGCTAAAATCACGTAAAAAAACATATTATAAAGTAAACAAAACAACTATTTTTCTATTTCTATTTAATTCAAGTCATTCATTCTAACTTTTCAGTCTTTAATTTCCAGTAATGTTCACCGTCCATACTCAAAGCTATGAGGCTCTGGACTGTGTTCACTCTGTGTCGTGCTTTTGATGCAACATTCATGAATAAAAAATGTGCTGAGGACAGATGAGGTCAAACGCTGAACCTTTACCTCAAGTGGAGGTAACTTTGACCCAGAGTCTGAGAGTTTGTCAGGTTTAACTGACCCAGGTCACTCAATTTTTAATCCTTCACAGGGCTAGACTTTAACACAAAGCAAGTCACGCAAGGAAAACAATAAGAATGGAGGTAGAGGATTTTCTGCTTAATTCACAGTTTAGAGGGAGTGGAACTTTTCCCAGCATGCACTGGTGGAAGGAAAGAGAGAGTAAGACTGTGATGTGGTATTAAAGAGTAACTCTGGTATTTTTTTAAACTTATTTTCCTATATTTTTGGGTGTAAGTGATTTTTGTTTAACCAGAAACATCACTACCAGACTCCATTGACAAAAACAGGAATTTAACCGAGGAGAACGAGATCTACCGCTGCCTCAGTCTGTTGGTTTGTGTTACCGTGTGACTTCCAGTGGTGGACTAAACATGAAAGATCTTCTACTTAAGTTAAAGCCCCACACACTGACAGCAGCCGTCCTGTAAATTAAAATCAAATTACCCTCTTGAGCTTGGCGATGTTTTCCTCTGCCGTCAGTCCGTTCAGAGCCCCAGAGAGACAGAGGAAAGCTCCCAAGAAGCAAGGAGCAAAACACAACTGCAAAAGAGACACAGAGATAAGAAAAGATCAGTTTCTGAATTAAAAAAAAGAAAAAAATCATACTGAAGTTACATTTAGGAATTATAGATTTATTTTAGTAGAAATGAAAGTAGAGTTCACCACTTTAAGCAAAAAATGTGCAAGTAAAGTTAATCAAGTGTTTAGAAACTAGACCAGTATCTCAGGGTTCTAACGGAGGCTAAAGTGAAGATTTGATCCATGAACTGAAACACAGATTTATTTTACAGCGGACGTTCTCCGTTAATGAATTCTGCACACAGAGGAGGCCGAGAGGAAATCTGAAATCTCTCCAGGAGGTCCTCGGTCTCTGCTCGGTTGTTTACATCGACACTGGAGTGAAGTGACACTGCTCCTCTGTTACTCAGGTCTGACGCAGGAAGACGCCGCAGCTGCTTCGCTTAAATCTTTCAAGGCGCCAAATGGCACTTTAGTTATTACGTATACGGAGGCAGAGGGAGCAGTGTAGAGTCAGTGTGACCACGTAACCGTTCAAGCGTGGGAGTGAACCCTTTACTGTGGTAAATATTTCATCGCAGGGAGACAGTGAAAGCTCTGAAGTCCTGTCCTGTGCTGGTTTTTAGTTTAACCTGCATTTGTTCTGCTGTGGTTTTATACAAACAAACACCAGAGGGCAGAGTGAAGAGTTGAACTGCTGCGTCTATATGATGAATATTGTTCATAAGACAGCTGCCTGATGGGAGAAAAATGTAACTGTGGTTGGGACTCGTCCTCCCAGTTGGCCTCTTCTGTTAAGACAGGAAGCAGGAGGAGGAAGAAGAAGAGAAGGAGAAGGAGAAGGAGAAGAAGAATTATTTCCTGAGTGAATTTCTCACCTGGTCGACCAGCATCTTCTTCATCGCAGCACTTTTAGTTCCTCCGACAACGAGTTTGTCCAAAACTTTGTACCAGCTCCCGATTACTGGACCCTGAAATGAAAATGAATAAATCAATATCTTAATCTCTATTGATATCTCTAAAAGTCACACGTTAAAATACAACATGTTAAATGACACGTGACGACATTCAGTGGTTTTCTGTGAATTGTTTCGCTCCTTTAAACATGTGTACTCTGTCTGCAGACGACCTGAAGGTAAAACTAACAAACTAAATATATTATTAATGTGAGGACAAGATGATACATGATGCATGAGTTATGGAACAGTCGCGTCCTTCCAGATGAATGAGGTTAAATATAGCCGCCTGTAAACATGTCATTCCAGTGTACCATTGTGAATTGACTCCCGTGTGTCGTTGTTGATGAGCTACTTTCAAACATCTATACATCGTCTCTGTGTGATATAAAATGATGAGGAAGCTGATTGGTCGAGCATAAGACGATTATGGACATATAAATAAACTTTGTCTTCGTCACAGAGAAGGTGGATTGTGCAGCTGTCACTGGACTTGACTGGTGAAATATGTGATTTCATAAACATACAAAGACTACATATGTATAAACATGATGTTTGACGTTTGATGTTTGGTTCTTTTCATGAATATATTCACTGGGCTTTTTATTTTCCATCTCAAATTAAACAATTAATCAAACAGGCAGCATTTAAGACATGTTTTATATAAATAATTCAAATACAGCTGTTTATTTTTACGTGTGTTGACGTGCTGCTGTATCCTTTCATTTCAGTGTGACGTAAAAACCAAGTCAACATTTCATCATCTTGGTTTATTTAAGTTTTTTTTGTCAGATTTACATTATGATCATGAGGTTCTGCAGCTGTTAAGTTTTGTGGTGACAAATCTGTAATAATAAGACACTGACCACAAAAAAGAAACCAATGCTCATCATCTTGGCCGTCCGCTGCACGTTGTGTTGAGCCAGTCCTCGTCTCTCGATCAGCTGCTGGGAGATGACGTCTCCAACACCCACTAAAGACCCTGGAGGAGACAGAAGACAGAGACTGTGTCTCAGTCCACTGAGCCTTAATGATACAGGGAATATCATCCACGTGGATAACTGATGATAACTGAACTCGTTGGTGGTTGAGGGAAACTGGCAAAACAGCTACAGATGTGTCAACAAACTGTTGGCAAAATTTGAGTGAAGCCACATTCACAGAGTTCCCACTCCCTCTTAAACATCAAATTTAAGGGCTTTTCAATGACTTTCAATGCCTCACATTCAAGGACATGCCATAGTTTGGGACACAGATTAAAGTTAATTTCAGTTACAACACTAAGAATTTAAGAATAAAAGCTCACAGATAACATTTTGTGTAAACTGAGCAACACAGACAGAGATTTATTTATGAGCTGAAGAGCTGAGAGACGGTGGGAACACGCAGACAGCGGCACGTAATCTATTTACTCATGTTAAGTGACAAAAAAATATCAAAAAGAATTAAAATTTTTACACAAAATACATTTAAGCAGTTTCAAACCACAGCTGTTAACTTAGCTCCTTTTTAGTTGATATTTAGAGTAGATTTTTTAGTTGTAACTCGTATAAAAAGACATCAAAGCAGGTGGAAAAAGCTGCTGGTCAACACTAACATAATGTCACCCAACCACAGCCGACATACTGTACCTCTGTTAAAATTGACAGCACAGTGTAATAACATAGACCCAGCTGAACAAGAGGTAACCTTTCCTTAAAATGTCATGGGAGAACTAATAAAGGCAGTTAGGGTGACAAGGTGCACACACACACACACACACTTTGAGAGCAGAAAATGTCAACTGTACACCTTGAGAGCAATAAATACAAGTATTTCCTTTGTCCATCATGGCGTCTACGTCAAAGTGACAGAGTGGACTCAAAGCTCAGGAGCCTCACTCTGCCAATCAATGTTTCACTTTATAAACGAGAAAAATAAAACCAGTATCTATCAAAACCACTCAAACACATGAAGCCCATGAAGAATCAGGGCTCCAGAGAAAATACAATAAATGTATATTGTAGGTAAATGTTTTGTTTTTGTACAGGTAACTGTTAGCACCTGAAAAGACTTTATGGATGTGCTTGTGTCTTGATGTATTAAAAAACAAATTCTCTAGGAGCTGCTTATTTTATCTACTTAACATTGTGAGTATGAGTTTTATTTTCTTATTTTATTCTCAGGCCTCAGTCACCTCCTGGCTGAAATCAAACATCAGACGTGCACTGCCTCCATCTAGTGGTCATTTAACTGTACTACACTGGGCTACTATCACTGCTCTCACATGCACATTAACTGGCATTAATTTGCTGAACTGTTTGGACATTTTTTAGAACATGATGTCTAGATTCATCATCAAGGAGTCCTGTTTCCAAAAAGGTTTTCTGGGAAACACTGTTTGGCTAAACTACCAATATACCTCGTCTTATTTTAATAACTATAATAAAGACTAACAAGCTGTTGCAGTTTCTTCTGATAACTGCAGCTGCACAAACAGGTTATATTCATTTGCTGATTATTGTTATTCTGACTAATCAAACTCCAGTTATAGTGAGATGACAACAAAAGTAGAGCTGCAAAGATTAATTGTCAAAAGAAAATAATGATAATTGAACAATCATTTATAATTAATAAGATAAAAATTCTTGTTATACATCACAACAAAGTGAATATATTTAGGTTCTGGAGTGTTGGTCACAAAAAACAAGATATTTGAAGATGTCATCTTCAGCTCTGGGAAAATATAATGGGCATTTTTCAATTTTTCACACATTTATAATCGATTAAGGAAAAAAATTATTAGTTGTAGCCCTAAACAAAAGCCACTGGGTGCATTAAGAGAATCTTTGAATCGCTGAAAGACTCCAGATGGTTCCGTTATAAAGTTGAAAAAGCAAGAAACCTTTAATTCTGAGAAGCTGCGACTTTCATATTTCTGAAAATAGTATTATACTTCTGTCAATTCTCTGCTTGTTTCTAAGTGTATGATTCATTGTAAGTTAATTCTAATAAAGCCTGTTGTATGTTCCTGCTCTGTTTTTATCAGTCTCTAAGCCGACAGGGATCAGACAGACTGCAAGGAAAAATAATCCTGGTCACTCAGTTCAAAGACCTTTTTCTTTGTTGACTTACACTGAGGTGCAATGGTTGAAATTTTAGGACCCCATGCCCCTGTTTTTATCATCTCTGACCTCAGCGTCAGCTTATGCACAGAGAGAGGAAGAACATCTGTCTGCCCTTATCAGAGCAGTCCAGACACATGGTGGAGTTTAGGGAGTTAAATTAAAAATAATTGGACACACGTGTGTCAGGTCATACCTGCAGTCACTATCTGCACTCTCCAGGGGTATCTGGTCATCAGGGCCTGGTAGGATCTCCACAGCCCGGCCATTCTCCCTGCTGTGGAGTTTTAAAAAACATGACGTGAACATAACCAGCAAATTAAACTGTGAAAACGTGACTTTTCCACTAATCGACCCGCCCACCGGCAGGCAATGTGACTCAAATCAAGCGACCCTGCTAATAAGTTCCGTTACACAGTCTATCACAGCTTGATGATTAGCTTAATTTAGTCTGAGCTGTAGGCTGAACAATGTTTCCTCTGTGGAGATGATATCTAGGAATATGACAGTTAATCCTATGAAATATAACAAAAACCTTTTAACATTACACATGCCGGTAGCGGATACCCTGCACTAGGTGAAAACCGATCAAATTAAATTGAAATTTTATTAAACTGTGCCCTTCCTGGTCGATTCTGTTGAAGCCGAATTGAAGCGTGGTTTCAATCAGTTTATAAAAATATAGAAATGTTTTTCTGGCAGACGCA
Source organism: Lates japonicus (assembly GCA_033238685.1). Classification (NCBI taxonomy): domain Eukaryota; kingdom Metazoa; phylum Chordata; class Actinopteri; family Centropomidae; genus Lates; species Lates japonicus. Next base: position 6,566,798 of record BRZM01000008.1, read on the forward strand.
TAGATTCACAAATATCAAAATAAGCTTTAAACTGGCAATTTTTTAAATGCAGTCCGGCGTAACGTTCGGGCTCATGCTGGCTAAGCTAACTTTACAAGTAAAATCCTGGCTGTACAAACGATATTGCACTATTATTAAAGTGCTTCAGTCAAATCGTTCCTAACCAACATTTAACAACTTTTAAGCAACTTGTTAATAAAATATATCAGAGTTAAAAGTGAAGTTACGGTGCTGAAAACCAGTCTCACCACACGCTTTTGTAACTTTTTGTCCAAGAATGTAACTGATATAATTTAACTGTAGTCACATATGAACTAATCACTGTCAACAGGCCACGCAACGTGTTGCTGTCAATGTTTGTTAACGCACAGTAAATAAAAAGTTATGTAAGATGTATACATACCTGTTTACGAGCCTGGCTCCCCTGAATGAGGTGCCGGTGATGCGTTCACGTTTCCGCATTAGCTCCGCCTTTTAAGTGCTACAATTCCAGAGGCGTTCACAGGATTTACTCGAGTAAAGCAGGGAGTTTTGGGAAGCTCCTGACCAGTTTTATAAACCTGGGAGAAACAATTAAAACAAATAAATCATGAAACATGCAGCAGAAAATGCTAACTTAAAGATAAAAAAATTTAATTCAAGCTGAACTTTTGCCCAAAGACCAAATTTGTGAACGACAAACCATTGTAGATACTTATTATACATACAGCGAGCTTCATGTATCCAGGTATTTTTGTTGAGAAGGGTAAATAAATTGCACTTACCTCGTTGTGTTAGCTTTTTATCGCCTTATTAACAGAACAAGTTGCAAAAGTAATTACTTCCTACAGCACTGGAAGGCAGCATAAGAACTGCAGTGTGCGTCACATCCGCTGTAAACAACAAAATGTGAAGTTTGCTGCCCTCTAGCAGAAAACCCCGACACTACACAAATGACAGAATCCAAACTTCAGTTACTACAGAACAAAAAGTGAAAGTTGTGTTCAGGTAATATTTTAATTCTGTACAAGTGAAGTGAAACTTACAAAAAAAACAAATCAACCACAGACCGACGGTTCTCACAGAGGACAGGATGAGTCGCCGAACACAGGTGGGAATAATTAACCAATTAATCATGGCTGCATTTTATTCAGGTGTGCCAGTGCATGCTGGTTCACAGGTAACACCTAAACAGAAATGAGCCATTACTGGTGATGTTAAGTTACACCTATGGCTGCAACGAACAATTATTTTAATTATCGATTAATTCAAACAGTTAAATGTCTTGTTTTATCAGACTAACAGTCCACAACTCAAAGATATTCAGTGTAACATGATATAGAACAGAGAAAAGCAGAAAACCTTAATATGTGAGAGGCTAAAAACAGCAGGTTTTTCTTTCCATTTGTGCACAATTAATCATTATGAAAATAATTGTTGAAATAATTATTTTTCTGTCAATTGACTAATCAATTTAACGACTTATTGTTGCAGCTCCAGTAACATCTGTGCTTTTATCTGGCTGTGACAAACATCCACTGTAAAAAATGAATATATTAGCAACTTTTTATCACAGTGGACATTGGACTTGAGTACAGGTGTACTTACTGACACTGACAATAAATCTGTTCCATTCAGGTGCAGCAGTAAATCCATTATTAATGATAATTAAACCTGTGTTGGACAAGTCAAACCAGTGAATAAAGTCTGTTGTTGGACTGATATGACCTGGACAGTGAATGTATCAGCAGAACAATGTAAAAAAAAAAAGCATATTAACAATAAAAACGATAATATTTTGGGTCTGAGTGTTGAATAAATGGCTGTGATGTAACGTAAAACAAATCTGCCATGATGTAGAATCTCTGCAAACGACACAATAAATAAATAAAAACATTAAAAAATGGCCACAAGCAGCAGCAAACAGGGTTACCACAACAAGTCTCTGCATTATTTCCTCTCTGAACAGATGGAAAAATAAACAGAGGTTTAAACACGAGACGCTACTGAGGCGATTAAAGGGCCACACAGAGCGACGCATCAGTGGTTTGACGAGCAATGCAACACAAAGCATTTGGTAACTGTACGCTGACGCAATTAGCAGCTAAAGCAGTGTTAAATATTGTTTCTTAAAGCAGCTGTTTAGCTACGAAGCATCACTACGACTTTAGAAAGGTTTAAGGAGTTGAAACTTTACTTTAAGTCTTCTTATTCAGCATTTATGAACAGTATTTAAACATTTAATAAATGGTTTATATCAGACTATAATACAGTTATAAGCAGCAAGAGACAGAGAAAGACAGACGTGTAGGATTGATTCTAGTTACACCTGTATTTTACTGTTATTTATTATCTGTTTATACACCAGTGTTCACTTCTGGATGTTGCTTATAACTACATTAGAGTTCGACGTTTATATGGTTCTAAATGCTAAATAAGGGGACTTTTAATTATTATGATGTAGTGAGAGCAGCATGATGGCTCTGTGTTATTGCTGCTGTAACCTACTGAAGTAAAATCAGAGAAAGGTTTGGCAGTGACATAAAAACAATTAAAGAGAAGAAACTAGTAGAAACAAAAAATCTGACCATTTCCATTAATAATCAGTCGTTCTTCTTGTTCAAGTATGAATCTTTGTTGTCCCTTTCAGTGAAAGTTGCCTGAGTAAATGCCATTTTACAGTACAGTACAGCTGCAGCTTCAGCAGCAGAGCAACGCTGTTCTACACATAATTATTACAAAAAGCTTTAAGCTATGAAAAAGAAAAAAATGACACTACACTACTAATTACAGATGATACATTAAACTCTGTAAATGTCCTTCAGAACAGCAGTCCTGAACATCCAATATTCATGATAGGCTTGTCTCAAAAGAGAAGTAAGGTCATGTCTTTGTGCAAAATTAGATTATTACTGATTAGACACGTAGCACATTGATCGATTGAACAGTATTAAGTGCATCTTTTTATAGCTGCTGTTAAACTTGATGATTAGAACTGAGCGTTGCTCTAGTGAAATCCTCCCAGCTAACCCTCTCCAACTCTAATTTATTTACATTATCTGGCTTATGAAGGCAAAGAGACTCAGGATTTTAAGGCTCTTCCACGTAAATTGACAGTACGTTAATTTAAATGAACTCTGGAAGCTTCACAGCCAAAAACACAGTACTGGCAACATTAGTAACGTTATAATAATCAAGCATTAGGTAAATAGGTAGCTTAAAATGGCAGCCAGTGCAGCACAACCTCTTGAGACTGCATTGGTGAAAATTGTCAGTTGAAAGTTGATCCAGGGAGGACCGAGTGTGTGTGTGTGTAAAGAAGTCAAAGCCAACAAATATCCAGCATCCTGCAGGAGAGGTAACACTTTGAACTTTGACCCCTTTAACTTAACTGTAAACATGAATGTGTAATGGATTGAAACCTGCCTCTGAGCTCCTCTCACTGACCGAACACTGAACTCCATTCAGTTTCCACTCGTCTGACTGTGGAAGCAGTTTATACAGCATCACCTCACGGGTTCAGGAGGACGTTGACGGAGGAGCGGCGGCTGAGCAGGTAAGAGCAGCGAGGGATGAGGGAGGGTTTTAAATGGTTAAGTGCTTTTGTAACCCTCTACATCCCTGCATTGGTCCTGTCTTCAGAAGTCCATCCCTTCATCACTTTCACACCAGTCTGAGGGAGCGTCCGTGCCGAAGTAACGATCTCCAAAATTACCTTTGGAGGAGAAAGAGAAAACTGTAGCAGGTGAAACGAGACAAAAGACGGAGACAGGAGAATGAGTCAGACCTGTGAACTCAAGTGGAATTTAAAGGTGCTAAATTAAAGTTTTTGCTGTTGCTACATAGCTAACGTTAGCATTTACTTACCAACAGCTTCAGCCACTGTTGTGTTTACAAGAGGTTAGAATACGATATGCCCTCTGCAGAGCTACTTCATCCTCTCATCTCTGAGTAACATGAAATTGACCAACAAATTACAGTCATAGCAGGTGCTTTTTACGCAGTAAAGTAGCTGCTCTGACGTCACCAGATTTTGTCCAGAAGAGCGGTGCAGCAGCAGCAGCTTTCTGCCCACTGTGATTCAGCATCAATTTACACTTGAAAAGCTCCACTGATAGATCCATACATCACCTTTTGTTACAGTCTTCCACCGGCTGCCAATAAAGGTTAAAGGTAATTCATAAAGCTTTGCAGTGGCTGACTCTGGTGCACATAACTGAGTCACTGAGCTCTAACAGCACTGCAAGGTCAGTCAGGTCCTCTGATTAAGGACTCTGAGACATTCCTCGTTCCTGTCTTAAAACTAGAGGTGGAAACAGGAAACGCCTTTAACTGTTTAGGACACCACACTGTGGAAACACCTCTCCTTGCATGTCTGATAAACTGAGTCAGGTGAGAGAGAAAAAGAAACCTCCTCACCGATGCCCGGTATGATGTGGAACTGGTCGTTGACCTCCTTGTCCACAGCTGTGGTGATGATGCGGACTTTAGGGAAAGCGTAGGCCACCGAGTGCACGCCCATCTCCGCCATGAGGAGGGACAACAGGAAGATCTTATCCTCGGCTACGTCATGGTCCTTCATGGGGAAATGGGAGGAGAGGGGGAGAGAGGATACTCATTAAAGCATTTCCCAAATTTCCTCAACGCTAATATAAGATTTCTCAGTATAATATTTACCAGCAGCACTCTGACAGCCATGAGAGCAGCAGCGCCGGTGGACACGGTGCTGTCCATGAGGATGACATAGTCCTCACTGATGTCTTTGGGCAGACGGAGGTAGTGAAGCTGGAGGAAGGAAACGAGACGGAAAACAAAATAAAGAATGTGCAGATATTCTGATATTCACCACCTGAATGTTAACAGCTAAAATCATTACATCACTGAAAGAAACATCCAAAGATACAAAATGAGGCAAAGGGCAAAGGTAAAGGACTGTCTGTGGGAGGGAGGAGGATTCATTTTGGGAATCTAAACAGCGAGGAGGCGCCAGAAACTCCATCCAAAGAGTGAGAAAGCAAAGCTGGTAACAAAGAAAACTGGAACTCATTGTCCTGGACGACCAAAGCTTGGAGCTTTGACGCTTCACTGAATCTTGTTTTACTCTGCCAAACATATTCAGTCTCTGAAAAAGTCTTTACCATTCTCGCTAAATCCTCTCAAATACTTGGGACAGGTTAAATTTATGGTTTTACGCTCAAAAGGAAAAAAGAAACAGCAAAACATAAGAGACGAAATGTTCCTGATTTCTAAAACCCTGATATAATTCTTCAATGATTCAGTGGCTGCCTGTAGTCTGCTGACACTTGTTATTAAACTTTAAATGTCATTGCTTTCAATGTCAGAACACTTACAAAAACTTTGTTACTTCCGTACTTTACACCCTCTCTTTCTCTTATCCACACACCTCTGGTTCTCCAGTGTCGTGGTTGGTCTGGATGAGGATCTTTCCCAGTCTGATGTCTTTACACACAGCCATCAGAGCCTGCTCCATGGTCTCTCCTGCTCTCAGGATGGACACACCAGTGATCTACACAAACACAGAGGAGAGGACGTCAACATTTAGAGGAGGTTAAATGTGGTAGCAGCTTATCTGGATGTGGGAACACTAAAAGGACAAAGTAATGATCTGGTGAGGAACACATCCCTCAACTCATCAAACACTTTCCCTTTCTGTCCATAGATGACTGTTACACCTTTGTGGCAGCTCATACAGATTTCCTCCCAACTCCTGACTTCAATAATCTCATTTAATTCTAGCTCCTGTTTCTCTTTCACATCGAGGGTATATGAACCAAAACTGTTCTATCATTTAATTTTCTCACCACAATACTGTAAAGAAACAGTTATAAAAAGCAGCAATGGCAGCAACTATTGTATCTTTTATCATTACAATCACAAGGTAAACAGATGAAACGCAGTGTTCACATTACTGGGACTGAGGCTACTGTTGGTCTGAACATGGCCTGAGCTGTGAACTGGGTCTGAACACCAAATGTGAAGTGTTACCTGAATGCTAACCAGGTTTAACGTCGTCGAACAGTAGAATAAAAGCCGACTTACTCGTTTACCGCTCAGCCTCTTGCCCTCGTAGACGCCGCCCTGAGGCGTCTCCACAGATACTGGCTGGAGAGAGACAGAGCGATGGAGAGAAGGAAAGAATTGTGTCATTTCATCCTGAAATTCACCTGCCACGGTCACAACTTTACCTTTAACTGGATGTTTAGAGGAGAACACTGATTCATGTGGGGTTATTTAAAGGTTACACCAACACACAACACAATAAAAGCCGCTGTTGTTTTATGAGTAGAGGACAAAAGCTGTTTATTTCAACAAGATTCAACCTTCAAATGGGTTAAAAGAAGCAGGAGGTCAGGTACTAATCTTCAGACTTTCACACAAACACAAAAACTCACCTTGAGAGGTAGGAAGGAGAGGGCATGTTCGATCAGGAGCCTCATTAATCTCTTGGAGTAGAAGATAAACTCGTCTCGGTTAGTCTCCTTGTTCCTACACAGGCACACACACACAGAGGGCAGCAGCAAGGAGGATGAAAAAGATTGTGTCTCCGGTAAGAAAGAGTAAAAGTTTGACCCAAACTTGTGAATAAAAGTCAGATATCTAAGCCTCAGCTCCTCCTGCGAGTCCCAGAGTTTTATGGGAGCAAAATATTTTCTGACAAATTCAGTTTTAGGGAATTTTAAGATGTTTCTTGTGAAATGTGTGTGTGTGATAGCGTGTCCTGACCTGATGATGGTGTGCATGCCGCGGACCTGCGGCGTGCTCTCCATCACACTGAGGGTTTTGGGTAAAGGCTGACCCTGGTGAGCCGAGGCCAGAGCCGATCTGTGGCGAACAAACACACATTCATACACGCAAAGTAAGTGGCATGCCGACAACAGGGACGATAAAGTAACAAACTGCAGGAACAGATTTGGATTTCTTGCTTATTTTTCTTAATGAAATACTATCCTGGTTTGGTGTGGTTTACTGTCTATTTACACAGTCTCTTAGGAGACAGGTCTTTAAGGCTTAAAGGAATAAGACTTTCTGAAAGTTTGACTGACTAAAGTTTCTCAGCTGCACAAAGATGTGACTTCTTATAACATTTTTGCTTCTCATTGCTTGTTTTATAATATTGCTAAAAGTAAAAACTGAGACATGTTTTCTTGTTGTTTTCGTCTGCATGTGGCACTGATAAATAGATAAAAGACAAAGGTAGTCCGGGGAGGTTGGGTGGCTTCAGACCAAAAGTAAGCGTGGCCTGTTTGTATAGACCAGTCTAACATACTGTATCTTTGTGTAACTGGCCCCAGATTCTGGTGTTAGACAAGCAGCTGTGATCTAAAAGCAAATGAACCTGTGTCTTTCTGTTTCTGTTTGTTTCCTGATAAGCTCAGAACATCCAGGAGAAGCAGCTGAAGGTGCTGGAACCTTAAAGTTCATTACACTGAGTCATTTCCTATTGATAATGTTTTCCCCTGAAAATATATATGTAGACATATTTCTGGCTCATTTATACCAAACAGGAATTCAGGAACAGGCTGCAGAAGTTTTTGATATATTACAGCAAAAGTAAACTACCTTAAGCCACAAGTGAAAAACAAGGACTGCAACTCCATAAATTTGCAAATGTGGCACATTCACTGTCAAGCACATGCTTTCAATGTTAAAGAGCAACGAAAAAGGTTGAAATTATACTTCTGTTGCTATAAAACAGCTGATGTTTTGTTTGCTGCATGCTCCGTTTGTTCCTTAAAAACAATAAAGCATGCTTGTGCTTTAACATCAAAAATTATAAATGAGTTTAATGTTTTTCTGCCATAACAACTTTACTGTTATTTATCAAATTTTGCTCACTAAAGGCAAAAATAGCAAACAAGCATGTTGGTTTAGCTACAGTGAAGGCATTCATTAAGGTAAAAATGCACAGCAAAAAGCCAGAGTGCATTAAAACTACAAAAATTGTGCTTTAAAAACTACGAAACTAAAAGGAGGATGCACAAGCGGAGCCTCACATATCCCAGCGGAGCTTCCTCTGAAGAAGGTGACAGATATTCATTTGGTGAAATAAAGTGATTAAAAGCAGGGGGAAGGGAAGAGATAAAGAAATACAAGAGGAAAGAATATACACAGGACAAGAAGAGAAAAAAATAGACAAGAGAAAGGAAGAGAAAGAACAGTATTAGAGCAGTGAAACAGCTCCACTACATCACTGCTGTGCTACACTGAACAAATCCTCTCAGGCTCGGGGCTGAGGGGCAGCGAGCTCACTTCAATTTATCTCATAAGTGGGTTCATTTTAGGCGACTCGGTTTGTTCTCACACCAACAGGCTCCTTTAGAGGCTGGAAATATAGATCAGCCGCTCTCAGGTAGGAACAGAGCAGCCTCTATTCCTGCACATTTATTAATCAATCTAAGAACTGATCTCCCAAGTCCCACTTTGCTCACTTTAGTTGCTCGGCTGTGTTTTAGTGTGGCTGTGTGGACGTGGCCTGTGGAGCTCTGAGGACACTTTGAAGACCGATTCAACCTCATTGAGAATAAATACAGAAGCCATGTAGCTGATGAGCCTTTATAGTGGTGGAAGACTTGGTTCATTTGTTTTCATTGTGTCTGCCGGTCGTTTATTCTGTCCAGGTTTACTGTCCAATTTACATTTTTTAACCAGTAATTTTCCACAGTGTGCTTCAGTGTATTAAACATTTAACATGTTTGATGTCTCTTCAGGACACCTACTAGCTCCACTCATGTAGACAACACTGACTGAACACAATTTTTAACAGAGGAACAAACAGATGTGTGTAAATGTTGATTTTATAAAGTAGCAGTGGATTAATATTTGAAGAAAGGCTCATTTTTAATATTTGTTTGCAATTTTTTAAACTTAAAAAGAGATCAACAGTACAAAAGAGACAGTAAAGTCATTTGAAACAAACTGTCATGAGGCTCTACTGTATTCTTTATACATTAATTTATTTTCACTATAGTGCAAAGACAACTCCACTGTACGAAAGGCTTCCTCTTACACCTCATTTCTTAGGTCTGGTTCATACCTGACGTTAACGTGTGTCTTGTTTGTTCCAACTACAGGTGTGAATGCACCTAAGACGTCTTGAGGACGCACTGAGATCTGATCCCTCGGACGACATTTGGAGGTGGTCTGGAGGTGGACTGCCTGCTCAGCTGACGTCCTCTGCATAAGTGGAGGTACATACTCATTCAGCTGGCTCACAAATAACGTCAGCTGGCTCTGTGGATGATGTCTGAAAACTTCAAACAGGCTACAAAGATCTGGGGCGATTTGGTCTGTCAGGAACACACCACAGAATAAACCCAGTCTCTGCTGTTTTGATTTATTCTTCCTTTAAGACTAAAGACTGGGCACAGGAAATGCACTGCTACCGGTTAAAAACAACAACACATTCTGTCTTTGCAAACAGAAATGATCTATGTGTTTATTTACGTATAGAGAGGGACACATGTTAATGCCAGGTATGAACAGGATCTTAGAGATGATGGAAGACGTCCTGGTCAAAAAGGTAAAGTATTTGTGGATGTAAACATGGCAGGTTGAGAGCTGGCAGACTTATAATGGTTTGACTGGATTGTTCATCAGTTCAAAAAGTAAAAACCACATAAAACAAAGACAACTGTTCATTTTGTCTTTGTTTTTCTATGAAGTATGACTGAGGATAAAGAGTAAAATAACAGAGCAGAGACAGGTAGTCAGAGGGAGAGGATGTAGTAATAAAAAAAGCACTGACAGTCATACCTCACAGTGATCTCACGCTGGAATGGTTACACAGCATTCAGCCAGGCAAGGGGGGGTCGTGCACGCACAAGGAGACACACACCCAACCACACACACACACACACGAGTGTGTGCAAACAGTGAGAAACACAAGAAAACATGAGATAAGCCACTCAGGAGAAAATATAACCCTCAAAGTAAAACTTCAAACATTTAAAACAAAATGTTTGTCAGTTAAAAACTCATCTTCATCTCAACAGTTCAACAGTATCATAGTATCCTGCTAACCTGTGTGTGTGTGTGTGTGCGTCCAGTCATCCATGTAACATAATGTGGGCGTCGTGTGTGTGAAAGATGTTATGTGTGTTCTGTCAGTGGCTGAGAATGAAAACGTTAAAGGTGGAAACAAATCACAGGTCATAAAACGGCTGCATGACGGCACAGTGTGGTGAGGGAAGATAAAGGACACCTCTCCTCTCCTCACAGGGTCATTAATCTCCAACTGCCCAACCAAGTTCAATGAGGTAAAGAGGGAAGTAGAGGACGAGCAGATCCAGAAATGTTTCGGCAGCTATTTGACTGACTGAGGCTGAAAAAAATCCGGATCTTCAGTTTGCTCTTAGTGTAATTTCATCAGGCTTTTTTGCTTGATTTCCTGCAGAAATGTGACCCTTATGAGACAGGATGTTAAGCAGACAGTGGAAGCCAAATGGTTTATTCCAGTTTTTCGCCCGCAGAGATCAGCAGGGAAAAACCCTGACCATCATTTACCTCTTTCAACCAGCAGAGGGGGGAAGTGGTAAAACAAATAAACGCTGTAACGTCCAGAGAGAAAACACTAACCAGCCCTCAGATCAGTTTCAGGCAGTATATACAGCTACAAAACACCAGCCCAGGTTAAGCTTAAGCCTAACCCAAAAACCCTGTGTGATGAAAGGTGATTATATTACTGTACAGTGGTAGAATAGGTCATCTGTTGCTCTAATCTCTCTGTACCTGTCCTGCACTGATAAAATGTTAAAAAGCAGGAAATGTCTGATGACATTAAACCTGTTAGGTTCTCAGGTATTTTTCAGGTACTCATGTGACAAGAATCTTGGCACAAACACCTGACTCAGTGCCAACCACAGGCTGTGATAGAAGCAGATATTTTCTAAAGGGACTTCTGACAGAGGGCTGGAAACTGTTCATAATGTGTTGAAGAGGCCTGAGGTTTTTATATGTCTGATGACGAGCTGCTGGGTTCAGCACAAAAACTTAAAACGCTGAAATTTAGAGCTCAGTCTTGTGCGTTAACATGACATATTTTTATGTCAAGCTGGTAAACTGACCCTCACCACAGGCCACGTTCACACCCGTCCACACCTCCATGCTTTTATCTTCCTCCGTCTTAAGTTAACTGAGGAGAGGAGCAGGTTTTCTAAACTTCAGGAGGAGTATTAGCATATTACTGTGCATGGTCTGCATTTTCCGTGAGCTGATCAATGAAAGCTAAGAGGCTCCAAGCTGCTGTGACACCGGTTTTGTTTACTGTTGAGAGAATTTAGCAGCCAAGGACAGTTATTATTCTGATCATTATGTGACTGGAGTTATTCTTTTAGCAGCTGCAACTGCAGATTATAGAAAATAAACTGTAATACTCTTTATCAGCACAACATGAAGTCGAGGCAGCACTTTTTCCTCACACACTGAACAAAGACTAACAGCCTCTAAGTGTGGAAAATAACCAAGATAAACTAAATGTTCAGCTGAATCAGTGAAATCCTGACAGAAACACAAATTGAGAAACTGTGAGGAATCCTTACCTTCTCCAGCTGACTGTGAACATGCTGAACAATCAAATCCAGCGCTACAAAGTTCTCCCCACCTGCAAAGGAAACAAGTATAAACATATTTTTTCCTCTAAGAAATCTTTTTTTTCTAATTAAAGTAAAAATGGTGGAAGCAGAACTGATCAAACGTCCGCCGACCTCTGGGCACGACGATGTCAGCGACCTGCACCGTGGGCTCGATGTACTGCTCGAACGCCGGCTTTACAAACTTATTGTATTGCTTGATAATGCCGCTGATGTCGCGTCCACGCTGTGAAATGTCCCTCTTCAGCCTCCGTATCAGGCGGATGTCCGAGTCTGTATCGACAAACACCTTCATATCCAGAAGCTACGAGAAGAGAAGGGAAGACATTAAATAAATAAAAAATTTACTCTGTGTACACAGTTTTTCCATTTGCTGTGTGTGTTGCACAGTATAAAGTACAAACAGTGCGTGGATAAGGTAGCACAAACACCAGTACAGCAAAACATAACAACAGCTCAACCATCAATACAAAACTTAAATCTTCTAATGTAAAATGTAGGTTTCACCCATCTGTTTTTTACTCCAAAATCTAAGAGATTTCAACGTGAAACCTCCACAAAGGTGCTATTTTAATCAAGGTAACAGTCCATTTCAGTTGGTTTCCTGTCAGTGGCGTCATATCCCCTTTGCACTTGCATTAAAATTTACTTTTTATCCATTTTTGCCACATTTATTAGGATACACTTACACATTTTAACCGGTTATGAGGCGTCTGGGTCTTAAGTTCAGGGCAAACTGAGCAAACGTTAGCAGTGGTGGTGAAGACAACAACTCCCATGATCCCATGCTACTTCACAATATTATTAAACTTTAAAAATGTTAAAGTTGTTATTGTTTTGATTGAGAAACCCCTTCATGACAGGAAATTACCTACTGTGCGTTTACGGTTTCAGCTCTGAATCCTAGCTCATTAAAAACAGTGTAAACGTACAGAAATGAGGAGGAAACAAACAGAAACCGAGCATTCTTCATATTTCTGCGCCGTCAAAGAAGCTGACAGTCCTTGTGTTTCATACTGAAAGACGAGAGTGAAAAAGCACTCTGAGCTGCTTCCATGATTTGACATTTTTACAGCTGCGACATGTCGGCACGTTGAAGAATCAGAAGTGTAAACCGAGGAGACATCAGTTATCGTTGTCACTGTTAAAGAGAAAGTCTGCTGCTGATCCGTCCAGTAAGCTCCATTAAACTGAACCTCAACTCAGCAAAAACCAGGAAAAATCAATGAGACAGCATCACAACAGAGGAGGAACAACAAAGAGGCTTCGGCCTCTCGCTCACAAAAAGAACTATTGACGACTCGTGAAATAAAAAGGAGTTTGTGAGTGATTTAGATGAGGATGACAGTGGGGGTTCAGGTATAACTCAGTTGCACAACAAGCCAGTGGATTGTGTCTGCTGTAAATCTGACAAAACTGACCAACCTAAAGATGGCATGTTGCTGGATAAGCACGGCTGTCAGCCTGTGGAAGGAGGTGACTGAGGAGCAGATTGTTTCCAAAGGTTAGAGAGCAAGGCTGCGGCTGTAGATCATTTTCTAACCTGCTCTAACAGGAAGGCACTCGGTTTGTTTTTGTCAGCACAGTGCAACAGGAAAACTCAGCTTTATAAATTACACTTATACCTGAGACTCTTTTTATCAAATGTTTTCCATCCTATTTATCTCCATCTGGTGAGAAGCATGAGCATTGAGTAAAGTATGCTTTATCAACTTGTCCTGACAACTGGGGAATACACTACAAATAATCATGTTTTCACAATATGCCTGTGCACTCGTGTGTGAAAAAGAAACTTCAGAAGGATAAGCTCCTTCTGAGTAAGGAGAGGTGACCTAGAGTTTGAGAAAAGCCTTTAAGCACAATGTGTTTCAGTTTATGGTAACACTTTTGTTTTATGGGTCTGTAATTCCTAAATAATTTAAAGTTTCAAGAAGTTTGTTTCAGTTTAAATTTTGCATTTCTTTAAAGGGAATTCCTGTTTTCCTTACAATTAATATCAAGTTACCCAGTTCTCTCCAGGAAACTAGAACATCTTTAGGAAAATTAAGGACTATTGAGGTTTCTATTGTTTTCACATTGGTTCAGTTCAAGTGATGACCACCTGCACAAAAATATCAGGTTAATATGGTCAACTGACGTTTCTCATAATATTCAGTTTATATGTTTTTGTTGAAACAGTTTCAGAGATTCTGGAGGCTGCAGTTTGTGTGAACTCTATTACATTATACAGAGAGGTGTTTCTGTTATTTAGCCTGCCCTCATTGATTTGAATGGGGTGGCCAAAATAATAGAAACACCTGTGATTATAATGCAATACAGTTCAATCAAACTGCACTCATACAGATAAATCAGTTTCAAAAGAACCTATAACCTGTTCTGTTTGGCTGGTGTTTCTAATAAACTGCCGACTGAGTGTTTGTCTGTGTGCAGCATCTCAGTTTCTCCTACCACACCTCCCCATTAGCATATCAGATCTGCAGCTATAATTGACTTCAATTCCAAGAATGGACACAAAACACAATTAATCACTGCGGACAACGGCTGTTATTAACTGAATCAGAGGGTAATCAACTACACAGCTGGGTCTCAGGGGAGGCTGCCTGCCTTATCGCCACGGTCCAGCTCACTCACACTCACACACACGGTTACAAAAGGTTGAAGAGAACGACTCTCAGCAGTGGGACCACTCTGCCATAAAGAAGACTTTAAATGCATATGGATTTCCTCTGACCCTCAACAGCATCATTATAGCGACAGTAGAATTCATTTTCTCCTCATAAACCAGCTCTGCTCTTCACATGCAGCTGTTGACGGCTTCAATTTGGACTGAATGTAGATTTTCGTGTGTGTATTCTCATATAAACCATGTCTCATTTTTAGCTTTGACAATTTTTATGTGGAAAAATTAAAAGAAATACAATTTAATTAATAGATTTAACAACATATTTGATACTGTGGGGACTCGTAGCAATAAATGAGAATCTTATTTTACTATAAACATAAACTAACAATTAAATAAAGAAGAAATAAATCAGTATAGACAATCAAATGCAAGAGAGCAACACTCACAGAAAGTCAGATATAAGACCCAATCGAGTACATATGAAATATTTCATCACAGATAAATTAGCAGTCGGCTGATTTAACTTCTCTGCTTAGAATGAGAACATTTAGTTCATTATTAATCAGCCTGTTGTTTGTCTTTGAGCTGACGGAGTCATTCATCAGGTCTGACACAGAGAACAGAGAATGAGCAGAACAAGAAAAATCTGATTCCAATCTGATTTTTTTTTTTTTTTTGGGCAGCAAATTTTCACAGACTCAAATAACCTGCAGTCATCATTTTTGGTTTTGAAATAGTGGACTGATTACAGTCTGTTCTTCTCCTAAAAATCCTTAAAAATGATGGTGCTGCCTTCACTGGCTGCTGGATATTATTCATAATGGGGCACTCGATGTGTGAAACATTTCAGGTGACAGTAAACCTTACTCGTAATAGATTAATGTGACCCTGCAGTGGTGCAGGAGAGGAGAGGATGATACTGTTCTCACCTTCAGAAGCTCCTTGTTGGCGAAGGCCAGGATGCCCTCGAAGATGACAACATTGGCCCCGTACACTGTTTTCTGTCATGAATAAACAGATATAGATTTGATTAAATAGAGGCCTTTCAGGTGATGTAGTGAAGCTTCCTGTGTTGCTTATTAGGAAAATGAACGTGGAAAACAAATTAACTTTGTGCAATATGGAGTTTCTGCTGTGCATTGCTCTGGAGTTAAGGTGTCCGTAAAAATGTGGATACAGACAGAGTCACAGACACCAGCATGACGACATAATGTGACATTTTCTCATTTTACTACACATGAAAAATGAAAAATGTGGCTCTTCTACAGAACAGTACATGTGCACTTCTTTCTAATGGCTGATAAACTAATTCGCCTGTAGGATTTAAAGGGTCAGTGCTGAGTTTTCTTGTGAACAAATCAAAGTTATGTTTACATCCAGTCTCTCACCAAATCGTGTGTGTATCCTTGAGATCTAACACACATATTGAATCCATCTTCTTCCTCAAAAAAACCTTAGGAAAGTAGATTTTTATATAACTCCATCTCCATCATCCCTTATAACTCTGTCAATGCACTGCTCTGTTTGTTGAATGGTGTGAAAACAGCAGAAATGTGTGTTGTATCAAACGAAACCATGTCTCCTTTGTAAAAACATGAGTCTATAACTCTACCACTGGTCTAAAACTTCACAGTCAGATCTTTAAATCATTTTTGTATCAACAAGCAGACACAGGACATCAGCTGCTTACAAAGAAATAGAGCATAACCTCAACCAGCTATTCTCATGTTCTTCACTGTTATCTGATGAACCTCACTGTGAACCTGCTTTACTAGCAAGGCAAGAAACTGTGTGTGTGGTGTGGGTGTGTGTGTGTGGGGGTGGGTGAGAGAGATTAATCACAGCCTCAATCAAAGACAAAATGGTGCTGAGTATGTCACAATCCTATTACCTTCCTCTGACCAGCTTCATGCTAAAGTCAATGGACTGGACACTTCGGTATTGATTTTGAGAAAGCGAAGGAGAGAGAGAGAGAAACAAAAAGAGAGAGAGAGAGCAGGCGAGGTTGTGTGTGAAGAGCAGAAAGCGAATCCTAAAGAAACAGATGAGTGTTTATCGATTTGTTCATTTCCCTGTTCTTTGCTAAGAGATGATTTAGTGAGTCTTTAACATGTTGAAGTGTTGGAGAGAGAGAGAGTGAGGGAGGAAGAAGGTGACCGCCAGTTTTACCAGAGAAGAAGAAGCAAGAAAACTCAACTCTGCCCTCTTGTTCATCTATATAACTAATAGAAACACACACATAAACACGCAGAGTATATACAGCCTGCAGCTGGTTGGCCCTCACAGCCCTCTGCACCCTCGGGGCCTGAGGCTTAATTACATTCACCGCAGTACAAAAGACCCATAAAATGATTTCAGAGTCACAGAGTCGTGATAAGCGATTTCCCGCGTGGTGTTGTGCCTTTCAGCCATGAAATTACATTGCAAAGAAATAGAGAGGAGTTGTCAGAGTACTACACCGCCAGATTGATTCCTCACAATGCTTTTGGGAGGGGATTTGTGCTCTTTCGCTTAGGTTAATGTCCTGTACACTAAATCCTTAATAATTAGCAAATTAGCAGGCATTTCAATTGGCATCAGCTCAAATGACTAATACGCCCCCAGGGGTGTTCAGAGAGTTCATTTGTAACAGCTACTCCTTTAAAAAAATACTGATTTAATTGTTTTCTAAGTGAAGACACATTATCCCCTACAAACTGAACTGAAGCTGGATGTTATGTCCCCGTCTTTAATGAATTTACAATGACATTTATTACAGAAATATAGATGATTATCATTTGTGCTTCTTTACTCCAACACAAACTGAGGCAGTGACGATATTCTTGCTTTTTATGTTGCATATTTTGCACCACTTCTGTTTAACGTGCTGCACGTTTTACAAAGATAAAACTACTGTAAATTGCATTTTATCAGAATTCTGAGGCTGTCTCATGTTACAGCTGATTACAGACCAGTAATCCAGCTGATCTGTGATGTCTGTGGCCATTAAAAACATGTACATCTTGAGTTTTATCTTTAAAGTCTCACTGGAGGGGAACGGTTTGATTGAAAGTGGAAAGCTAACTCCAAAGCTTTGCAGCTGCATCCGCAAAAAAAGTGAAATCATCCACCAGCCTCGAACATGGAAGAGTTAAAAACAACTAAGGAGCTAAGAGGCCTAGGCCTAATTTAATCTCCGCACACTTACTACACCTACAGTTATCACAGAGCTGGTTCAGTTGGTGAGAAAGTCTTACCCATTCTTTGCGTCTGCAGTGAGAGGTGAAGTCGTAAACCGGCACTTTGATGCTTTTCCCTTTCTTCAGCTTCCTGAGGACGGTGACCAGCAGCTCAAAGTCGAAGGCGTCAGGGTGGTCAAAGTTATACTCGTTCTTGGCTGCCAGCTCCTGCTCCTCTTTATTCAACACCTGAAAACACAAAGACCAAGTCAGACATGCATGACTCCAGATTAAAGTTGTTAATAAATAGATTGATGTTCACTCGGTTACAGATATTTTTTCATTTGTGAATGCTGAGTCCATGAGTGAAACCAAAGAACATCTGTGCTTGTGGTTACTGGAGGGAGCGACAGCACAGCTGGCACTTCTTCTGAAAATGAACCATTCTGTGTGTGTGTGTGTGATCATGAAACCATGGCTGATGTCTCAGATACGAGCACCAACAAAATTAGAAAAAGGTTTTGCTGACTACAGGCAGAGTGATACATCTACTCCTCAACCCACAGACGTTCTGTTGCATCATCTCTGCTCTCTTTCTATCCACATCTGTCCTGATGCCCTTCAGCGTCATCTACTGAAGCCACGATTCCATAAAGATAATATTTTACTTTTAAAAGAAAAGAAAGATGCACCAGCTCATCTGTTAAATTACATTTTAAGACCAGAATACAAAGTACTGCTGCCAAAAACATCCTCTCCCATTCTCCTTCAACACATCACCAGCCATTTATGCATCTTAAATTGAAAGAAACAATTCTCTGCTGATGGTTAAATCTGGTCATTTTACAACACATATCTTCACATCAATGAGATCTAACAGTGCAAAGAATCAAAGTGGAGTTTTCCTTTAGGAATGAACCCACAGCACTGGTGTTAAATTAACAAAACCTACAACAACAACAACAGCTAGGACTGATCCATAGAGACGTGCAGACATAATTGACTCTCCTGGATTCAGTGAGTAGAGGAAACTGAGAAACCATCGACTCCTGGTCTCAGAGGAGAGAGGGGTGTAATTGATATCAACTATTGTGTTTAAGCGGTTATTGGCCAGAGGCTTTTAGTTACTGTGCTGAAATCAGCACTGATGACAGAGGATGTGGATCCCTGGACATAAATCACTGAGCACACTGTCTAAAATATTACTGGACTGATTTAATTTAAAAGAGTGGTAAGTAAAGCTTCATGCGTCTTTCAAAGCTCTTACTTATATTTCATATTACACTTTATATTCAGAGACATGAGCTGAGTTTTGTACCTTGTAGAAGGAGTCCATAGAGAGCAGAACCACCCAGGGGACGTCCAGCGCTTCAATGATCTTATTGGCGACTGTGGTTTTACCAGAAGCACTTCCTCCACACAGACCTGCAGGAGGAAAACACAGAGAATCACAACACTGCAAAAACAAGTCCCATCCATGGAAACCCCACCTCGAAACCCACAGGACGTAAAGAACCTGATGCTGACGTCCTGGTTCCTGATACCACAACACGTCTCAACAGGTCAGAGCTACACAATATTAGTCAGGTGGTTTTAATGTTGTGGCTTCCAAAGTGTCACAGATGTAAAAATAATTAAGTCTGCAGCCCCCTCTTTACCTCACTCGACCTCCTGGGTTAAAGACCACAACAGCAATCCTTCAGGACAACAATCCTGGGAAGTGGGCCAGAACTACATGCTGGCTGGCTGACTGTGTGTGTGTGTGCGTGTGTGTGCAGGAACAGAAATAGCCTACGGAGCTGCTTCTGTCTTATAAACAACTCTCAGTGAAGTGTTGGAATGGGTTTTTTGCTCAGATAAGACCCATCAAAGTCAAAACTGCTGACTGGGAGACAGACGGAAAAACACTGCAGCGCTCCTCATTTCTATGTATGATTACAGCTTCAGAGGGGTTATAGAAATACCAGTTCTGACTTATAAATTAATGTATTAAACTATAGATTCAGCATAGATGACAAACTTTGAGTGTGTCACCTAGCGGTGAAGCCTGGCCACTGAAACAGCCCGTTACAGCAGATAAAACTTTTCTATTAGCAATAAAACCAGACAGTAAGATAGCAGCAACCTCTGCTATCTATGATGCTTCACAATGTTTTTCTACCCTCTTTTTGCTCATTCATCCGTCCATCTTTCTTTTTTTGCTACCTCTCCATCTTTTTATCCCCCATGCTTCCTCGTCATTTTCCCTTTTATCAGCCTCTCTGGTTGGTTTTTTTCCTCCCAGGTTCAGGCTCTGTCCAGGTCCCTACACAGTCTGGTCCTTTAAACCGGACCCACATCGACCACAGTACAGCCGAGTGTGAAATTGTAACCAGTCCCTGCGGCCCATTGACAATAACAGATTGCCTACTAAAGATAATGTCCACCTCTCCCTCCACGTATTCTCGCTCATGCCGATCTGATGTGTTTAACCACGGAACATTGGCTCTGCGAACGTCAAACACACACCACACATGCATGCACAGATAAGTACACACACGCAAATACACACACGGTCTCTGTGTCACGGTTCATTTTACTGCTTCTGGGACTCATCCTGAGGCAGATATTTAACTGCACTGATCAGCAAGATGGTGGCTGTGCTGAAAAATACTCACAAAGAAACCAGAGCGACAGGAACCAAAAATATTTAATCTCAATATGGTTTGTTAAGTTGAGAAAAACTTTAAAGCAAAACTATTTTTATAATCAAATCGTTGTTTACGTCATTTTTTACAGGTACCAGCTTCTAAAATTTGAGGATTTTCCCTGTTTCATATGATTATAAAGTGAATAGTTCTTGGTTTTGGACAGCTGGCTGGTTATTCTTTGGGGTGGGACGAGGTGTAGGGTTCTCTCACCGATAACAAAAGCCTCTTTGAAGGTGGTCCCGGTGACGTTGTACCACGGCGGTCGACCAGCAGTGTAGATGGTCCGTTTGTCTGTCCTCAGCAGTGGAGGCTCTGTCTTCGACTGGCTCGTGGTTCGTTTCCGTGGCGATAAAGAAGGGGTCAAAGGGCAGCGGGGGACATGGTTGGAGAGGCCATCCAAGGAATCGTCTCCACTCCCGCTGAGATTAAAGACAGCAGGTTGAACTCACTTGAACTCACTTGGTCTCTGTTTACTGCACTTCAACTATGAGCAGAGATAAGCTAACCACAGAGTGCGTGAGAACAAAACACCTGTCACACAGTTTACCTGTGAACAGACAGCACTTGATTTGATGCACCAGTGCATGCTCTGAATAAATAATATCAGGTTAAACAACAGAGAAGTATTTGTAGACTTTACTGCAGATGATTTAGTCTCTGTGACTCGATGTCTGTGTGTTCACTTTATGCTTCATTCAGTTTATGTGTATGTGTTGGTTGCCATCAGAGATGCCTTGTTAGCTCATAGCTGACCCCCTGTTGCTGCTCCAATACAGGCAAGTTAGTCATTACAGGGTATCTGAAGGTTCCTCAAAGATAAATGTAAGACATGTTTTACAAATCTGAGGCCATTTTCTCACCAAACATAACCAATCAAAGTTGAGAAGCTATAAATGGTCAGAAAATGGCACCAACATTTAAAAAAACTGGCCCAAATTAGATCATTTGAAGCCATTTTAAAACTTTTGAGGACCTGCAGATACTCATCTGTCCTGCAGAGAGACGAGAGGGAGTCTATGAACTCTGGCGTCTCCCTCTGCTCTGTCTCTCTCCACAGTGAGGTCTCTGCTGTCGGTGTGGTTGAGGGGGAGGAAGGGGGAACTTGCCAACGCTCCCCAGGAAATCACACCGCTGCCCTGGACACAGCATGACAGTGTGGGGGACTACATTCACATGAGTAAGGCTGTCATCACTTGGCTGGGACATTTTGTGACTACTTACTAACTCTCTGAGATTACACTTTCTTGGGGATGTAAAACCGAATTCAGTTTGGAAATCTGACATTTTAATGCTGCTACTTACTGACGTGAAAAAATGGCACATTTCAGAGGTAGTTTAACTCCAATTCAGCACAATCCTCATGGAAGATGTAATACCATTATAAACACAGATAATCTGTATACAAATGTCGGCACACCCAGCTGCAGGATATCCTGGTCCACACAGCTCGGGCAGACACCTCAGTGCTACGTGTCCTGAATAAGCTAGTGTTAGCTACAAAATAACATTAGCTGCCGCTGTGATGTGCAGGGAAACGTTACATTCAGTCTTCTATCAATACAAGTTGAATACCTGTATAGCTTTTGCTATTACTGCCACTATTCATCAGAGACATATTTGTTCACATCCCAATGAAACTAGCTCTGTGCTTGGTGGTTAGCTATGCCGAATTTATCAGACCACGTTGAAACGCTGTAAAATCATGTTTTGTCGAGTATAACCGTTCACCAACAACAGAAAACGCACAAGTCGTTAGATTTTTTAATGAAGTCTGGGGAAAGGTCTTCCATAAAATAGTACTGACAGCAAGAAGCGGAGTAAAGCCAGAGGAGATAGCTAGTGTTAACACGCCTAAAGCTAGGTATGACAACGCAAACGAAACCTCCGACATATAATTTAGGATTGAGCCATGAACTCCATGTTGCCACGTTAATGTTCTTTGTATTTTTCCTGGTCTATTTCTCTTTTGTTCACCGCACCCATGCTAACACAATGCGTTTGGGAGCTAGCCACCTAGCTGCGTTAGCTAGCTAGCCTGAGCCGTTGCCCCTGCAGTGCTACGCTTCGTGCCGCAGACGTTTATTATTATAATTATTATTTTATTAATTTTACCTGTCGGACCTTGACACTGACCTGTCCGCCTCCATCCCCTCATCTGTCTGCTGCTGGTCTGGTTTACTGTCGCTGACTGTTGTTTCCATGTCTGCTCAGCGCGGCGCGGAAACCAAACACTGGGAACGTCATTACGTCAGAGGCCGTGAGCTGATGCTGTATTTATGGTAACCGGGAAAAAAGGATTCCTTTACGTGTGGATAATCCACAATTATTTGCGGAAATGTGTAAACAAAATAATACATGCTGTATTCAGTTGAAAAACTATTTGAAAAAATAAAATTTAAACAGCTTCGTATCAGTTCTCTGCCTCGTTACCTTGGTTACATCTTGGCTGACACAAAAACTAAGCTGTAGCCTACAACAAATTAATAAAAAGATTACTTGTTTTTAGATTGAAATGATATGGTAATTACAAAAAAAATAATATATAACTGCATGTGGAAACCAACCAAACCAAAAATAACTGTCAATTAATTTTCTGCCTGTCGATTAATCAGTTATTCAGCATGTAGCAAACAACCTTGAAATGCCACTGATAAGCACAAATGTTGAATGTTTTTTATGCTGTGGTTCAAAATACTTGTTTGATAAATGTGAAGTAGCCTAACTTAACTTCTCAAAAAGAAAACTGATTAAGATCGAACACGTCTCTATTTATCCCACTGGGCCTGAACGCAGCATTGGCGCGGTTCTCATGAATGATAACCAGTCTGAGGCTGATAAAGTATCAAGAGCTGCAAGTCCTCACGAAACACACATTATGTTATTTTTCTGACCGTTAATGCATCATTTCTCTAAATTTAGTCAACAAATGTGCATTTTTAGATGATAATTAAAAGGTATACTTGTTTACATTCAGGCAAATATAGCCACAAATGTGCAATGGGAAATAATTTAACACTGAGAAAAGTGATTTAGCACAGATATCATCCACCAATCAAGGGTAAATAAAACCTTATTTTAAGTCATTCTCGGCAGAATGTGTTTATCTGTTAACATGACATAGATTTATGTACAATATCCTAGACAAGGCCAGTTTAAATGTAGACGTATTTTTTAATTAAATCTTGTCTTATTATTTTTTTTTGTACTGCTGCACAGTGCCATTTTTACATTTGTATTTTTTAAATTGTCATACATCTGTATAGGCCTACTCCTAAACAGGACATCCTGCAAACAGCCCACTTTCTATTTATCTCTTTCGATGGATATAGAGTGCAGTTCAGTTTATGATTATAGCTTGAGGTTATCCTCTGAGGCGGAGACAAATATTTATTTATTTCTCACAGTGCCATATTATTATTTTTTTTTTTATTATCTGTGTACATCTGTAGTAACATTTGCCGTCCTGCACTGATATCGCTTTTAATTTCAGCCTGAATTTCATATAAAAATAAATCAGGCTGACATGTGAGGATCTGAAAGGTCGAAGTAAAAATCTAAAGTAGAGGTTTAAACTGATGTGAAACAAATACCTGCAGAATATGAACATGTTTAACGTCAGACTGTGCAGTGAACTGTGCTGTATTTTCATATTTTTGGATATTTAACCAGAGGTTTTATTTAAACCCTGGTTGAAATATATCAGAGCAGAATTATTTTAAAGCTCACGAATACTGATGTGAAAATTGATTTTCGTTCATACTGATCGTCACCAACCGGAGGTGTCCCGCCTGCACCGTGTGATCAGTGAGACTCGGTCCTGTGAGGAGGTGTCTGTCCTGTGCACTAACAGCAGCTGCAGTGTTGACAGCGCTGCGCCCTGATCACTGCTGCTGCTCCGTGTTCGAGGCTACAACTCCAACCCAAATTTAAAAACCTCCCTCAGAACACAGCGCGTGTGGTTTCCTCCTCCTCCTCCTCCTTCTCCTGCTGCTGCTGCAACACCGCAATGAAGGAATTTATTCGTTTGTTCTGAAGTCACAGAGATGAAGTGACTTTTCCCCGCGTCGAGTGAAGATCAGGGAAAACCGGACCTGTCGATTCTCACCGTCAACTCCTGCAGCATCCTCCAAAACGAAAAAAAACCTCGGCTATCACCTTTACTTGTTCTTTTTCCCTCCTCAGACTGGACACTGACTGACTGACTGCAGGGCTGAATAAATGGATAATAACGCTGCAAATTCGGAGAAATCTCACCTGATACACGAGAGGAATGCCAAGATGTATTCTTTAAAGCTACAAAGGTAGAAAAGAAATGTCACGTTTCATATGATGATGAACAGTAACACTGCATGTGGGGATGTGATGATAATTTACCTGAACGAGCACGGTGTTAAATTTTGCATGCAACTGATAAAAATGTAAAAATAATGAGGAAAAACTTTTTGTTTACGCCAAGTTTAAAGAAAGTGACCAATACGAAGGCAGCGCGTTTGTTTCTGGGTGATTCTTGTGAGTCAATTCAGCAGTTTGAAGAGTAAAAGTGAATATTTTTGCAGCTCTGCAGGAAAAATCCTGCTGCTGTGTGTGGTGTGTGTTGTGGAGGTTGTGTGTAACGTTACGGAGCCGCGGTGGGAGCAGTTGTTACTGTGGTGCATGTTAAGCAGGGGCTGCCGCTCTTGCGGGCTGTTTTATGTGAATGAACAAATTCATTTCCATGCTTGGCTTGTTTCTGGACAGCCTGTGACAAATGGCCCCGGGGCCCAGTTCACTGAGCAATGCTAAAAACTCATCATCTGTCATTAGGAGGAGGATGGAGGGAGGCATGCAGCAGCAGCAGCTCCTGCACGGTCAGTCTGCATGGGACGAAAAGAAACGGAAATCACCGAGAGTAATCACACAGTAAATACATGCAGGTGTTTATACCTGAGCGGGAAACTACGAATAAATCCTAAGTGGAAAGAAAATATGAGGCAAAGACACTCAGGAAGAAATGAGAGATGAAAAAATAAGATCATTGGCCTTTAAAACAAATAAAAAAGAATAAAAACAATGATTAAAACTGTGTTGCTCTGAGAAGATGCACAGAAAAAATGACAGAAATCAGATTACAAGTCTGATTCATTTTATAGATGTAAATATTAAATATCCGTCTTATTATACGTCTAATACAGGCTGCTGGAGCTGCAGTATAAAAACGTAAAAAGAAAAGTGGCCATTAAGTTAGAATAAAAACAAATTATATCAACTGCAACAAATCAAATCCAAACAAATCAGATGCTTAGATTATGATCTTCGGCCAAATATCGCGAACAAATAATAATAAAAAATCTTAAAATAACTCTGCAGAGTGAAACATGGCTGGAACATTTCGCAGCTGATCCCATTCAGCTTTGTTTGTTCAACATCAAACCAGCTGCTGCAGAAACACACCTGGTGGTTTTCATCGTCCTGCTTCTGAACAGGTGGATGTTTAATATCGAGACAATATTCTGCAGAATGTAGAAGGGAAATTATTTCTCAGGCTTCATGTTTTTATCCCATAAAACTGGATCGTGAGTTCAGGCCTCGCGATGCGTCCGTCTGATCAATAACTGGTTTAATCGCAGGCTGTAGGAGGATTGATCCCTCTGATAAACTCAGCTGGGTCTCACTTTTTAGAGGCAACTCGCCAAATTCACCGCGTTTAAAGAGATGTGAAGTGACAGACATTTTACGCTTCATGAGCAAGAAGAAGAGGACAAAAATATTCTGATAAAATATGATATATATATATATCAGCTTTAAATGGTCATTTATAAATATGATCTGTTAATAAAAGAAATTTTAATTGTAGGTTCAAAGCCAGGTGATGTGCAAGTGCAAGCTGTGTGTTTATTCCCGCGTGCGTGAGAGAGAGAGAGAGAGAGAGAGAGAGAGCTGTGCATATGGCACTACATTTGGGATTTCATGCACCATTTGCACCGTGTGTGTGTGTGTGTGTGTGTGTGTGTGTTTACTGTGTCATCTTTAGCATTTTTTCCCAGCTGGCATCAAAGTGGCCTCAGTCCTTCTTCACATTCAGACCTAAATAAAAACAGGATGATATATTTTAGAATTCAAATATTTACAGTAGAATCTATAAATCAGTTTTACAGACGAGACGTTTTAACGTTCTGGTGCTGCTTTCAAAGGATTGGTCTGACTCATGAGTCATTCATAATCAAGCGCGGAGATAAAACAATTTGTCGATTAATCGAACAGTCAATAAACAGAAAATTCATCTGCAGTTGTTTTGATAATCACTGAATTGTTTCAGTCATTTTTCAAACAAGAAAACAACATTTTTCAGCATCAGCTTCTTATATTTGAGACAAAACAAGTTATTTTATTATGTTGTCTTTGGTACCGCGAAAATAAAATGCACATATTCCACTATTAGAGAAAAAAAATCATAACAACATAACTATTCAAATAGATTAGTTGATAATAAACATAATTGTTAGCTGCAGTTTTAGTCTAGTGATTAGCAAAGTCATTAAATGGCCACTAATAAAACATTGTTGTTGGTCCAGATGTTGTGCAGCTCATCTCCTAAAGATCAGTTGTTGACTTTAGGGTCTTCATGATCAACTACAGAGTTTGGTTCAGCCAAAACAAATAAAAACACCTGTGAGTGAGGACCAGCGATGGACAGGAGCCTAAACATCAAACCAAACCACAGCTTGACATCCAGTAAACTAACCTCACGCTGGAGTCACTGATCATAAACAGGACCTCTGGAGTTCTGGTGTGGACTTTCCCTTCTCTGGGGAAACACCAACTTTGCCAGCTCCCATGGAAAATTCAAGAATTTACAAAAATACATGTTTTTCTCTTTTATCTCCCAATTTTTAACAGTTAAAAAAAAAGAAGAAGCGAAACCATGACCAAAAACCTGGTCAATTCTAACCAACAGACGAGCCTTAACCCTCCAATTAAAGAGGAAATAATAGACATGACACCATTTTTTGTGTCGGTTGGATAAAAATATAAATCTCAAGACATGATGAAAGCTGCCACAGGTTCCATTTTTGTTTGTAGAAAACCACAGTTACATGAAAACATGACGATTAAACACAGTGAGTGAGTAGCCTCAGTGAAGAGATGCTGTAGCTGGTATAATAAACAGAAAATCAACAAACTCCTCTTCATATCATTATTCGTTATTCATTACTGTGTCTTTATGATATCTCCCAGCTGCATTTACCAGAGCTTATTTACTGGCTCGTTTACTCACTTGTAATTGTGATATTTCTGGCAGTGTAAATGGTTGTGGGTTAATGGGAGTCTGGCAGAAGATGCTGTCACTGCTGCAGCAGCTTCCAGAAAATTCCTCTGATAATAACCAGCGAGGCCACTCTGGCTCTGAATGGACTTTAGTCACCAGTCTGGCCTCTGGTGGCTCATGACTTGGACAGTAATATACTCAGACTAAGAGTTAATGTTCCTCATGTATTCCAAATAAAAGGAAACGTATCTTACTAGAATATTTACTCCTGACTCAAACTAAGTATGTAAGCCCGCTCAGTGAAGGTTTTCCAGAGACGATAGGTATTGATTACATGTATGTTATTGTAGAAAAGGTTGATTGGCAAATATTGACTGCATTTGTGGGGGATGTGAATGTTTACCAGATTTTAGGGCAAAAATATTTGACATTTCCCTGATTGGCAAAACAACCGAGCCAATCAGAGCTCTGTAGGCAGGACTGAGAACCTTTCTGTATCAGAGCTTGCTGTATATAGAGACCTAAGGTGATCAGTATTAAATAAATACTCATGGTTATCCAAATAAAGTTGAATCAAGGCCAACTGGACTTGGCTGAAGACACCTGAAGGTGTTTCTCACGAGTTCAAGAACAACCATTCACACCTGTCCTCAGGTGACGCCAAGACTCTAACGACTGTCATTACAAGAAGCCAGGAGCACTAACGAACCAAACTACGTCAGCTGCCTTGATAACGACCCCACAGAGGTCAAACACCTGGGTCTCCCCACCAGTCAGACAGAACTGAAGAAGCCTCCTGGATGAGCAGTGAAGTGTCTTCAAGTATCTACAACCAAGTCCAGGTGGATGTACAGGAACTGGCTCTGCTCAAGAGCTTATGTCCTGGTCTCTGACCTCCTGGATGATTAAACAAACTTTCAGACCGAGCTTTCAGAGTGCTGCTTGGTGGATTTATTCACCTTTAGATGGAGCCAGGTCGGCTGTTTCCTCCTGTTTCCAGTCTATTGTCCAGGCAACAAAATGGGAATTCAGTCTGCACGAGACTACAAAAACACAAGTGCTAAATAACAACAGCACTAATAGGATCATCATCATCATTATTGTCACTGGACAAACCATAGTTCATCTGTGCTCTGCAGCAGTCCTCTCTCGCTGCAGGCTTTGTTATGTCAGCTACAAATAATAGTTTATGGCTCTCTGATGAAGCAGATTGCGGCTGTAATTAAATACTTGATGGTTATTCTTTTTTTCAGTGGACAGCTCTTCTGAGGTCTCTTCATATCATATCATTTCACAGATCAGTGAATATTCCCTCAGGTCTGTGCACTGCTGACACTGAGTGTGCCCTGTGGGGTATTGACAAACACATGAAGTCTATTTCACAATGAAATCTAATATTCAGAATATTTAGGAGAGCCAGCATGTGTTCAGTGCTCTCATTTTGCTAACCAAGCATGTAATAGGAAAGCTAATAACAACTTAAGTCAGTGTTGCTTCTCTGTTGATGTACAGCAGGTCTATAAACAGGAAAACATCAGTTTCATCTTCTGTCCAGGTGAAGTTACCAACGTCTGTCTCTGTTAAACGAATGGATTTAAATCTCTTAAGTCTCTCTCTGTTTGAGATACATGATGTTATATTACTCCTGAATTCCATTTAGTGGAGATTTAAAAGCACCAGTGGGGTATTTTACAACTCCTGCAGGTGGTGGTGGAGTTTTTGGCAGAAAGAGTGCTTTAGAGTTTTGAGTACTTAGCCAAGTAGTCGCTGATTCATTGGTGTTGCTCAGTGACCATATCAACCCCCTCTGTGCAGTCTTTACTTATCACCTCCTTTAACTTAACAGATGACATGAAATTAAATAGTGTACAAAGGTAAAGCTACATTTACTCATTTTACTGCTCATTAAACTCGGCTGTACGGACGTTACGAGCTTTCTGATGAGTAGAATCACATAGAGCATGAAAAGTGTTAAAAATATCAGCAACTGTGGAACAGACGTTAACTGAGATTCTGTGTGGTATTGAAAATGTCTTCACTTTATCAACCCTGCAGAAACTCTGGGTAAATACATTTGTTGCACCACTGCAAAGCCTCTGAAGAGTTCGGCCATGTTGTGTGTGTATCAATACTAAAAGCGTTGTGGCTGCTCATCGTTGCTTGTTTTGTCTGTATTTGCACAAATATTTTCAAGAGGACCACGTTGGTTTGTTTTATCTGCACAGTCACAACATCCTCAAGGCCTCAGAGCACTGGAGAGTGTAGTGATATCGTCTGTATGTAGGCTGCGTGTGTGTGTTTTGTGTTTATATAGGTGTGTGAGTCTGGGCAGCGTCTGCTCGTGTCTCTGTGGTATAATTGAACAGAATCTGTTTTCCACTCGGCCGGTTTCTTTTCAGTGTGGACATCCCAAGATGCATAAGCAACTGTGTCTGGCAACTTATGTGAAGTGTGCATATGCGTGTGCAAAAGTGCTATCTCAAGAGTCCAGATTAGTTTTTTTCCACTCCCCATACACATCATTGCAGCCCTCACATGGCAAACAGCAACCTGCCTTGTGTGTGGGTCGGATGTGTGTGTGTGTGTGTGATGAAAATGGAGAAGTCATGTTTCGCTTTGTTCATGGTCAAAAAATCTGTCTTAAAAGTCAAGATAGTCACAGGTGAAATATATCTACATGTGTGACTTTCATCATTCAATCACTGTAAATTCAGCAGCTACAAGAAAACATCCTTCATGCTAGTTGGATGAAAACCCACTATATTTATGTAACAACACAGAAATTCTCATTTGAAAGACCTTAATTTAAAACATACATATCCTCATTGCGGAAAATATGCACAAAGTTTTCAGAGATCACGAAACTGCTCAAAAAAAGCAAAAAGATAAACAAGCTTATTTTGCTTTCTCCAGAGAGTTAGAGATCGACACCCTAGGTCTGAAGTTATAAATATGAAGCACAGACAGCGTCAGTTGAATTGGAAGCTTTAGAAGTACAAAGACTGGGTAAAGTTGTATCATACTAAATCAATCATCGAACAAACAAACAACACCTCTCCTCACTGTCAGCATCACCCATTCTAGCTGGTTCTCACTGGATGCCTGTCTCACCATTGATCGTGAGCTGCTTTGTCAGATTTCCTACTTGTGGCGCTCTAAACAATAATGTGCTCGCCGCAACATTTACTCAGGAATCAAATCAATCAATACAATTACAGCACTGTACATCCGTTGTTGTGATTGGTTAACAGTTGGGCCAACGAAGCAATACATCCTGCAAGAAGT